>JAEQBH010006496.1:0-159549 GCA_016808115.1 Tetrastigma voinierianum | reverse complement strand
CGGATGACCCGAGCATGATGTGGCATGTGGGCACTGCCTTGGCCTAATGCGTGCACTAGGGAAGGAAAGTAAGGCGGATCAAGGGAAGCGAGGCATACCTTGAGTGTTGGCACAAGAAGAGTAGCTCGGCAGCACAGTGTGTGAGCCAAGCACGCACAAGAGGGAAGACAAGCCTATGACATGGCTAGGGCGTGCACAATAGCGGCAGCTACATCACCGCTTTAGAGGGGGCCTGACGCCAACACTTGAGGCAAACTGTAGAGGTTAAAAAGCAACCTTATATTGTCGGGATGGAACCGCTTGATTGATCGAACATGGTCGGGAAAAGTACTTCACCTGGGAGCAGAAGTGATCCCATTGACAAGTTCAGACATGGTCAAGGGGACGAGGCCAAGACCACATGTGATGTTGTGGAAGCTTGAGTTCTAGTCGCACCTTCGCTGACACGCGCCACATTTGCAACCCCGCGAATGATGTCCCATTTAATTTCTGATCATCGCGGTGGGCATTGACACGCGGATCTACACCTACTCTAGAAGATCACTTCGGTGCACCTGAGTAGCGTCAGATGACCGGCGCAACCGCTTGTATGTCAAGGAGAAGTTCGTTAGTCAACGATCGCTCTGGTTTGATTTCCTACGCCCTGCATTCGATGGATGTTGCGTGCGTGATATCAATTTGAATTGGTCCGCTCGTACTAAGGTGATAGAACTTTGATCCCTTCGGGTTTGACAAACTACTATAGCGTTAATAAAGGGCTATTCCATGTGAACTGGTCCTCTACCACTTCATTATCAAGAGAGAACTTATGGATGTCGGCTGTTACCCAAAAGATTAAGGATGATCACGTCGTATCGTCTCACCTAGAGTTGTCAATTTCACATGGACATCGTATATACCTCAGGAGTGTGTTAGTGCAAGAGGGGCACTTAGCATTCGAGCGTAGAAAGATGCAATGAGTAGAGGGGTACACCACCCACGAAAGAGATGATCGCGTCATCCATTTCGTAGACATGGAAGCACTACTTACGGGGACCCAATGTATGAGGGACTGATAATGTGGTCAACACCTTCAAACTCAAGAAGCTCACTACTACAAGTCGATGTATAAGAGGCCTAGAGTTCCACTTTGACTGGCACAAGTCTAGTCGACACAACCAAGGGCGCTTGAGAGAAAGTGAAGTGGTCGCTATGGACTATTGAGTCGGCTGTGTAGACTTCAATGTAGCCGAGTAAGATGAGAAGCTCCACAAGACTCTATATGGGCACAAAAGTGAAGGAAAGAGGGTTCCATAAGGCGCTATTGGTTAGAGGATGAATTGCTCTACTTCACAGGGGGTAATCTTTATGTTCCTTCAAGCAAATTGAGAAGGGAATTGCTGAAGGAGATGCATGATACAAAGTGGGCTGGTCACCCAGGAGAAGAGAGAACATTTTAAAATTGCTTGGTACCACCATTCCATTAATTCAAGATGAAGGAAGACGGTAAGCCTATGTCCAACATATGCTATGTTTATCATGGTATAAGATTGAGGGAAAGGAAGCTGGCTTGTTATCCCTGAGAGACCATATAGCCAAGATATTTATAATTTCATCAATGGGTCTCAAAGCACAGGGCTCGATTCGTGTTTTGGTTGTGGTGGATATGTTCTGCGGCACTGGCCTTCATACCAATTCGAGGAATGTCCATCTAAAGAAGCATCACTGACTTTCTTCAACAATGCTATGAAACATTTTGGGATGCCTGAGGACATAGTGAGTGATCAAGACACACGGTTCACATGTAGGTTTTTGGTTCAGTTGTTCAAGATGTGGGGTACCGAGTGCATGTTCTCTATTGCTTATCATCCTCAGACTGATGGTCAGACGGAGAGTGTGAATCAGATGCTTGAGGAATACTTGCGCCATTATGTGATAGTCGCTCAAACAAATTACAAATTCGAGCCGTAGTTTTCTTACAGCGAATTCAATCAAGTCGCCAGCCACCGAATGGTTTCCGATGTGCACCGTTCCAACCTGCGCTTCCTTAGACGTATGGCTTCTAAGCAACTCGACGTGAAGAGCCTCGCCAAGGCATAAGCTTCGCGGGCGACCTAAGGCAAGATTTACTGGGATGAAGTCCGTGATGCCGGGAGAAGGCTAGTTGAATGGATGAAGCAGTGGCGTCGATCAAGGGAGAAGACCTTCGCATTTGAGGAAGTGAAAGTCGCCTCAAACCCCACTCCCAAATATGGAAGAAAATTGAAACAAACATGAAAGGTAGGTTGATCCCGGGCGTGATAACTCTTTGAAGTTAGAATCAGTCGGGGTCAGGGGTTTACAAACCGGCTACCAAGAGGTCAGGCCACCTAATGTCATGTGGCTTTTGAAGTTGAATTAACAAGAATCTGGTCCAAAGAGTGGTTGCTAAACCTCGCTTAGCATCAGGCAGTTCAAAGCAGAGATTGAAAGTATTCCATGGATAGAAGACAAGCAAATGGAAGAGCAAGTGGATGGCGTTGATTCATCAAAGGGATTACGGGCGAAGCGTTGGCGAAGGGCATCCCGCAGGGGCTTGAAGACCGATGCATCAATATATGCAAGAAGCCGCCGAGGACGTTGACTAGCTCTAGCTGGGGAGGGTTTATTGTGCTCTCGGACTAGATGACCTTGAGCACTATGCAACTGTAGATAACTGCCCACTTAATAAATCTCAACTGCATTTATCTCTATTAGACTATGGAGTGAATAGTCGGATATGCACTGCCTGGCAACTGTCAAAACCGCTTGTGTCTGGCCTGTATGGGATTTCTAATCCCCGCCGCTTCACCAATTTGCCCTTTAATTACCTATGTATCCGTCATATATAAATATTCATTTATTGTTTAGGTTTCCTCTGGAAGGTCAACAAACTTTGGTTCTTTAAATAAGTAATGAGGGACGTTATATGGGGAATGGTCAACTTACAAAAGAGGCTTAGTCCCGTGGTGTTTTTCCACTAACCCGCTATCGTATATGTGGTATCGAGGTGTTCGATAGAGAGAATCTTACTACGGGTTGCCGTGAGATGTAATGGTTAATGAGGGATTACCGCCTTGGCAAACAGAATTACAGACCACTGATCTTGTCTAATAAACTGTTTTTCATCCAAACCATAACTGGGCTTTTTCTCAGTACTTAAATGTTCTGGCAGCGTTTTGATGATGTTTAATTTCTTTGACCAAAGGGTTTGATGAAACTGCTCGAAGGTTACATACTTGAAAATCGTAATTAATTGGGAACAAACCGATGGACCCGGGAGTGGGCTGTAAGGATTTGTGTGGGATCATTGTATAATCCGGGATGGGAAAGGTAGCACGCCCGTCACTAAGCCAGACTGCACATATGCAGACAGAATGAATGGATAAGAGAAACCCGCCCCGCTGGCTACATCCCTAGACGCGGGCACTGTCACCGGCACGCCCAAAGAAGAAGACATACTGCGGGCACATAAATTCGGAGGCACACAGAGTAATCTTTAACACGCGAGTATTTAAAGAGACAGCAACAAGAGGGCGTTGCATTTGTGGTGCAATAACGAAGGTAACGACGGCCATGCTTAGAGGCTGACGTAGCACCGAGGCAAAACAAGATCGCTGGGAAACCAACCGCAGAGGATGGGAGCTGGGGCGCTTACTAATATCATAGCGCCAAGGTTGGTTACCGTGCAACTGACTGATAGCGTTGCACCACTGGGCATCAACACTGTCAATCATAACATGAGACTTGGTGCCAAGTCCCCACGAGTGCACGGCATGCATCAAAAATACCAGAGATCATGATCGTGCAAGGACATCTAGTTCGGGCATTCACGCGGGTTCAGGTGCAAGACTCAGATTTAGGAGCAAGATCCGTCATATTTCGGTACTACATTATTGTGGTGCGACCTATATGAAAGGCCTGCTGCGCCTGTTTATTAATTGGTCTGAGTTTGATCCGATATAGCACTGAACATCTCAACGGCTATGGTTTCTTTACATGAGTGTTTCAGATTGCAGTTAATAAAATATGAGTCGTGGAGATTCTCCATGCCTTGAAGTTTGGCTTCGGCACTATACGCCTACCACATTTTGGTAACAATACCAATAATTAGGCAGTCTCTCAACGATATTTAATCTCATTAACGTTGATTTGGTTGAACCCATTAATCACTGTGAATTTATTAAAGAACTAATGAACGATTCGATCCCTCTGCTTTGTAAAGGGAACATTTATCAGGTCCCATGGTAAAGCCTTCGATCGATTAGAGAAAACAAGATCTGTCTCTCATGTATATTTTATGGACTATAAAAAGACATATGAGGGCTTGAAGAGATGTTACCTTTTTAACTATACAAGTTCAAAGCAAGCCAGTAAGAATAGATAAGAGTTACGGGATTCTAAATTTCGCCTTCCTTCGATTATGATTCAAAAAGGCCTGGCTTCTATGAGCCTGAGATACCAATCCCAGAAGATAACTTGAATAAGATATTTGACATAAAAATTCACTGCATCATCCATCTGCCATTACAAAGGCTCCCATAGTCGCAATATTGGTGAGTCAAGGAAGCAAGATTATGTAAATAGTGGTTTAGGAGGCATACCAGAGAATCGTTAGAGAGTTGTTGATTGTTACACACTATGGCTAGTTGAGTCGGATAAGAGATAAAATAGTTTCCATAATTCAAACTGTAGAGTCAATTTGTTCATAGCTCTCCACAATTATGCATCGATCAACTGGTCAGCTTTGTGACCAAAATAGGTCTCAACCCAGATTTAAGAACCCACAGTCTTCATCATTTCTGAATTATTGTTTAGCTTCAAATGAACTAACATATGCTTTGGTTCTTCGCCCTCCTGTCTGGGGTTATTGATTCTAAGCTCATAATCATATATAGTAATTTTAGCTCATTCTTCTCACCATCACAACCATCAACTCACTGCTGGTAGATTGATCTCGCCCAGCCTGGGTCAAGTAATAATCTTTCCTACTCTAACTGGTTCTCTATCATCCATCTTGAGCTATCAATTTCTTTACTGATTTATGGCAAACTAAACAAGCAATTTGAATTGTTGTCTCATTCTTTCCTGATACTTACCCTTCGCATTCTTCGATTTCCAAGAGATTATTTAGAAAGATGCAGTCTAGGGGTCTCTACATTCTTGATCTTGTGCTATCGAGATTTTACTTGTTTTGGACTAACTAAACCATTTGAGACTCATTGCCACTTAGGTCATCCCTCTCTTTCTTTTTGAAGAAATGGAGGACCTGGCTTTCTGAGCCACAGTCATTAGACAGAGTCTTGTCAATTTGCAAAGCAACGTCTTTAGTTCTAGTCCAGAAAGAGAACTATTAGCGTTCCATTTGAGTTAGTCCATTCAAACACGTGTAATTCATGTTCGCTGTAACCCTCAATTGGTATTCGATTAATTTTGAGCTACTTTATCGATGATTATTCACTGAATAACATGTACTATATTTAATGAAACTGTTTTTGTTATTTCACTTTCATGCCTTTTTTGTGATGAGATTCACATTCAATTCATGTCGCCTAAAGTTTGAGAAATGATTAATGCAAGAGAATACCTTTAGAACAATCGGTCATTCACTGATTCAAAACATCCTTCATCGTGCACTGCTGGATACACCTTCCTTAATGAGGTTGTCAGAGAGGAAAATAGGGCACCTCCTTGAAACCGATGAGAGTTTCGATCGCTTCAAACGCAATGCACAAGCATTTACGAAAATTACGTCATGGCTGAACTTCGCTTCATTAAACTGATGTTCTTCCCAAGCCTTAACTGGCGAATTATCTTGTTTCGAGCATCTTTTCCAAATAAATCTTTGTTTCTATTCGCCCTATTATTTAAAATTGTTATTCAGTTGAACAATCCTATGTTCAAACTCATCCTAAGTCATTGGAAATGTATTTTTCAAGCTGGCTACTTCTGGTTCAAAAGGGCATCAATTTAATAAGTTCAGTCTTTGGTATACTGGTTTCACGAATGTTACTTTTGATAAACGCAATCTTCCTCAATTCATTCACACAGTTGGGGGAGGATGACAACATGTTCCTTTATACTATTGCCTCACTAGATCTGTCAGGCTCTGCCCCAGAGTTTCCCATCACTCAAGTCTACTCTCGCTTCAAAAAACACTCTATAAACTGAAACAAACAATGTTGCCTTCGCCATAAGACGTAGTCAATAAATGATGATTCTTCCATTGCCTTCGTGAAAGATAAACGCTATCGTCAGTCCGCCTCCTACGTCTACAACCATTATTCTCTATCCCATTTACGTAACTGATTCTATCTTTGTTGTTTAACAATGTTCATGAAGCCTTATCTCAATTATTGAGTAGACATGATGAGATGAATGCTTAATGATAATGGTATTTAATCGTATGTTACCTATTGCGAAGAAAGTCATTGGATGTTGTCGGGTTTTTGTATGAAGAACATCCAAGGTCATTACATGTTTGGTGCCAATACCTGTTGCTAAGGGATCCTAAACCCATGTGGGGTGTGGGACTATTATGATACTTTCTTCCCACACAAAGATAATCATGTTCACTTATTATTTTCCCGGGTAGCCACTCATGGCTAGGACCTCCACCAGCTTGACATTAAGACCGCTTCGCTGGACTTCAAGATAAGCTATAATGGTGAATCCGCCTGTTGCCAGGGGGGAGACTGGTTGGTTTGTCGCCTTTGTAAACTTTATATGGCTTTGAAACAGAGCGTCCATGCGATGGTTGGTAACCCAAATAAGCGCTTGAGGAGTTTAGTATGCAGGAGAGAGCAAGTCTCGATAACTGCTTTACAATTTGGCAAGGTTATCATCTTGTTAGTTGCAAGGTAGATGATATTGGGTCATTACCTGAATGGATGACATATGAGATTCATCACTTTATCCTTCTTCATTAATCTTATGTTTGACTTAGAGACGCCAAATTTATTTGTAAGATGAAGCTATATAATAGCAAACATGAACTTTTTATCTCAAATAAATGGTAAGCTGGACTCAATGGTTTGTTAGGAAAATTAGGGGAAATCGCATGAAGGTCTCCATGCACCAAGTTTCCAAGACTTACTTAGAGAAGAAACTTGCTCAGAACTCTGCCATATATAGAAGATTTCTGACCGTAGCCTAATCACCGTATAATATGTTCGGATACCGCACACTTTGAATCACAAAGTCAACACATGTCCCTTCCAAACATTTCGATCATTGTAGCAGCTGTAGAAGACACCACGCGGCTTGCGTTGGTTCTGCGGTATTTTACATGCAATCATGAACATAATAGAATGTGTCATGATGCTTAATGGGCAATGACTTAAGATAATAGAGTCTCAATTTCAGTCATTGTCCCAACAGAGGGAATCTAGTCTCAAGCAAGATAAGAAATAGAGGGCTTCTGTCCAATTAAAATCTTGAATATAGTAGAATCACAAAGCAATTAATTAACCTGATCCTGTGGAAATCATGGTATTTCAGCCTTGATTAAAGTAGTACACACTCACCTCAACAAAAGTTTATGAACTGGTTGCTCTCCATATTAAGTGCCTAACTGGTATTTCATGAGTTTGGTATATTTTTTACAAAAGCCTGTCAGATTCTATGCATAATGAGAGATAGTATAGAAATACACTACGAACATCAATGTTCAACTGAATGTGAGGTTCTAGAATGTACATATACTCTGTAGGTTAGAAACCAATTAGGAATGTTAGATTGACTTAATATTATCTTTGTATTTATACATGGATGATTTAAGAAAACAAAGTGAATTTCTTCCTCCTACCTTCCTTCTGCTTTCAGAGCTGGAAATCAGATTTCATAAATATGTAATTCGTGCTATTTATCAATTTAATTAAATTGTTCAACAACGTAATATCATTATATTGGTATTAGATACAAATTAAAACCTGCTGACGGAACCAGTGAAGAATAATTCAACGTACAAGTCGAGCCGACACCGCCGTGGTCAGATCAGTTAATCCATTATCGTTGCACCAAAACAGTTTATATTGGTCCGACCTTCAATTGGTTGCATCAGCATATTTTACGGCACAGAATCCAAAAAACAAAAATCTGCCTTCGTTGGTTAGTAACAAACCAATGGCGATATTTTATCATTATTACGCGTTACCCTCCATTCACGATGCGGTTATTCGCGCCCTTGATATCGGTAACTTTTTTTCCTGGAAATGAAGGTGATTAGCAACACTTTCGGTCGTGGTTGCTTCATCTCCATGAATTCATTCTTCCAGTTTTTACTTTGTTGTAATTCTTTGATCTTCTCGTTGTACTGATTAATTTTAACGAATAGATAACCTGTCGCTTCAAAATAAAACGAGCTCTGAATGTCCATGTTTCATAGTTTGACCACTGTTATATATGTTGTAATAACACTGTCTCAGATATTTCTGTGCTGTATTAATATGCCAATTGTACATGGTTAGTCAAATGCAAAGGTTGTACACATAACACAATTTAATAATTTTTAATAACTGATATTACATCACTATCACTTAAAAGTAAGAGGAAATTGATTTGCAGTTGACATGACAATAATTTTAAGAGTGAGCAGCAGCTGAAAATGTTGCTGCAATAATGCATGAAAAGGGCCTTAATCCACTTAGATTCAGAACGTTTGATCTTTCGAATGTCAAATCATGTATTTATGTTCTTTTTCTTGAGGGAAGCAATTAACAATATTAGAAGTTGCAGACAAGATCCAGGCATGACGATCACAAAAATCTTTACACCACATGCCCTGAACTCATTTGGTTTATTTTTTATCATGAAATTTGACTTGACCTTACAAATAAGTACATATCAGAGGTAATTCTATTGGTTATTGCCCATTCAGGAGTGGAAAGCTTTGTGAAAGAACGCAAATCTTATCAACATATTAAAAACTTGAAGAGAGAAGACCCTGCTGATGCAGTCACTGCAGCCAGGAAAAATCCAGATATTAAAAGGGTTTTCCACGTGAGAAGAGGCTGATTGATGTAAGAGACCAAGATTCCTAAAGATGTGAGCTGAGATCCTGAGGTTGAGGATCCTGAGGCTGATTATTTGGCACTTGATTCAAATTAAATAAAGAGGCTCAAACTTCTTCTGAAGCAGACAGATTTAAAGATGATCTGGTCTTAGCAAATGAAAAGATATTCTTCTGCTGAGGTTGTAACAAAGATGGGTCAGTAATGTTGGTGAGGAGTTAAGTCCAAATACATTCTGAAGGATTCAAGGAGGTAAATAAGTAATTGGTGAGCTTCAAGGACTGAATTTATGAATGTTACTAAGAACAAGCAATAAGCCTACTAATCCTGATCAAGAAGACACTGATACGACGAAAGGAACCCTGAGAACCATGGGGTTCAGACCATAGAAGCAGGATCTCAGCGGCCTGGTATAGCGCCTTACCGCCTAGTATTGAATTTGTGTGGTACTGAAGGAAACTCACCCGCATCGTTTCCTCGAGGTCATTTTTTTTTCCTCTTGTTGATTTATAAATAATTAATAATCAATATATTTTGGTTGTAATCTAGAAACAAGAAACTCTTTTTCAGAACGCTTGGAAGCAGCAAATGCCTCAAGAAGCAAATGTGGGCAGAGGCTCAACTTGATAAACGACGCATGAAAGAAGAGTATGTCATGAAGATGCACTACCCGACTTTTATGGGAAATAAAGCCTAACAGAATGTTATCATGTCCAAGGACCGAGGGGCAGACAAAGTCCGGCGGTGGCTGCCATGAAAAATAATGAGCTGTCCACAAACGCTGTGAGTCTGAAGTCAGAACCTTTGTGGCGACCCACAGAATGGGACCAAAATTCTTCTCAACATATGCCTCCCTGAGAGGAACCTGCAAAGCTGTAAGGATTTCTGTTGGACTCCATAGCATCCCACCCAGGTGCCTGGGTATGCTGCAGAAAAGTCACGTCACAGATAAGTCTTATATTGGCCATATTAGAAATGTATGTATACAGGTCATTGCCTCTGGTCAGGACCGTAGGCTGACCGATATTGGCGCTTATTACCTCTGTCTAGAAATGATCCCAGTCATCGGATCTTCGAGTTACGAATGTTGTTGGAGATTACTGATAATGGAGAGGTAAATACTTTCTAATAATCTTTGTATTGCTTAGCAGCCTATCTAGACAGCTTTGTGTTTCAGGAAGATTTAGCGGCGTGGGCAAGTTATGTGCATCTGTTATTGTAACTTGAATTTATGAATGGTTGTGGAAGGTTTTTTGGTGCCGAGGTAACATCCTCTGGTAAACTTTTTTATGGTTTAGTTATCCGTCTAGGTGCTCTTGTTTTACCGTATCACTAGTGCTGATGCCACCTGCAAGTTTGTCTGTTTTTCAATTTCAATTTGCTCACACAGCTGCCACTTTGTATACATGTTCCTTTGCAATATTTGCTTATTAAGTTGGAAACAAAAAAGGAAAAAAGAATGCCTTTCTGCCACCATTTTCTCCCATTTGGAGAGAATGGCAGAGTCAGTGGCCTCCATTTGGATGCTACATATTTTGGTACTTATATCTCGTTCCATTCTGGATCTAATGCGGTACTTATGGTTTCTCGTAAGTTCTTTTCTTTTGAAATTCGCCAGATCAGTTAGATAAAAGTTCTTCGAATGAGATATATTGTAATCACAGCCCTGTCTATGTTTGTTCTTTTTCTTCATTTTATCCCATTATCTGTGCAGGATTTTGATAGACTAAATTCCTTAGATGCAAGAGGGTTAGGGAATCTCATTTACAATCAATGCTGCAGAGGATTGAAATATCCTTCAAGGAAACAGTTAAGAGGAATTTGCAGCTTTCAAGCATTAGAAGGCAAATTGGAGGTGACGTAAGGAAAGAAGAAGATCCTGAAATGACTCATCTTTCACAGTGTGTTGACATGATAGTCTCTAGTAGCACTGTGTTTCAAATTTGATGCACTGAGCCCAAAGCATCATTTTCAATTGAGCTTGGGAGGACGATGCTGAGAAATGACATTGAACAGATATCATGATTTTGAGAAGTGGGATGGAAAGAATGCATTAATCCTTCAATACTATGTGCCTGAAGTATGGGAAGAAAAGGTGTACACAAACTTTGAAATTTGTGTGATCAGTGCCATGACCTACACCTTTTGAGCGACCACCACTGTCCTTCTTGTCATAGGACCTATAATACTGAACAGAAACTTTTCTGAACATGTGGCTCAATGCAAAGAAAAGCTCCTCAAAGGAGACCCCGAATGGAGTTTTTCATCAAGTTCAGACATTCTGACACTGAAATTGGCTCAAAAGCCTCATTTTTAGCTCTAATTGAGGTTAGCAATTCCACTTTGCTTAGATCAGATTTGCAGGTGATAACAATTCTTATTTCTAAAGTTTGTACGTCCCATTATCAGTTAACTTATTATTAATTGCCATTGTGTTTATGTTTTATTCTGGTAGGTCTCTGTTCTACCAGAAGCTCTTCAGCCTGACTGGACAGACACCTACAGGAAGACTTGGGGTATGAAGCTGCTCGTCTCTTCATCAGCTGAAGACCTTATTAAGGTTTTTATTTTTCACCCTGCTATTCATACATGGCATTGGAAGTCCTAATGCATCTGATCACTTAATATCTAAAATTTTTTACTCTTCCTGATCTTTCATCAGAGATGGACTGTTTTGTAACTTTGTTAAGCAGTTGTGTGTAAGCTTGTAGAATGTAAATTCTTACATTTGATGAACTGCTTAGTAGACCTTAGAGAAAACTATGTGGATAATGAACAAAATAAATAATATGAAAAGAATCTGCTTTATATGATAGTATATGGTATTAATCTGTTTTGCAGTAAGAAAATTTTGGGATGATAAGGACTGCTACTTTGTCATGGATTTTGGCAATGATGTAATTTTTACTGATGAACTCACCTCTATGGAACGTTATCTTCGCTCTAAAACTTTAGGAAATAAAACGAGATAGTCCTCATTGCAAGATGTCTGAACCTCCCTTATTTCGGCCCCAAATATTTGCATTAATTTCATAGGCAGCGAGAAAGTGATTCTTTTATGAATATATCTTGTCATGTTATGCTGAACTTCTTTCTTGGTTAGCATTTTGGTGCTAGTAATAGTATATGATCAGATTTGCTTTGGTTGCCTGATCTGTTATGCTGCTTCATTCTCTCATGGGTACCATCAGTTAATATTTTAGTTTGTTTTTATGCAAACTGGAGCAAAATCTGTGAAGAAATTCCAGCACCACCACTGCCCCGTGTCCCATGCATCCGGTCACTTTCTAAGCCTTCTCTTTCTCTTTGAGCAGCTTGTCTATTGCTTTGCTTGATTGCACCTATTTCAGTCTCTTTCTATACTACTGTTTGTTGTCTTCAACTCAATGTTTATTATGGAAAGGGTCTATTCAAGATTGTTTGTGGCGCCTTCACCTTCATTGGCACGCAAACACTCTTGACACACACAAGGCTTTTCCCTCAGACTTCTGACATTATTGGAGAGTAACATAAGGAGGGACTACTTATCCTCGGACTTTGAGACCACCAGTGAACTCGTTGGGTTTGTCTAATTATCAGGATGTGCTGTTGATGATTTTTTTGGTAGCTGATCAACTCTGTACTCAGAATGATACCAGCAAAGAACAGCTGGTTGGAAGATGGCGTTCATTGAACTCATGCATCCATTTTACATGGCACCAGAAGTTGATCTCAGACAAAGTGGTTAAGATCATATGAGTATAATTCTTTCCTTCTATTGAATGGTGCCTATTGATATAAGGAGAAAATAAAATAGTGGGGTACTATAACAGAAACTGATTTGTTTTATAATTGAATACTTCAAACATTTACACTTCTTAAAGGAAACATGAAGCTAGAGGTAGGCGTGTTTATGAATTGATCCAAAACCAACTAGAAAAGAGGAGGCAGATTCCAAGCATCTCTCTCTCTCTCTCCCCTTCCTTGGAACCAAAACAGACCTGACCTACTTCTACTTTAACTTTTGCCTTTCATCTGAACTTGTCTTTAATGTTAACTATTTATCCAATTTATAAACCAGCTCTAATTAGTGGTGTGACCACAAGAACTTCTCCTTTACAATAAGGAACATCAATGATGCATTGAAACTAATATAAAACATAAGTTAATAGAGATTTTTTTTTAAGACCTTACACATTTTAGGTTATGGTTTCTTTCAAATAAACCACATGGTTGCAATTTCAATGGATTGACTGATTTAAAAATCTCAATGTAAATGAAATCTAAAGATTGTTATAGTATATTGTCTATCTCAATTATTATTAATTTTCATAAATAAATAAATAAATAAAGTGCTTTTTTGTGTTAGTTTTGAGGCCATGCACTATATATATAATATATATAACTGAATATTGCAAACTTATAGTTATATCATGAGTGGTGAAACTTTTACTTAGAGACTTGATATTTATAGCAAGATATGATGCATGGAGCCTTATATTATACAATCAAACAGATATATTGGATTATTTTTACTTCTTATTACTTGTTTCAGAAAGACATGCAATGATTTATCTTTGGTTATTAAGACCATGAGAAATAGAGGCCTTATCATTATGAATTAAAAGAAACAAACGGTGTTGGGACCATATGCTTAAAATGCTGAATTTTATCAGCTTTTGACGCTGGTTTCTGTTTTTGATCTGAAGAGTTGTTAGGCTATAGTATAATAAACTGTATATATGTTTCGTTGATAGAGGTGGTTTGAAGTGAATGAGTTTTGTATCCACTTTATTTTGCAGAGACTCTGCCACCCTTTCTGTTGTGAAGAGCATGCAAGATGTGAGATGACCTATGAACCCACTTGAGGCTGGGATATATTCAAGATGAGAATTGGACGAATGGGAAGTAAGCATGGGGAGTCAGGCCGACTTGTAGTCTAATGAAATAAGGCTCACTGGAGGGAGATCTCAGAGAAGGGTCAGTGGTTGCAGGTCTGAATCTAGCAAGAGAAGTAGTGGAGCAAACAATGAGAGACGGGGGCAGTTACTGGGTTGGAAAGCAGAATGAGGCCTGGGGGAGAGGCGAGAGGGTCAAGACTCCTCAGAAGTAGGCAGAAACCAGTGACAAAGTACAGCAGAAGACACCTGAATAGATCAATGTCTGTCACCATTGAAACTAAGTGGGATGGAACGTGGAAACCCAAACGAGGAGGCAGTGGGAGAAGAGGTTTGAAATGACAGTTCAGAGCTCTGGAGGAGTAAGGAGGAGGAGGAGGAGGAGGAGGAGGAGGAGGAGGATACGGCTAGGAAACAGGTGATGAATGTGATGATTTAGGAGCAGATGACTATTCGGGGCCTACAATGGCAAGTCAGAGGAGGAGGAGTGATATATGATGAGACAGAGATGGATGATGACTGGGAAGAGACAGGATGTAGATGTGGATGTAGATGTGGATGTTGGAGTGATATATAATTGGGGATTCGATGAAGAGAGAAACAACGGTTATGAAGATGAAGAAGGGGGCCCCTAGAATGGGGTAGTAGGAGATGAAGATTGAGACAGGCATCTGACTACAGTATAGAGAGTAGAAAGGAAGAACTCAATGAGAAGAATGGCAATGCATGTCCACCAATCCCACCCTAATGTGTATAAATGTAAAAATATATTTTTTCCTCTTTTCTTTTTTTTCTTTTTCTTTTTTTTTTTTTTTTTTTTAAAGTTCAGAGGAGTTTTCCCTCCTTTCAAAAAGTGTTGGTGTGCTGTCTACAACCTTGTCTGATAAATCTGTGTATCGTATACGAGGGCTTTCCTTTAATGTACTACTGACTGGGAATTAATTCAAAATGAATGGTCTTCAAAGATAATCAACAAGGTTTATGAAAACAATTTAATGAGAGATATATTAGTAAATCAACTTGACAGAATATGACTTTTAATGTAATGATATTTATTAAGTAAGACATCATTTTTCCATGTCAGCTATTAAAAAAATAAAAAGAAAATGATTTTGAACATATGGATATGATTTTAAATTTAAAACCAAAAGAAAAAGAAGGTCTAAACTGTCATTCGTCACAGAGATGTTGGAGCTGGCCTTAACGGGTTCTATTGAGTATGACGTTCAAATGCTCTTATATATATATATATATATATAGAGAGAGAGAGAGAGAGAGAGAGAGAGAGAGAGAGTGTAGGAGAGAGAGGACACAAACACGAATGTTTACATTACACTTGTCATTTACAGTTGCAAATATTAGTTAAGAAAGATAAAGGTTATGTTTGTTTTTTTATTTTTTGTTGAAAGCAATGGGCTTGGTATTAACCTGTTATTTTTAATTTTTTTATGAATTATTGTTAAATTTTTAAAAGTCATCTTTACCAAAATAAAAAAACTCTCTACCATTACCCAACAAAGAAGAGTATTAAACACTAATTACAAGAGATGATAACGGGGATTTCGCTTTCTGACGTGGTCTATCTCGATCCCGACCATTTTTTTCACTTTCAAACCTGTTTACTAAAACAGTGGTCACAGTGGGTTGGCGGAAATGGGAAATTCCCAAACCCACCCCGTTTACATTTTATTTCTTTTTTTATTTTTTATTTTTCATTTTTATATTTGTTTTTTTTGTTATATTAAAATTAAAATATTTCATAAAAAAATAAAATATTATGAATTTTTATAATTATTTATTAAAAATTTATTATACTATAATATTCATATTAAGTATAAAATAAAACAATAAAAATATTTTAAAATATAATTGGTTTTATTAACATAATATTTTTAACTGTTAAACTATTATATAAATTAACCTGCCCATTAAGAAATGGCTATAACTAAAATAACTTAACTTATTTATTATTATTTCATCATTACCTTGAAAAGAAAATAAACCCATCAAAGTTTGTGCTGAACCAGTGGTGGCAAATGGTGAGAATTAAGGTCAATCTTTATTAATATTTTGATTTTTTTCTTTTGTGTTATGAGAATTAAACTAAATTAAAAGGCCTATCCTTGTTTATTATTTATATATAGATTTAAATATATTTAATATATTTTTCACATTAATCTAATTTATTTCAATTAATTCTAAAAATGGTTACTATATAATATAGTAAACTCAATCAAATTAAGTTAAATTGATCTACAAACTAACTCGCAAAAGGTTTAATTTGTCACTTCAAATCTGAACTATTTAATTTTCATCACACCATGCATGAAAGTATCTGCTTTGACTCGAGCATATTCTATGATTTGATTTTACGAGATATCGGATGATATCGTAGATATATTTCCTGATAGCTACGAATAATATTATATTCAAATTTAAACTGTCGTTAATTAACCATAACGTCAATCAAGTCTGTGATTTCAATCGCCATTTAAATACATTCTGATGATAGATCCTAATATATTCTCTTATATATTCCCTGATACATCTCACAGGTCTCTGACAGATTTGATATGGTCCCATTATGCTATTCCATGATATCTTTGATATGGTCTCTGACATTTTATCGAAAAAATTAAACTAACGTATGCTGTGCCACATGTCTGAGAGCTTCCAGAATATATATTCACCAAAACCATTGAGAATATCATATATCTGCCACTCACCCATAGATCTTGATTGGCCCATCACCATATTTTGATATACTGCATATATCACTACATTTGATATTGTATCCTCAGATTTAAGATATATATATAACTCTTATTATATCGCTGATGTCATTTTTCTTCCAAAAACAAATCAAACCAACTTTATTTTAAAATTCTGATAATGATATATAGAGTTTGATTACTTACTGATTTAACCACTCAATACTAGGGAATAAACTGTTAATAAAAGGTTTTTTTTTTTTCTCAGCATGTTCGAATACAAAAGTACTCCATTTTGATTATAGAGGCATTGGCTATGGCAGCAGGTCCAAGATCATACATGACGGTGTAAAAAAAATAGTACACCTTTCTATATAGCAAATTTTAAGATTCACTTCGCTTAAAAGTTTGGGGAATGAGCTACTTGCATTTCAAACTCGAGCCTTTATAAAAATAAAATACTATAAAATAAATACAAAAAATAGATGTCATTATATATATATATATATATATATATATAGTATATATATATATATATATATATGGTATATATATATATATTTGAGATATAGTGTACAAAAAATGACATGGCCTGAGTGGTAATTTTGTATTTGTTTATTAAATGGTCTTGAGTCCATCAATGTTGGCTGGATGTTGAGTTGGGCTCTGGCCCAATGACACCATAATTTTTTTTCCCTTTTTCCATTTTTGACAAAAAATATTTAGAAGAACTAATTTTTATCCATCTTCTTTCCAATAACAAGGGAAAGAGCATGACTCCTTAAAATCTCTATAAACTCACTGAGTTTCAATTTGAACTTATACCGAAATGCTTGAAGAAAGTATATTGTTAACGTAATCACTTGTTTATAACCACATGTTGGTAGAAGAAAGGCAAACTAGTAGTTTTTAGATGAATTAATTGTTATAATTTGAAGTTCGATTTTGAACTCAATATAGATCAATTGTCCACTTCGAACTCAACATATCCTTTTAAAATCCATATGTGGTAATATATTATGAAATTTTTCTTTGAATATGTTAAACACATCTTAGGACTTTAAAATACATTTATTAATGATAAAAAAAGTAGAATATAGAGAACAAAACGTTTTCTATATATTTTACATCGAATAAATACAAGATTAAAAATTTGTAAGATTAGATAAACACCATATCAAAGAGAATCTTTCTGCTGACTTTTTCTCACAAAATATATCAGCATATACTGGCTTAATTTTTTTAAGACTCAGAATATTTAAGACGATAAGTAACGAATCTTTCAGTGATTGCCTCAAAGAAGAAATAAGGACAATGAATTACAAGATATTTAGGTCAATTTGCCAAACAAGATACTACAACGTTATACAAAATGAATAGATAAAAGTATGATAAGTGTGACAGATTTGAATCACAAAGTGAATAAATAGTAAAAAATGATAATTAACAACAGTTTGGAAACAGCTTGATCTGGACTTACATGAATATATTAGCAAAGTTGGTATGAATCATAATCAATGATCAATTCCACCACTTTCTACGATATAGTCTAATAATCATTTATCTTTTTGACAATCAATATACTATATTGAACAATAGCCTCAAGACAAACCATTCTGATGAATTCCTACATCTCTTTCTTTTTCCCTTATCTTTGCAACTGATGCTTTCAATTAATTAATTCATATATAATTCATTATATATATATATATATATATATATGATATATATATATATATATATATATATATATATATATATATGTTTCATAAGCCACTTATTCCAATTCATTATTATTACTCTTCTGTCAATACCATCCATCTTCTTCATACACAACACATTCAAACCACTTCACCACAAGATTTCTAATTGTTTTGAAAGATCACAAAAATTCTTTCTCCACATATTTTTGGATTCACAGTCAGAGAAGTTTGTCATATTCTTTAAAAATATCATTTTTCTTCCCCATATTTGAAAGTGGCCCTCTATATGTGGTGTCTGTTCACATAGGATTTGCATATACAGATATTTATTACTAATAGTAGTAGTCAATCATATCTGTCTCTGTAGTGGCTAAGGAAATAGTGTTAAATGTAATATGTCTTTGATAAGTAAATCTTAAACTTATATGCCTTATGGCCATGGGATTGAAGACAGTCATAAGTGGTTTGATTAGCCTAGGGACCCATTCTGTCTCCATATAGTTGTATAACTATGTCAAAGTGAATAGTCCTGATAGTCTTTTTGTTGTGCTTGATTTCCTGAGAGTGTTAAGGAAAGAAAAAATATTTATAATGAAACTACTTTTTAATGCTGAACCAAATATAAATTACTTTAATATATATTTGGTTAGATACGTAAAATAAATTAGATTATAGCGACATGCTGCTTAATTCAGCTTATGATTTACTACTATAAGATATCAAATTCAGAAACTTCAGCCGATTTATACTATTAACTCTTGCATTTGCTTTTATTTTTTATAATTTTTACTAATTTATATTATTACTGATTGTGACATTAATAATCAATAAAATTATTTTATTTTCAAAAAAATGTAAATTACTTGGGCTATGTTTGGTTCTTGAAAAATTTGAAAAAAAATATAAAGAAAAGAAAACATAGAGGAAAAATAAGAAAATATTTTTTTGAAGAAAATCAAAATCAGAGTTAAATATAACATATTATTTTTATTATAAATTGTGATCTCAAACTTCATTTCATTTAAGATAACTTCAACATAAAGATTAAAATATGTTTTACAATTTGTTTATATTTGGTTTTATTTGATAATTAAATGTCCAAACATAAAAAGTCATTATCAATCTTTCATTTTCATTTTCGGAGAACCAAACACCATGTTACACACTTACATATTTTTAATTAGTTAATATTTTTATAATAATGAATTAAAATAAATCAAATGAGTTTAAAGTATTAAATAAAATAAATATATAGATTTAATTTTTTTATTATCTCATTTTCTAGTACTTCATTTTTTCTTTTCCTCTCTTCCTGTTTTTCTATTTAAAATTTTCTCCAACCAAACATAATTCAAAGCTACATCCTTAGAATTTTATCTCAGTAATAATGTTTAACTTTGTATTATATTTTTAATGTGAAAGTTTTTTTAAAGTTTATCATTTTACATTTTATTTCTTTTTTATTAAATGTAATTTAAGTAAATGTATCGATTGTGGACTTTTTACGACTTTCACGAATTAATACTAAAATCGCTCACATATATTATCATTAATTTGGCAATTTATAAAATGATGAAATTATTCAATTTATACTTTTAAGCACTGTTTCATAAAACTCGCCAGATATTTGACAAGACAATTTAAGACTTTAAAAGCTACAAAAAACTGTTTATTCACTCACCTTATACTTCTTAAGATATTTCCATTGAAAAATCATTAACTTCATAAACATTGTATTTCACTATTTTAATTTCACTTTTCTTAATGTAAGTATAAATACTCACCCTTTAAAATCGCTTCCGGAAAGATGTGAAACATTTTTTTCATCATGAAAGTGGTCAATCATGGTTTTTGAGGTAAGAGTTTAAACCATATATTAGATCCCACTAAAAGAATCAATTATAAAAATCAACACCATCTTCAGTATTTGAAGAACTAAAAGTAAAAAAATAAGATTGTTGTTAAATTACATACAATTTTTTTAAACTCATTTTACAAACAAATTGGTATTTTAAACAAACACTATAACCGTTTTCAAAAAAAAAAAAAGACATAGAATTATAATAAGACACAACATGATATTTTAAAGAACCAATAATCCGATTTTTTTTTGTAATCATAATTTTATTCAAAAACCTTCTTGTCTCACTTCAAATAGAAATCAAAATCACGTTATAATACACACTCTACGCCTAAAGTGGTAACATATAGCTTTCACATTTTCATCATCATCCACGTTAATAACGCTATGGCGTGTTATGCATCCGCTTCGATCATCCACCATCCCCTCTCTCTCACAAATTTCTTCAGTTTTAATTCATTATCCTTTTTTACCTGTTTTCCGATTCATTATCAGAGATCCATCTATAATAAGTAGATCATTAATATTGACAAAGTTAATTTATAATGAATTTTTGAGTTGTCATTTTAATCTGAGTAGAATTTATTTAATCTAGTTTTAAAATTGTCTGAACTTTAAAATCTAAGTCATCATTGTGAGTTGGTATAAATAAAATATGATTTTTGAATTTAAATTATGATTCTTGATGGTCTTAAATCACATATGTATTGTTTTAGCTTAACTCAAGTTTACATATATAAGAATAAAATTATTTTTCTTTTATCGTTAATGTTAATGTTAAACTCATATCAATATATTTTTCTTTTGTATTTCCTATAAATTGATAAATTTTAAAATTGATAAATTAGAATTTTTATCATTGTATAGTGAAAAACTATAATGTAATTTTAAATTTAAAAAAAACCTTAGAAGTGATGAGTGAATTAGAAATTTGATATGAAATAAAATATAAAATTTATTTTTAAATGTTTATTAAAATTGAAACTGTTAAAATTTATTTATTTAAACCTATTTTAAACAATGTTGGTACTTCTTTTTTGAAAAAAATTATCATATTTTTACTTTATTAAAAATATAACTTATTCTAGTTATTTAAAAATGAGTAAAAAGTTCACTAACATTCAGTAAAAGCTATAAAAGCAGATTAATATTATAAATTATGTCAAAGTTTAGAAAGTTTTAAAGGTGTTTAGAAACATTCATATTTATAAACCCATAAAACATCATATATATAAATTATGTCAAAATCTATAAAAGTTTTTAAAAATAAAATCTATGAAAGTCTGATTATTTATAAACCTTACAGTACTACAAAGTCCTTAAATCTATCATCAAACTATATAAAAATCATCATCTTAAAAAATATAATATTAAAAACTTAATCAATAGAATCTACATTTCTGTAAACATGTAGATAGAACAAAAAATATAGTAAAAACACGTTATGTTTATTTATCAAAATAATAAGGAAAATAAAATATAATCAAAATTTTTATATTAAAAGAAATATAAACCAGTTACTTTCTAACTGTGAAATGCAATCTAAACTATATTTAATAAAACACATAAAATTAATTTATTATAATGTGAACTATTTTCCTTAAAATTTCATTTTTATCTCTGTTTTTTTATTGGATATTATTACTTTAATAAATATATCTTTCTATTTTCTTTTCTTTCCAAATACAAAAGTAGCCTAAATGTTATTGTAGGGTTCACTGAAAGTTCAACTGTTAATCTATCTATTTTTTATTATATAAAAAAAAAACATTTGATAATTGAGAATCATAATTTAAAATCAATATGCCAATGACAATAGTTCTGATTTATATACTGAAAACTGAACTTTTTCTTTTAAATAATTAACACAAAACATGTGGTTCAAACAAGCTTCCCATGAAAAGGTATTTGATTCTATTCAATCGACCGTCCCAAGGAACAGTTCCAGCTTGATTCTTCATCAATGATTAATACGTGCAAAGAAACAAGAAGGTTCAATCAAAAGGACATGGTTTTTTTTTTTTTTGGTTGAAAATTTAATTATTTGTCTGAATTATTGAGGGACAGAAAAGTAGGGTTTTTGGATTTTGGATTGTTTTTGGAAAGGTGTGGGTGTATCCTTCTATCAAGACAGGAATATGGATTCCTGTTCATGGCACAGTCACAAGCACCAACAATTATTGATAATTAACTCATCTAAATTTATGTCACCTTCTCAATCAGGTCTCAAGTCTCTCTCTGCAGCTATTAATAAAGATATATACTGTCCTTTTTTTATAGCTTTAACTAATTGGATCATCAATTATCAATTTTGACTCCACCTTTTATTTAGAAATTTATACTCATGAAGCTACACCTACTTTGAATCCAGTATGTCGTGTTAGATACTCCTCTCAATTAATCTAAGCTGTTAAAAGGTATGGTGATATTCATATTAAAATCTAAGTCAAGTTTTGAAGAGTAATCATAGTTTTGGGCATTATATGACACATTGTCTAATAATTTTGAATCTTTATTTGTTTATTTGAAAATTATAAAAATTACAAGTTACTTTGTTTCGATCTAATATAATATATCAAATGCACTGAGGATCAAATATGAACAAAACCAATGCTAAGAGCACAACCCTGATTCGACTAACTCAACAATGATTTACTAAAGTGGATTTAACATAAACAACTACAATTGGAAACCCATACTATTTCATTGGTAAGAAGCTTCATACTCTCATTGACAAGAGTTCGCTACTATACAGAATTTAACTTTTCCATATCATTATGGTAAGAATAAAACACCTCACGCACAGAATGTTCTCAATGTTTCAGACAAGAGGTTAATTTACCAAACAAGATCCCTGTGCACTGTAACAACCTCGTACTTCGACTCTTCTTGATCACTTTGATACCATTCAATGACTCGATCCAACACACGTAAATGCGATCCATTTTGTAATCAAGCTTCCTCACATTTTAAACATATCTATTGGGTTAAAAGGCGTCAGAAACTGACAGAAATGAAATACATGTTTCACTTATGCATTAATACACGCTTCATCAAATTAATTCAACAACTCTGAACATTAAATGCAGTTTAGCTCGTACTCAACTCTTCGCCCCCATTTCTTCAACCTATACTCAGCGTTAAAATGATTTCGATGGGCGCTGAATCAAGCTTCTTAATATACTACCTTCACTTAAATTATGTCAATCTTTATCAATATAGCATTAAATTAATTTAAATTAACTCAAAAGAACTTTGTTCATTTTGATTTCTTTTGTAAAAATTATTTGAGGTCAAACATTTTTTCTTCTTTCATACTTCTTTACCAAACAAACCAATAATGGGGATTTAAAAAAAAAGTAATGTGTGTGGATTTGAGAATGATTGTTGTTGGCATGATGTTGAGAGAGGTGAAACAGCTGAAGGTACACCAACTCTGGAAGGATCTCAAAACCAATTCTTTATACTTTTTTTTGTTAAAAATTTCAAGAATTTTGTGTATTTGTGGAGTTGTAATGGAAGAAGAATTTTATAAACCATATGAATAAGGTGAAATTATGTTTGACAAAAATAAAGTAAAACCGCTTTTTCAAAGAAATGACTGATGGGCATTTATTTTTATTTTCAGCTTCTTGCTAATTGTTTTCTGACTTTAACATGTTATTTTTCTTTATTTTTAGCAGACTGATTTTTGGAATTTTAAATTTTTGAAAGCCATATTTTAAATTCACTCATAAAATAGTTTTTAAACCTTTAAATCACAATATTTCCAAAACACAAGATGAACTCCTCACTTGAGCAAATTGGCTTAATTTTCATTTAATCAATATATTATTTTTAAAATTATTGATTTATATATTCATTTTACTTATATAAACAACAAATAGAATATAACCCCTAAGTAACAGAAAATTAATAAAATAATGATTAAAATATATTATCATCATACAAACAAGTATCGCAGTTAAATTATTTAAGACTATGATTTAATTGGCATACAAAAAACAAACATCTTTATACTTGAATAGAACATAATATTAAAAAACAAATAATCTTGAACATCATCTCAACAAGCCCTCTTTTGTGATCTGTTAATAAAATCCATTCAACATTATAAAAATAAGTACCCTAATCACAAATCGTATTAAACAGCCAGAAACTGAGTTTCAATTCCTGGAAAAATATTTCAATGATATCCCACTAGCCTCTGATCTTCAAATATTTGAACTCAACTCATGGTTCACGGTTTAGGTAAAAGCCAACAAAGTTACAATGTCATTGGTCTTCTCACAACAACAAAATGTACTTGTTTTTGCACATATGATGAACACATTAGATCAAGATTGAGTGCAATCAATGGAGGTGGGCTCTTGCCACTCCAGTCACATATAATGCATAATCACTGTTAGTTTTAGCCTGGTTTGGTACTTC
Organism: Tetrastigma voinierianum; assembly: GCA_016808115.1. Classification (NCBI taxonomy): domain Eukaryota; kingdom Viridiplantae; phylum Streptophyta; class Magnoliopsida; order Vitales; family Vitaceae; genus Tetrastigma; species Tetrastigma voinierianum. The sequence continues at coordinate 134,958 of JAEQBH010006496.1, read as the reverse complement.
AGTCTAAATGAAAACGAGATGGTATGATGTTAAGGCCAGCTAGAATGTTAGATTCGAATTTTGCACTAATAAGCCTACAAAAGATGTTAAAATATTCGATTCTGAATACTAAAAAAGTCAACCCGTAACTTTTTTTCAACCAAACCAAAAATATTATTAGAATATATTTGTTCAAAACAACAATTTTGAAGTGTACATTATATCATGGTGCTGATTGGTTGAAATTTTACCACTGAGCAGACGCCTATGATGGTCGGTGTTACTGACTTAATTTGATTAGTAACTGAGTTCTTTAAAAGTAATCAAACTTGTGTAGCAACCCAACATGTAAGCTCTTGTAGGGATATGATGGATAGTCGGGCTAGGGATGAAATGTCCCGACCCAAACCAATTTTTTGTTCAAATAATTTATCCTTATCCTATTTTAAAAATTAACCCTCCGTGTTCTCTTAAGATTTAATTAATTTTCAAATGAGTGAAGCTACCAAAGTGATAAACTGAAAACTTAACTTTAAATGAACTCACACAAACTAAAATTTTTTGAGTTCGTGCATAGTATATACGAACGATGAGTCCAAACATACAAATCTGTTATATTTTTCAATTCACAAGGTTTAACACCAGACTGAACTCGGCAACTGGGAAATTGCTTCGTTATTCTCCTGGATCAATATCTTTCGGAAGAGTCTAAAGAACGTAATTAAGACCGAAGATTAACATCTTTGCGCTGGAAATTCATATATATTTTTCAAGTACTGGAGAGCTTAAATTGCAAAAACAACAATATTTTAGCTTCATATTATAGTTTGATTACCCAATTTATTTCGGAAAAACATTAAATGAATGACTTTTTTGTAGATATTGCCTGAGAACAACTGCCATTCAAACTGCTTTTTAAAAAATCCTGAACTGAATAGATGGGGTAGGGGTTTAGGGAAAAAAACTTAAACCTTAGCTGATCCAAATATCATTTTACTTTAGTCTGCTTGTCTGGTTTTGGTACTAAAGAAAGAGAAACTCCAGAATCCAGAGATTCTACAAGCCCTTGTTTATCGATTACTGCATAATTAACATGATAGTTTAATTCTTACCAAAATTTCCTATTTTCTTCCTAACACCTTTCTAATTTATCCAAATGCCGAACCTCTAACGCAATAAAACATACAAAAAGTGGAAAACAAGAAACATTAAGTAAAGTACCAATTTCTTTTCTTTAAAAAACACTTATTGAAAATTTCATACTACAAATAAAAGATATTATAAAGATTCTGACCTTTAAGCCTGTAGACTCATTACTCACTGCGCTCATGTCCACGCAGTGACCATCACCCCACCCTCGCCACGTTTCATCCATTGCGACAAAGCCACGGAACCATCTACAATGCTAACCCTGTAACCGCCCAGAGATCCTAGGAATCCCATGTAAAATTTAAGGCACCATTAAAATGGAAAATAGCAAACCACATATTTGATCCCATATCTTTGAATCTTTAAATTTTATTTTCGGTAAATAATAATGCTTGATATTAAGGAAAACATATTTTATTCTCATTTGTCAAAATGATAATATTTGATACTAAAACATATTTTAATATTATTTCGCGCCGATAATCTCGACAAGGAAAATGATTTATCTTTACTTTAAAATGATAATCTTTGAATAAGAAAAACAACCATTTCTGAAAATAAGAACTGGAGATTTATAACTGTTCTTATTACCAATTTAATCATTATGCGCACGTTGACCACATCGACCTGATATTGATTTGACTACCCAGCAGAACTAAATTTATATCGCATCGAATCACCGGCGCTCACATTACTGCTATTTGACATCTTGAAACTCAGATAACAAACTGGTAATTAAAGATATCATGTACCATAAGATAGAGCCTGCCAAACTGTGCTAGTAATTCAAGCACACAAGATTGATATTAAATTTTCTCAATTCATTATTTTTAGTGTATTTGAAGTGGTCTGGACTTAGAAGCTTCAAGTCGACCCAGCCTTCAAGATATATTTACGCCTTCGTTGTTCAAATATATAGCTATTTAATTTGCACACTTTAAAGTTTTTTATGAATTATTTTTCATTTTCTAACTATAGATTTGCAATTAATTTCAAAAGTAAGCCATAGATATTTTGCATAAATCAATTTTTAAATCAAGGAGGTGTTTGCTTATTTTCTTTTAGAAAAGGCCATAAATCTATCTAAGCTCCTATTCATCATTTTTTTAATATAATTGAATTAGTCATATATATATATATATATATATATATATATATATATATATATATATATATATAAAAAGAAGATAAGATGCATTATTTTAACAAAATTTGTATATTTGTTTACTTGTATGAAGAAAAAAATCTTAATATGAAAAACATATAAAGACAAGAGGATAGCTGACTACTTGAAGTTCAAGACGCACCACATGGTCACTGTCCCTTCATAGTCACTGCAATTGAACTGTAAAAGCCAAGATGCCTTTAAACTACCCTCGATATCATAGTTATAATATATAGATAGATACTGAAACCAAACTATAAAATACAAATTTCATATCACTGTTCAAAATATACATTGTACATACTTTTTTAATAAAGACAACATTTTGAACTCAAATACTATCTTTTTTAAATAATGATGCATGATCTTCTTTACACATAGTTATTATGTCTATCATTTTATTTAACCTCATATAATAGAAACATTTAACGTTAGTTGATTGGTATAATAAATATTAATAATCCTGTTAATTCGAATCTAATAAACACTATATAATAATTAAAGAGTTGAATTTGTCAAAATAACTATTATGCATAATCAATAAATGTAGAAATTTTCTATTTTATAAGATATTGTTAAACATGTCTCCTAGTCAGAATATCACATGAACTGTTAGAACAAATCTGTTTTCATTGTGAAAAACCTGTAATTTGATAAACGCTTATTTAGACACAAAGAACAGTACGCCATAACGTCAAAATAAATTGCTATTCAAGAAAACCAAATAAATTAAATGACAAGAACTATGAATATAATAAGCTAAGAACAATCCAGCCTTATGAAATTGAGCAATTTTTACACAACTTCACTTTCCCAGTTTTTACAGTTTGAGATTCCTACGCCCGCTTCCGTGGAACAAGGTCAATTATCGACAAGACTACGCCACCCACTTAATCAATACAAGCATTATTTATCACCGATAAAAAGAATGGAAATAATGTTAGAAACCCAAGACTGAATGTATTTTTTTGATACAACTTCAACAATCTTATATATGAGATTGAATTTTCTAATTTCAAACTTTCATTTCATAAACGTTAATTCGGAATAAATTAATATTCAATTAATGTCATTAATCTCTATTCATCGAAAGTCATTAAATTCTTATAACCGAATTCAACAATATTTTTATATCCAAACTCAACACTATAATGAGACTATCCAAATGAATTAATCCATTTGATTCATTATATCCATTAAAACAACTAATATACATTAAACTAAAGTAATATGCGAAAAGTGACAAAATAATAACAAGTATAAGTATTTTCTTTTTTCTTTGATTACAAGATCTGATTTGTAATAATTTCTCACTATCATTTTGAACCTGATTCTAAATAACCACCAAAGAACCATAGTATTAATTAAAGGAATATTATTATTATTTCAAAGAATTTTTGATAATTATTTACTTTACATAAACTGTTATTATAATGTTTTCCTATAAATCTGTCTCAATGATTCCTGGATCTGAACTCATATATCCATTTAAATAATTTATTTGTTGAACATCATATTACGATATTATTTAGTCGATAAACGTCACTGACACCCCTCATTATCACAGCAACGGCTTCTGTGTTAGATGAACTATTCGTAGTCAACTGTGAGTCAAAGAAGGCAGCTTATCCAATTAGTTGATATCAATGTTTTGACTTGATCTACACTGAATATCATTAAATGTGTCCATGAACTCAAGAGTATACATTTTCACCTGACTCACATGTCGAAATCTGTTTTGTTTTTGTATTAAAACATATATATATATATATATATATAGATATATATATATATATACATATATATATATATATAAACAATTAATATAGTTAAAGCAGCCAATTAATCTGTAATAAAACTAGTCAAAATTTTTATATATTTTAAAATTTTATTTCCTTTCCAAAACTAATTACTTTGGTAATACACCTCCAACTTTATTATTGCTTTTAAAAGCATTTATTAAAAATTAAACTGAATTTAAAATTATATTCAAAGATTGTTATTGACTACTTATTCATTTTTTCTGATTTTGACTTTTTTCGTATTTTCTTTCTCTAAACAAACAATATTGAATTAAACATATTTAAATACTAAGAATGAAATTTTTAAACACACCTTTACTTTAAACAAAATAAATAATAACACAAATAAATATCTAAGCAGAAGTTAATCATATTTAACTAGAACCCATTGTTAATTGAAGTATATGACATCAAACAAATGTTATTAGTAAAGAATATTTAATATTTAACTGAGTTATAGGGAAATGATAAACAATTTAATGAAGACAGCTGAACCTTGAAACAATGTTACTTTGATTAAGATCTTAGAAGTGAAGTTTACTCAAATTAAAGAACCAATATTTCAAACTAAAAATGACAAGTAACTAAGACTCAAAAGCTCAAACATAAGGAAAATTTGAAAGATTAACTAGACGCCCGCTATCGTAGACTCAATCACTGGGAGGCAGACCCGACACAAGGACAAAAGTACTCCTCTTTTTCTGAATCCATCTATTTTTCTTGAGTCAATAAAACACATTTCAATGCATATTTTGTAAATGATATTTATCTTTATGAAAATATATTTGAATATATTTAACCTAATAGAGTTTCAATCATTGTTTCTAATATGATGTTTGATTAAATATGGTATTACATGCCCATTTAATCCATTTATCACCTTTTAAATATTACAAACATTATAAACCATTTGAATAACAAAGCTTACAAAATAAATCTTGAGCTGTGTTAAAAAGTATCAAATATATTTTTATGAATCTTAGTTATTGAAAGCTTTACTTCAACTGAGGCCTTGAACGTTGACTTTGAATCATTGCGCCCTTCTTTCAGATCATTCCACTATGACGCTGACGAGAAACAACGCACATGAGTTTCACGCCAGCTAAGATATACATCATTCTTCATTTAAATAAGTAATTAAGTACTTTTCAAATCAATGTCTTAATATAATTTTTTTAATGACCAATGCTGTATAACACATATATGTATATTTCTTTAGCTCTTATATAATCAAAACATAATTTGATATTTATTGTTTTAACCATAGAGTTTATATGCATAAACTATTATAAAACAAACCATATTTACAATTTTTCTTTTCATTTTGCCCTCCTGTTTAATTTAATCCATGTTTTCTGGTAAGATTAAGATAGATTATCCATCGTGACAACCACAATCATGTTTATAAAAATTTTATAACACTGGCATTTTATCTCATTGGTCATTGACCTGTTATTAAAAAATTATTTCGTAAAACACTACTAATAATCGTCTCACTGGCCAAGTGGATCGAGGATATCACGCTCTACGAACACGTTTCATTGACCTTACCGATACCAATCTATCCTTAACTCGAATTCTACCATAACATTCTATTACGCTTCAAATCATTCTATGCAAGAATTTACAATAGTGTATATATACATTTATTTCCAACACTTGGCTTCAACATCATAATATATGCAATTCTTTTCTACAATCAGCATCAAACATTTAAATAACTGAACACGTAATTATCACAATAGACTTACAACTAATTGGTTTCATAATCATTCAAACATTTAGAAATAGAGAGAGAGAAGTGGGAGAACAAACCAATCATTTGACAGCCAAACTGAAAGACACACACGATATCATATAAAAACATTTTAGATTTATTTTGTCTAAACAAAACACAAAATCGAAATATGAAGGAAGTGTGAATAACAAACCAAAGTCACGCCTTCATCTCATCCTGAATCTCCGCTTTTCCAGTCGCCTTCTCATTACCAACCCTAATCAAAATCGCGTAAATACAGTCATAAATCAAAGAACCAAGAAAAACCATCAGTAATGGTAAATTTTTGTTAAATATGTTTACCCAATATAACCTTCACTTTCAAAATTTTCTAAGGACACATGAGATATATTTTACTCTATGTTTTTAATAAAATGATAGCTCATGAGGTCTCATTATTAATTTTAATTATCTATTTAATCACCCAAACCTAAGTTAATGTTATTTTAAGGTCAACTAATGATGCCCAGCCACCAAGCACTTTCACTATTATCTTTGATTTTAAGATTCAACTACTAAATTGGTAATGGTTCCTTCTAATTATTTAGTTATACTTAAGGTTTCTTCTCCATTGAATCATCCATAATTTGACTTCACCAAAACTCAAGTTATTTCATTTGCATCAAGGCTAATTTGACTGCAAAACATAATCGCATTATTCTTACACATAGCTCCATAACTTTGACATATTTCTAGGCACTTAAATACAATGTAAGGTCTCCTTCAAGTAAATTATTATTATTCCCTGTAAGTCTAGTTTACCTGTATTTAATCACTGAATTGCATGAAATAAACTCAATCATAATGGCAATTTAAAGAACTCGTTAGCTACCCAATCTTTGCTTTCAAGCCCATATCAAAGAACTGAGCTGCAAGCTACCTGGTGGTCCTTCTATACATTTGTAGCTCTAGTTTCATAGTTATTACTTCAATTAAACTATTCCAATTGATGATTATAACTGAATTTAGCTAAACAAAATTAGTATTGAAAATTTTATATAACCTTTGAAATCCTCATCAGGCTTTATAAAAATTAACAACAATAATCCAAACCAGTAAATATAACAACAGCTTAGAGCAACCCCAAAAACTAAAATAAATCAATAAAGATCCATTTACAAGAATGTTGTGGTTTTTCTAATCAAACCCCAACTAATCCAAACCACCATACACCATGAAATCTTACCCAATACAACCCCAAAAAGAACTACAACCTTTCAAAACACTTTTATACCACATTTAGGGTTTTATTAAACCTAAACACAAGTAGAAACAGGGTTAGGGTTTGGTTTTTCATATCTTAAATCTTGATTTTCTTTCCTTTCTTCTTCCTCCTTTTTCTTGATCAACTTGTCCCTTGATTACATGGAGAAAAAATCACAAATCCCTCTTTTCTTCTCTCAACCGGATGTTTATAGCCTTTCCTTTTCCTTTTCATTAAAGCAGAAGATTTACAAAGCACTAATTATCATAAGCCTTAAGTCTTCACAAGGCCTCGTCGCCAGACATAAAACTTATTTTCTCCCATTTTTCTCATTTCTACTTTCATTTTCACTTCATTTTATTTTTTATTTTCATTTTAACATTTACACTCATCATTTGCACCTTGTGTCCAGTTTGACATTTTTACCAAATTTATTTGACTCTTGTAAAATTTTTGGTTTTTTAACATACAGTTTTTATCGTTAACTTAAAATATACATTTAATTTATTATACCATTTAACATGTTTAAACATGTTGTGTTTTTTTCAGTATGCTAGAAAATCTATGTAAGATGAATAATGAAAAATTTGAAAAGAATTACCCATGCATAATCTTAATAACTCGGTTTTTGTAGTGTCTAAATTTAATATTTTTGAAAACTCAAGTATGACCATCAAACCTGAAAATAAAGTTGAAAAGTATTGAAAATGTTTTCTGGGCGCTTTTAAACACTGTTTTGATATTAACTTAAACTCGAATTACTTTCGAGGCTTTTCAGTTATTTTTAAATGTCGATTTTAACTTGGTTTGACTTAAATTGATTAAATATTTTAAAACTCATGTTTTAGCATCAAACCTTAGGTATTTGGAGTTAAAATGTGCTTAAAAGAGTTATTCAAGGTTTAGAAATGCATTTGAAGCGAAATGAGTTGAAACATCTAAAAAGACTTTTTACGACAAGAACTAATGAAATTGCCTGGTGCCAATCGTCAATCCATTGATTATCAAGAGGTCGACTCGCTGAATGTAATCGATCAATCTGGCTGCAACCTGGCCAAGAGAAAGAATGCCGACCGCTTTGGTCAAAAATGTTTGTTTTTCTATTTTTATGAACTGAGCAAAGAAGACAATTATTGGTCACTATTATAAACTGGCCATCTCAACAAATAAGGCTGTAGTGTATTAAATGCACAAAATCTAGTTTATTAATGGAATCGATTGACCGATTGGTTGACCGGTTGGGTATAGAATGCTACCTAAGATTTAACCCCTATAATTTTTGGAAGAGACTACGCTACGCAGATATGATCAATGTCTCTCCGCTGTCATTTCTCCACCACACTTCAATCTCATTTCTGCACAATTGGTCATTTGCATATTCTGATGTATATTCGATTACCTGATTGAAATAGATTGCTCAATCTTACGAAGCTAGAAGAGCGTCTCATCCTCGCTGCATCAAGAAAGTATATTCAACAAACATAGTTTAAGATTTGTAGTGCTAATTGGAACCAAAACCAAGTGTGTGCGAAAGGTTTCGTCGGGATTTTGAAACTGTGAACCTGCACCACAAGGTCGAGGATATACACGTGAAGTAAAGCTGCCAACCACTATAAATTTCAATTTCGATTTCTTTTCTTTATATCTCTTTATTATTTAATAAGTTTTTTGAAGTTAATTTATAGATTTTTTTTATTGAGTTGCAAACATTTTTTGAGAAAGCCAATTTACTTGTCTTGGTTTATTTACTTAGTCATATTCAACTGTTACTTATAAACTTTGAGAGGAAGCTTAGTTGATATAAGACATTAAAGGTTAACCAATGTTACAAAAGTTTAATAATATTAATTCAACATAAAAAAAAAAGGTCTAATGGGAATTAACTGACATCCGCTATAAATAATAATAATAATAATGAAATCTGAGATAATTTAGAACTATCGAACACAATTTTGTTCTGAACTCAGAATGGATTACCCAAAAAAAAACTAATTCAACCTTTTTTAACCGCCTAATTCAACTATTAGATATCATTAAATGTTGAACTTGAACTAATCGTAGCTTTTCTTTTTCTTATTTTAAACTTCAATATTTTACTAATCGAATAACATTTGATATATACAATACTTATGTATTTGACTACAAAATTATTTTTTTTATAGCAAATTATCAAAATTCTTGAAGAATTGAACGCCAGTTATCTTAATGGAATAAATAATATTAAAGTTTTCTTTGACATAACCATTTAGATAAAAAGATCTCAACATATGTTCTTCACATAATATTAAAGTTCAAAAATTAATTGGTGGATAATAATAAGCGGTAATGTGCATAAATTTTTAATAGATATCTCACTTATAATTAGAAGCTTTTTTTTAGATTTAAAGAGACCCTCACAATTACTCATTTAACCCACTTAAGTATCTGCCAACTGATAACTTTAATGAGTTCTGTCTAATTTAAAATAGCAGAAACAACCATATAAGCTAGTAATGTGGCTAAATTTCTGATTTGGTGTTTTGGGTTCAATGATAAACAAAAGCCTGACTGTTCTTAAAACACGATGTGTTAATATAATTCATTCAATCCAATCTAATTGATTCAAAAAAGAGGGAGTGAAATTGAGCTACTCATGAAATTGAAAAAACCCTAATTATTGATAGCCCTAATTATGCAACCAAAACTGCAAGGGCCAAAGAAGAACCTAACCTGTGAAAGATAAGAATGGATTGAAGTATACGAATAACATTTGCATGCGAAGAAAGCTTTGATTAATCTTTCAGTAGGCTGAAGATTCTCAATTTTTGTCTCTGTGTTCTTCTTTCTTTTATCTTCTTGAAGGTCTTTATATTCAACATTTTAATCCCAAATTAGTTGACCTAGTCTCTGGTGTGTGTGTCATGCCACATATTGCAAAAAATTTTTTAAAATAAATCGACTTTCAAATTTTGATATCTGATCTCTTGGTTTTTAAACCCTTCTGAATCTAGTTTTATCATGCTTTTATCACCGCCTTCCAATGGTTTTTTTTTTTTGAAATTTGGATTTCAGGATTGAATTCTTTGATTTTCCAGTCGGGTCTCAGAGCTTTGATTGATATTTCCATTGTTTTATAGATTTGATTTTAATGTTATTTTTTCAAATTTTAGATCAATTAAAACACAATTAATCACATCAAGATTTATGATTATTTCTATGGTATTATTAACCTTGGTCAACACAGATAGGTATTTAATGGCTACAAAACAGGGTGGCGATTTTTTGCACCTTTCGCCTAACGTCAATTATGATGAGAACCTCCTTTTTTCTTTCAAAGTAGTAAAATAAAGAAAGAGATATGGATAGAGAAATTTTCGTCTGCATATTCATTGTTATACATGTACTTGTAGGCGTTCATTATTTGATGCTTGACTCTGGCTAAAACAAATGACATGTTTAATATTTATAAACTATTAATTTAATTATTATTTAATACAAATAAAATATTGTAAATGAGTAAATTAATACATAATACTTTTAATATTTTTAATTTACGAATCTCCGTTCAATATTATATGAAAAACACAAACACGATTTCAATTTCAAATTAAAGGTATAAATTATAAAAATTTATAAGTGTTTTGAGGAATAATATTTTAGTTTTTAGGACAAAGAAAATCAAAGAGAAACCATCAATTCTTTTCCCATTCTTAAAATAAAAATATGACGTGGTTCCAATTAGTGACTTTATGTTTTTAAATCTGTTTTAAATATCATACACTATAAAACATGAAATATAAACATTTATTTTTAAATAAGTTTTATCCTGTAAAATATGAAAATATTTTGAAGAAAACAATTTGAATACCGTTACAATATTTTTATTTTTTTGAACTGAATAATGTTATAACTCAAAACATGATATTCTTTAAAAAAATTCACAAGGTGTTGGAAAAGCCAGGTAAGGAGAAAGGGATTGATTCACGTTACGTTGAAAAAGACAATAGTACCCTGGCCCATAGAAAATGATGTAATTTTAGGACCGATCCTCACCCTTCATCAATTTCTCTCAACTTCAATTTTTACTACTATCGCACGCTGAATTACAAAATGACGGAATAGTCCCATGGTACAGCAGAGATGGTGCTTCGGAATTGGAGAGTAAATAGCAAAACAAAATGTGGTTGTAGAGTAACTTTACCATAGAAAAATGTTACAGTCAATCACAGTCGTAGGGCTAGAAAAATTGTAGGTAGGTAGGTGCAGTCAATCATATAGCAGCAACATTTTTCTGGAGGCAATTTTTCTTTAATTTCTTGTATAATTTTTTGAGATAAGGATGTTAGTGCACTGAGTTGACGGTCGAACTTCATATATGATATTAGTGGGTTTTAAGAATGATATTAGTGAAGTTAATGTATGATTTTAATAAATGTAAATGGATATATAAAAGAGTATTTTGTTAAAAAAAGTTAACAAATAATGTATTACGGCACATTTTCTAAAATCTTTAACATATTATTATTAAGTTATAAACTTAATTCTTTTTTTTTTATGGAAATTAAATTTAAAAAAAAAACTTAATTTGAAGTCATGATGACAAAATTAATCTCTTCATAACTGAGTTTTCCTATATATTATCTTTAATATTTTTTCTTAAGTTTGAATAGTTATTTCTAAAAATAATGTTTGAAAGCCTAGCTCAAGTAATAAAAGGGTTAGAATGGAATAAGGAAGATCCAAGTTCCAATATTTATAAGAATAACTAATTTAATATACAAAATGAAAAGATGTAAAAAAAATGTAATTACAAGAATAACTAAAAAAAAACTAAAATTATTATAAAGTACCCCCATTTCTTATATTGAAGAATTATTTTATTTTAGCTGAAAACAATTGGATTCATAATTTCAGTTCTATTTATTTCAGTGAAGAACTATTTCTCCATCATTTTATTTATTTTCCTTAATATTAAGTAGAATTTATCACTTTCTACAAAATAAAGAATTGATGATAATATTGAAAGTTCTCAAAATAAACTTTATTAATTTTAAATATATATATATTAATAATAATTGCTTACTTTATTTAAACATTTAAATGTAATTATATATATATAAATGCTTTTAAAACTTTAGAAGGGTCAGAATTTAAAATGAAATGTGAGCACCTACATCTTTATTAATAATATAAAATCTATCTAGTGAAAGCATATTCTAAAGTACATACAAGCATATGCTTTTTACCCAATCAAAGTATACATTTTCTTATGTTTTGGTTCATTATAAAAATGGGAAAGAAGAGAAAATATATTTAAAACTACTAGAACTTTGAAGATTTTTAAATTATATGATGTTTATAACAAGGGTTAAATATTTGAAAATTGTCTTGTCTTATATTCAAAATATTGATTTTAAATAAATTTTATTTTTTCTTTAACTTTTGTTTTCTTTCAACTTTTATTTATATTTACTTTTCCTTATATTTTCTTTTTTTTTTTCCTTATTAACCTCTCAGGATAAATATCCTCTAGAAACCTCTCTTATATTAATTAAGAGTGGAATATAAAATATAGATAAATCAACATAATCATATATATATATATATATATATATAGGTATATATATATATATATATATATATATATATATATATATATATGTATATATATATATGTTTGTTTGTTTTTGCCTAAAGAAGTCGTAAATATATATATATGTTTGTTTGTTTTTGCCTAAAGAAGTCTTTACGACTTTAAAACAAGTGTACTGACAGAAAAACACATACATGATAATACAAGAAGACTTCTCATATCTGACGCGAGACAAAGGAGCAACATCCTCCATAAAATACACGTTTCTCGTTTTATTCTAAAGGGACATGATAATAAATGGAGAAACATTCTCGTATCAGACCAAATTAATTATCATATCATGGTTAAAGACGTTATAGAACAGTTTAATAATCGCCATCTATAGATATTGATCCTCTTTGGCCTGTAGCTACCACGCATTTAAAGTTTATTTGGCCATGTTAAAAAAAACCTCATTTATATAATCCAATGAACTTTCTTGATGTATGATATAACAAAAATAATGTTTTTTTTAATAAAAAGAAGGAGAAACCCACAACAAACAAAGCTTAAAAATTACATCTATTTTTCCTAGGCCATAAAATGCCCATCAAATCCTACTATAGTATATGTCCAAGGCCAGTCATGTTAGAACATTTTTCAACATGTTAAAAGCTCAAGTACAAAACCATACTTCCTTTCTTTGCCTTTAGTTAATAAATAGCAATAAAATTAGTATGTAATATTTTAAGAGTTTTTATTTTATTTATCACACTTATATATATATATATATATATATATATATATATATATATATATATATATATATATATATATATATACTTTTAGTTAATATATAATATAATTGTATGTAATATTTAAGAAAGTTTATTTATTTTTGTCACACACACATTACATATATATATATATATATATATATATATATATATATAAATATATATATATATATATATATATATATATTTAAAACGTTAAGTATTTTGTTATAATGTAAATATTATTAAAGACTAATCTAGGACCCATTCATTTAAATGTCTTATCTTAAATTTTTAAACATCAACAACTAAGTTATGAAAGAAGACTTATTATTAATGGAACATATAAAATAAAAATTCAACATAAGTGTAACCCAGGATGATTCTATAGTAATCATTTATTAAGTCCTGCTTTTTATGTAGGTTTTAGTACTCAACCGAAATGATATATCTTTATTTCTATTCCAACCTACTTAAATTTTATATATAGTATCGACAAAATTCTGATCCGAATATTAATAATAAGATTAACCAAATAATAACACGACACGCCAATGAAGATAATCACGCTTAGTTAAGACCACTAACTCGCCTTAACACGTTTTGATTAATAAACAAGATTCGCGGCCGATCCGCTAATACCTAACGATCCTAATCATCTCATTTAATTATTATATTACTGAATTAACCTAATAATAAAGCTTTATTTCAATAAATATGCGGATTGTCAATTATAACCTCATGATTTTAAAATAATAAAATGACAAACACACAACTGAATAGGCATTGTGTTATATATGAACCCATTAATATAATTTTATTATTCAAATGAATCAAATTTATCAATATATATTTCGTCAATCCATCTCAACACTAATTAATAAACTAATAATAAGTTGTTAATCATTAATACGCTATTATTCACTGGTCACTGTTATGAAGATTAATACCTGATCCAGATATCAATAATTATACGTAAACAAGATTCATTGACTAATAATTAATATCTCCTATATATATATTAACAAAATTTTTTTTTATTTTAAAATTTTGATATAAGACAAACACTGTCACTGAAAAAGAAATTAAATTAAATGCAATAAACATTTAATAAAATATATTAAAACCAGATAAGCTCGAAAAAAGAAAAAATTATTTAAACTTAGTTAGTGTTTGGTACGCAATGAGAATAGGAATTAGTAAATTAAAATTTGAATTTTATTTTCTCTCATTTTATATTGGATAATTACTAAGATAGAATTAAACAAAAAAATATTCGATGAAAATTGAAACTGCACTTATAAGTGGAATTTCACCATCGTGAGCTCTAGGGTGGTATTTGAATTTTTTCAGTATATCACGAAAGCACTACATGATTTATAAATATAATAAAATGATATTTTTTAATCAAAGATCATAAGATTACAGAGTTTAAAAACAGAAAATCTGTTTGGAGTACAAAGAAAGAAACGTAAGCTAAAAGTTTTTGTTTTGACTCTTTCTAAGCTATAAAATTATGCTAAAAGAATATGATATGATTGTTATAGAAACAATTACCTGATCACTTCATCACAATAATCTTATAACCATGTTGTTAATTTTTTTCAACAATAAGGAACATTGTGAATCAATTTTTAATTAACTGATAAATTATTTCTCCCACTAAATAGTCTCTTACAATGAATTTGAAAGTGAATTCAAAGAGTCAGTACACAAAGGACTTATGCTAATCAATTAAACAATCATCTGTCCTTGCCTGACAGCTGTCTTCAAATGGTATTTTTATCCCAAAAACATATATATATATGGCCCTTCAAATAACATTATTGTTGGCTTATTCTCTAGAATTTAGAAATAAAAATAATAGATTTGGTCTGAATTAACCTTACCGTATATGACTACTTTATTAAGTGTATTTAGAGTATTTTAGAAAAGAAATCCTAAATTTTCATCTCTCTCTTTGAGAGAGATCCAATACGGTTTTTGTTTTTTTATTTTTGTTTGTAAATAAAACAAAGATATTAGTTCATCATGTCGCGTTTGAGTTACTGGGCTATAATACCTATCGTCAAACGTACATAACATAAGAAGAGAACTCATATGTTCAAATATTTATGAGAATAATTTACTATTTTGAAATTAAAGTATACTAAAAATACAATGGTAATACTAAATCTCTAATATTGAGAAACTAACATTAAGGACATGAGTTCAATGTAGTCTAACTGGTGTTAAATATCTACTTACTGATATGATTCAGATTTGATTTTACACATATAATGGATATATCTAGAGATATATCGTATGGATATTTTTATGAATATCGATATATCGAAAATTAACAAAAAATACTTAAATTCATAAAAATAATTTTTAAATGTAAAAATGACATTAATAATCAAATGATGTTACTGTGCGAAGTAAAATCAAAATGAAGATTTGATAATGACCATAACATTTGTTCGACATAAATTTCTGGGTAGAAAAGCATAATGATCATACACATAATGCGGTCTTGAATACACATCATTTATAAGACTGAATACAATGTTTTAATAAACGCCTTGACTTGTATCTACAATCCTCTACGGATAAAGAAATCGTGGCTCATCCACATACTGCTTTTCAAATATTAACTATCATTTAAAAATTAATTTATTAATATATTATTACTAAATTTAAACTAATTTAAATATGAAACTCATATAATACTATAAATTTATAATATTTATTACAATTTATATTAACTAATATATAACTTGATTTTTTAAAATTAATTTAATATGAAATGTTAATTTATTAATATATTATTACTAAATTAACTAATTTAAAATATTAAATCATATAGTTAGAATAAGATATCATAAAGAAATTTTTTTTGAGTGAAATGAAGATCGATATTGGTAGAGAGAATTTCCAGGATCAAATTGAATGATTTTAGAGGTATATAGATTTTTTTGGGTCAAAATAACCGTTGGATGGTCAAAATATATTTGTAATTTAATTATAAATGGATGATTTCGCAAGAATACGGCCATTTGATATATTTCCGAGAGTATCCCGGAGCATTCCGATATTTTACTCGGAGATTTCCGGAGAGACTCATGATTTACCTATGAGACTCTATATTTGAAGAAATCACAGAGCGCACTGTTATACTTACCGGAATTTACCGAAATTTCCGGCCGATGACTGAGATCACAAATATTCTACGATATTTCCTACTTTTCACGATTTTTTCCTCAACCATTTTTCTGATTTAAAATTCGTTTGTTTCCGATATCCCGATATATCGCCGATATATCAGCCATATATCCAAATTTAACTCGTATTCAACATTGGCATGATTTCTTTAATTGGTGAAATATTATTATTAATTAGATTAGACTTAGGCTCTGCGTGTTTTAATACAATTCGAGAAAAGATGAGGAAATTTCAGGAAATATTTTAAGAATTTGAAAATGACAATGAAAAAATTCTTACAAACGAACAAGTTATTTCTCGTAATGAGCCGAATATGTGAACCCTTACCTGGGTTTAAATTAGTGCAAGATGTTAACAGTCGAGTTCATTAATACCATAATAGTACTAATTGGGGGATTCATCAATCTTCTAGTTGTCGTTTTTCTTCACAAATCTTGAACCTTGAAGTTGTTGGCTTGTTGCTATGTCAAATTCTAGGGCATTGACTCAAATTTTGGGATTTTTCAAAGGGGAAATTGTTTTTAAATGAAAACAAGGAACCATAATTAGGAAAATATAAATATGGTTTCTCACATTTAGTCAAATACACACAATAAAAGTAAAAATAAAGACAGTGGAACAATAAACCCACTTTTATAAAAAATGTCCTCGTATGGAACCACTCATGCCACATATGAGAGAAAATAAATGGAATCTTATGTTATGCATTGTTCATTTGGGTTGTTATTAATGTGTGAATAAACAAGAGATTTTGATCTAAAATGATGGATTTATTTAAAAAACACGCTGCTGTGTTTTCTGTTTTTTGTCTCCAAAATACCCTCAATCAAATCCACCCTAATATATATCCTGAAGTAAATATAATGAAAATAAAATTCCTCTTTGCCTTTCTTCTGATATTTTGCAAAAGAACTAAGAAAAACAGTTAAAATAGTAATCCGTCAACAGAATCATCCTCAACTACACATGATAAACTTGACTAGTTGAGACGACTCTCGACCAAGCTTTTCCTTAGTCAATCGGTTGAGGAAGCTTAAGTCAATCGATTTAGGGATTTTTCGATCAAGCCTTCCATTAGCCAACCGATTTAGGAAGCATCACTCAACCGGTTGAGGAAGGCCTCAGTTTAAACTTCCCCAGTCAATTGGTTGAGGAAAGCTCTCAGTCATTATTTCCCTCAATCAACTGGTCCAGTAAGCATTACTCAACCGGTTGACACTATATAGATCCTTAATTCAATACTTATTACATATGAACTAAAGCCTTGAGATGTTCTTATAAATAGATATATTGCAAAGTTGTATGGAAATAATACTCAATGAACATATGTATCCAACACGTATAATACAAGACTACAAAGTATACAAAAGTATTGAAAACAACCTATTAGGTTAAATAAGTTAATCCCACACAACATTAGTATCCAAAACACCTATTAGGTTAAATAAGTTTCAACAATCAATACAGTTTAATAACAAAATCAACATGTCATAATATGTGCAATTTTCCCATCATATCAAAATATTCAAGAGTCATAAAACAATATGGAATCATGGTTGAGGGGAGAGGTTGAGGAAAAACAAGAGAATGAGTTCACATCATCACAGACTACAGTCAGACTGCCGTAGTTCAGCAACCACTCGATCTTCAAACTGGTGAAAGCTCTCATCCAATTTATCAAACTTTTCGATCAAGCGGGTCTGAACCTCATAAATGCGATCATTGAGAGAGGAGGAGAAACATGCACTTGGTGAAATGAACTAAAGCCTCTAAGTGTGGAAACAATGTACAAATTGGTATAAACCATTGCATTGACATAGAACGCATGAACCGGTAAAGCGGATGACTGATCTGATCGAATTTAACAACTGAATGGCTAAGCAATCAATAACGTTCAATGTCCGCCCAGTAAAGAATCGAATATCAACATTTTGCTTGGTAGATTTATCCCCTGCGAAATGCTTTTTATATCTATCATACGCCTCTGGCGTAATCAAAGGTCAAGTCAAACCAAGCTTCTTTCTCAGACTCATTCCAGCTCACTCCCCGCATAACGCGCCTTCCAGTCTATACTGAAAAACAATACCAATATATTAAAGTTGAAACAGTTTAAGATTTCATTTAAATAATTCAAGATCAAGAAGGAAAAATAAAGAATATTCATTTTTATGTTTGATAGTTAATAGAAAATTCCTTATGTTTATGATGAGTCACTACTAATACGAAGCCATATAGCGCCGGACTCCAAATATATATGATCTAATCACATTTAGCCATCAAATAAAAGCTGATAGATTCGTGAGAATTCAAAGTAAAGAGAATATCCAAAAGAGATCTTAGATGAATGCACCATCCACTATAGATCACGATATCAAGAAGGAGAGTCATATTTCGACAAATCCAAATTTAAATAAATTTAATTAATAAACAAATAATAATACCTATGTAATTACATGGTCATTAGAACAATAGTACCATGTAACTGCATCAAAGTAACCTATTTTACAAAAGTTGATTGAACCAGCAGAAGGGGAAGTGGAAAGACAAAAAACTAAGAAACCAGCAACAAGTGAAGTTTAATATGAGGACTTTGAGCAGAGTGATATAAGTTTGAGAAAGAGTAATATGAAAAATACTTACTCCACTTTAGAATGATTCTCTCTCATGAATGATCACAGTAACCATTAGTTTTTGCCTCAAAGTCTAATACAAACAATATCTTATTGTATAATTTCTATATATATTACAGGATAATAGCACCACAATCTTCACATAGAAGGATTTCATCATACTGCTGGCTACAGAAAGTACAGTCTAACACAAATTAATATCACCCAAGTCCAAAAATTCATAATTTTCATGATTTGATCTAAATCTTTCCATGAAAATAAAAGGATATTGATGGAATGTCATACACTGTTAGAGACTTTGAGAATATGTCTAATATATAGAGATGACCAGCACTGAAGAACCCAATTTAAGTTAAACACGAGTGTCAAATTTCCAAATAACTAGATCATCAGTAGCCCTAGATATTTTCCAAGTTTCAAACTTTTACAGAAATGATAAATAATCAAGAAGGTTTGGGACATTTTATCGCTTTTGATTTTCTGTTTTTTTGCGTCAACTTGAAGGTATTTTAGGGACAAAAAATCAAATCACATGAAGAAATTTTATATTATTTTAAAATGAATCCAACCTTTTTGGAAGTTGAAAATCTCTTGTATATTCTTTTTTAACTTAATTGGCAGCTCCAGCAACATGGGATCTTCAAAATAAATACATGTTAAAAATAGATAAAAATGTCATTTACAAATGTATTATAAAAATTACATAACACACCCTAGAAAACACATATTAGAATAACTTTAAAAAAGTATGAATTAATGACTATAAAATATTTGAACAGAATGAACCTTTAATGATAAACTTGAAGATTATTTAATATCTTGATCCGAACAACTCAAAACATTAATTGTAACATCTTTGATATGATGGATAATATTTTTATCAATGTTTGATATATCTAAACACTCATTGTATAAAGACGCTTAAACAAGATCACACCAATCAACTAATTCAGATGAGAAATGACTACAGAGTTATGAAACCCACCATGTAAGATATGAACCACATTCAAAAAGCTTCAACTGGTAATTTTAAACTAGTATAGTGGAACGAACTTAATTAATAGATTTAGTTCGGTCAAAATTGAAGGCCGTCTCAAAAAACAATAAAACAGTCAATTTGGAATTTGGGTAAAGAATGAATCTTTAATTACAACACCAATAAAGACAAATTCATTTAGATTTTTTCAAGCTAATATCAAATCAAAACTGCTTAATTTGTACTTACGCCATTCTAACGCTTGACTTCAACTCACACTTCAAATGGTGAGAAGACCCAACTAGCCTCACCTACACGTCAACTTGGTAAACAAATATAATATTAGTCTTAACTCCCTCAATTCATATTAATTTTTATTGTTGTTAATATAATTTATTTTTCTCATAGTGGCATCAACCCACATAAAAGGCATTAATAAATGGTTTCTGTCCATATTTTGACTTGTGACTTGTATTTACATCATTCAAACCTAACTCCTTTTCAAATTAATAGATTTGGGGATTCTAAACCCAAGGACCTGATATTTGGAGACTGGCTGTACAAAGAGTTTTTATTGTTAGTAAATACCACCATCTCTATAGAGAATGGAAGACAAAGTTAGTAGAGGAAACAAAAAGATTCAAAGTGCTTGAATAATCTCAAAGAATTCTTATCAGAGAAAGCTCTATGGACTAGCTATCCAATATGTTTTTTTCTTTCACTTAGATTCATTTTTCTAATATGTTGAACTGTTACATTGGTATGATCTGTAATATACATCAGGTAAACTCATTACAATAATAAAAAGGAGATGATATCATTAAACCCAAAGAGGACACATAAAAACATGAGAATTAGAAAGAATAACTCAAAACAACACGGCAATTATAAAATAAAGCTTTAAAATATTTGAAATTTCCAAAGTTTGATTCCATTTAAACTTAAAAAACTGGTTTTTTAAAAACTATTTGTAAAACAATTAACAAAGAAAATGCTTATTGTATCTTTAAAAAATAAATTTCAGAAAGTTTACGATTATTAAATATTAAAGGTCCTTAAAAACCTTGACTTAAATGGATAAAATGACTTGATAAGTTATATCAGCTCAGTTCCTTACACAAACATGGCATTTTAAAGAATGCTGGATGAAAGTTAATAGATATAGTAAAAAAATACTTATGTTGACTTTGAAATTGAGAAGATGGATTAATTTAATAACAAATTTTTATTTGTTTTTCGAAAATTCTTTAGAGTAACTCAGCATATATAAGTTACACAATGAACTATAGGAACTACATTATTAGAAAACATAAAGAACCATGATAGTTTTCATATATTTCCTGTAAAGTGCAGAAGAAAGGATATATCAGTGATGACATATCTGAATGTTGTCTGAATCCTTTCTTTTATTATCTCATTTTCTTCCTCCCATTTATGAATAACTCATAGATGCAGATTAAATAAAGTTCACTGGTTACCTCTTCGATTTTCTGAAACCCCAAAAAAGACTCCACAAACAGAAATGTTGTTAAATATAATATACCGTGCCTCACCAAAACGTATATAACAATCCAGAGATCTTGTCACGTTGCGGAGATTCAACTTTCCATGATTCCATCTCTTACCAGTCAAAAAAGGGTTTACACTGGAATAATCCAATTGCCCAATGAGCAGATCACACGATTCTCTTCCTCCCTTCCTCTAGTCCACCAATTTCATTAGCAACTCTTCTTCTGGCACTCTTCGGCCAAGTTTGTTTCTGCAATAATGAGCAATGTGGAAGAATGAGGAGTTTGTTTCGCTTTCGTGGTGGTGTCCCATTCTATATTTTTAAACAGACTGTAATGCTCGTTGTGTCATTTGAATTTATACCAACTGATGGATGATATGTCCAGTTGAGATGGAGAACCTCCTGATTCGGCTTTGGTGATCTCTGAATCCCTCCTGATTTGAGTTGTTTGACAGTGACTGACCTCTGACGATTCCTTTCCATCGGCATACACGACAGCGAGATATCGCTGGACCTGGAGATGACCTGAAATGCTCATTTGAACTTCCATTAGATAGAAATGATAAGAATCCTGATCTAACGCCATCAGTATGTATAAAAAGGTAGAGGACTGAACTGTTGTTATGGAGAAATAATAAAAAGTCGGAGTACCAGTCTCGTCAGATCTCAGGTCTATTTCCGCTGAGTCCAAGAGGAGAAGAGATTGTAGCAAGAGAAGTAAATCTGAAGCACAAGGCTTCTGAAAGAAGTTAGAACTGAAAATCATCTCACAGTCCAAGAACCCTCAATAAGAGAAAAGAAATGTAATTAGAATTCGAGTTTGAACCTGATTAGGATTCTCTCATATTTATGATTTTCAAACAACAAACGCTCATTATCAAAATGGATCAATGAAACCACTGACGTTTTGAATAATCAGAAAATTATCTGGTTTAATGAGAGAATCTATGGAGAGATTTGAAAAACTTTCTCCAATGTTACTTTATTTTGTCGGTCGCATCAGAATGGAGAGAATCTCTTCCAGATCGTGGTGGTGATCGGAACCCTGATTGCATAGAGGCCTGTTATGCGGTGGAGCAGCTGGTGATGGCTGTCCCTCAAGACGCGGAGACGGGAAACCGATCGGTCCTCACCGCCACAACATTGGTTAGCCACCTTCGGCGCATATGAACCACCTCTTCCTCAATCCCTATGTATCTCTACGCTGAACTTGCCTGGCTCTATAACTTTAGTTCCATACAACGCGGCTCAGCCTATGCGTTTGATTTTTCCGGCTGTTGAGAGAAAAGGTTCTCTTGAAAACAAGAAGAACCGCACCAAGGTCAAATAAAACGATACTTCCAATTTCTTCTCAAAACCATGGGAAAACATTGTATTGTGGTAATGGGGATATAGAGTTAAGAAAAGAGAGTAGGCAAACATTTTTGAATATATACATTAATTAGATTACTAACTGAAAATCCATACACACTACATAGAAAAAATTTCCAAGGCCACATGTTCTTTGTTTCTTCATAAGGACTTAATCTAACCTTCAATCAGACCCTTCAATGAGTTAAGCAGTCAAAGGCTTATCCTGCCTTTAAGCTGTCAAACAAAGCAAAGGTACTGAAAAAGCTGGTCTTGAGGTCTTGGAGGTCTTATGTTTGAGTCTGCAGTGGGAATGACAAAAAAGTACTAATATAAATGATTTATAGATGTTAAAGAAAAAAATGAGTTTAAAGAATTTTTATAAAAGAAATATCGGTCACATAGGAAGTATTTGTTGGCATGAGCGAGGTAAGGAGTTGGTTTCAGAAATGGTAAACGGGCTATGAGAGACACAAGAGGAGATGGAGGTTAAGTCCCATCACACCATGTTTCCTTCAAATGAAAACAATGTAATTCACCACCAATCCCTTCGACCTTATGTTCAGTCATCCACAACTCAAAGGAATTGGCCTGGTAAATGAATATATCCCATGGGCCTGGGAAACACTTCCCACTTCATCCTGCTGCCACCACTAACTCAGCATGGCTGCTGTCTGCACCCTCAGCCTTCACCAGACCTCATGGGCATCCCCACCACCAATGCAAGCCTCTCTCTCTCTCTCTCTCTCTCTCTCTCTCTCTCTCCTCTCCTCTCCTCTTCCTCCCATCCCCCTCTTCTCTCTTTCTCTCTCTTTCTCTCTCTCTTTCTTTCTCCCACATTCAACCATTTTCTTGCATGATTCCGCGACACCCAAGTGACACCTTGTTTCACTGAACTCATATACTGGTAACTATTCATCCATAAAAAATTAGTAAGAAGATAAAACGTGGAAGGAAAGAAAATTTTAAGTAAAATAAAATGGTTAAACCTGACTATTATTTTTATTGTTGATTTCAACTGACTTTATTATTTAATCATTAAACACAAAGACTTCAGTTAATCAGAAAACATTTACACTGGTCCAAGAATCTAGGCTATATGGGGGTGGAGTTTTAGTTTATTCCACTTTATGAATTGACTCATGCAGAGATTCATAAACCTGCCTGTATTACAGGCATCCCACCCAATCCATGTACAAAGTGAGATTATCCCTCTGCACTGGCATCCCAGCTCTGATATCTGTAGCCCTTCTCCTCTTTTCTGACCTCATCCCGCAGCCCCTTCTCCCTTTGCTATTTCTTACCATAATTATTTTCTTAATCCCCAAAGAATTAGATACTATAAGCGTTCAAGATCGGCAAACCATGAATGATTTTAACTTAAGTTTTTTTTTTTTTTGATATATATATTACAGTCGAAATATAATCACAGATGTACTACTGAGATGTTTCTACTAATACTAGTGTTTCACTCCTCTGAATTTTAAACTTCCTCTCTTTGACATGGTGTATTGTGGAACTGCAGTGTCAAGGGGGGCCCCAAAATATCTCCACTGTGCTTAAAAGAATCTATAAGAAGTGATTACCTCAAGACATAATAACATAAAAACCCAATTTTGATTTAGACATTTTTTGCATTCAGATGCCACACTAATCTATATAAAAAACTCTTCGTATTTTTCGGCCTTTTGGCTGGTTCTTACCAGCTAAACCTAAGGCATCTTGTCTATATGGGGTGAGTGGGAGACCAGCTTCTCAGTTTCACCTCGAAGACCACAAAACTTTAACCCTTTAATCATGCAAACATAAAAAAACCAACAATTTTAAATAGGTTCTTATGAATACTATGAGTACAATTACAAGAATCATATAGCAATACTTCTTCTTATTCTTATTCTGATCTCATGATGATACCTGGCTACCAGAGTAGCTGGTATGATAAAACTTTGTTAATAAATTAACTGATTTCAAAGATTTGAACTATGAGGGTTATATTTTTTATAACTGAAGAAAAAAATATGTAAATTCCAGTAAGCTTATGTTAAAATGTTGGAAGAAAAATAATTTTATCACATTTACTTCAGTAATAAGGAAAATTCCATGTTGAAGAGTTTAATGAGAGAAATGAGTTTGAAAGAGATGATATCTTATTAATCATATTTGTCGGAATGTTAATATTACAAACATTAATGATCCAGTCTCACTACATTAGTTGGGGAATAAACAGTCATTTTTTTCGTTTCTAAATAATTGTAATTAAAATTTTGATCTTTTTTTTTTTTTTCTATAAACATCTCATGGCAAACATAAAAAATGTCAGTTCAATCAAACTCACATGCCTATATGCTGAATTGACAACTTAATTGGTCTTTAATGAGTTAAAACTAATTTAGCCAACTTTGATTATAAAGACTAATTCTGACTAGAAGGCTTTGGTCTAAGTTTGAAGTGTTTTATAGTCTGATATACACGAGCATAATATTTGGGTTTATCACAACTAGATTGATCTCCATTCGTTTTCTGATAACATAAGAACAAGAAAACTTCACTAATAAGATATTACGCCTCGCTTAACCTGACCTTTGATTAAGTGCAGAAGACCTCAAATTCAGATTTTGATATCAATTAGATTAGATAACACAATTTCAAATGTGTCAAACTCCATTCAACCAGCCTATGTATTTTTGTGGGAAAAATCATAGACTGGTAATTTTGTCACATTTTTGAAAATATTTTATTATTTTTGATGTTTTTAACTTTGTAACACATTAAACTAATATGGTTTTATAAATAATGAAATGATTTAATTTTTAAACTATATTCAATTTTAAAATTATCAACTATTATTTTTTATATTGTGCAAATTGAAAAGAACAAAGAGGGGTAAAACGTTAATATCTATAAGTTCTGAGTTTACTAATGAATCAACAGCTGAGTATCTCGTGTTATTGGAAGCTCACCTTAGAAGGAATTTGTATTTAACCGAAATTAGTCGATGTGTGTGTAAGTTGATTCGAAAAACTACAATTATAAAAAAATGAAATGATAATCAAATTAAATCCATATTTGAAATGCATTTTTAATGTAATTGAATGGGTGAACAGAAAGGTGAGATGTCACCAAATTTCAAATTTTCTTATTACAATCTACTGATAGTTTTATCATATCTAACTCAAGTTTAGAACGCGAATGCTTTCAAACAAATTAAGATATAGATAAGAGGTCCCGATTTGAATCTCACCATGTTATTTACTAATTTTGAAAAAATAAAGTAATAATAAAAATAGAGTGGATGGAGCAAATATCCAAACAAAATTGTCTCGGCTGTCATCCTGAATATATCAAACAGATTTTGGAAACTAATTCAAACAACTTCGGTCTTTAAAGCCTAAATGTACTCTAAGTATTGATTCAATGAACAAACATAGAAATATCATGATAATTATCTGCTAACTCAAAAACAATTGAATCACTTAATGAAATCTAACTCCATCATATGAAATAAACTTTTGTTAACATTTAAAAAAGATATATATCTTAAAATATTGAAACCTGTTGGGTCTAGGGAACACATTTATATCTGTCAAAACCAAATAAACCCATATTTTATGAAAAAACATTACATTAAATAAATTTGAATGACGTATTGAAACTAAACTGAGAGAATGATTTATTATCGACGACTTTTCATTTTCTAATTTTGCTTTATGAACAATACATGCCCAATTTGAAACATGAAATGTTATAACTGTTTGTACATTATACTCCACTGTTGTAGAAAGTTGTCACCTTGTTACCTAAAGTTTCAAGTTGTAATTTAGGTCTCCTCGTGGTAGATTTTAACTGGGTACTTACCGTAAGATCTCTCTATAATTATGAGAAATAAAGGAATTCAAAGTCTAGAAATCTAAATTTCACTAGATGTCACGTTATCATTAGTTGAATGCCGATGCTTAGTCACAATAATGAAATAATAATGTATAAAGAGCCAATTTAAGCTAAATTATAACAATTTTGATTTCAAAAATTGAGATTACGAGAAAATTTGAATAATATATTTAAATTAAATGAATTATAACAGGTTGTTTAAACTAATTTTCACTTTATTTAATCTATTAATTTCATGATATGTAACCATCATATAGATCTCACGTATAGCTGTCAACGCTAAATAAATACACAAAGAAAGCAGAGTCCTGTGTTCTAAATACTAGCACTAAATTTACTCACAAGTGTTGAACAAGTCAAAAAATTGTTAATGGATATAAATATAAATTAATTGGGATAACATATATAATTAAATTGTCATTTAATTAGACACTCTTCTTTTCTTCACTTAAACTTTCTTAGAATCTAACATAACCCAAAATCACACCTCATTGTTGTATTTCTGAAACAACCTCTGAGAAATTAAGTTAGTTAAAGGAAAACAAACCTCAACAATTGACACAAACTATTTAGATAATTTATAAAAATGAAAAAAATGATTAATTTAAAAATAAATGGTAACAAAATATTTCAAATTAACCTACTGAAATAAAAAAACAAAGACAAAAACACTACATAAACTCATGTGGATTAGTCTGCAGAGGCAAGATCTCACTCATGCACCAAACATTTCTATGAAATGATTAATTTCACATTTATGTTTCTGATAAGCTTTGTGGTGGGACCAGTGACTATGATTTTTGGCCATATCTACATTTTTCATGTTGTTTAGTCGTCACTCATAATAATTAATTAAGAACAAAAGTGTATATGCATCTTTCATCTTGAACACAGACTTGGTATGTTTTAAACTGTAATACAGACAAATATCATTATAAATTCTCTTTATGAGATTTGTGATGGAGAGAGACTTCATCAAATTCCTCCTGTTTCAACTATAATAAAAATGTTGGTAATCCCTGGTCATTAATGATTATCCACAACTTTAAAGATATTCTTGCTTTATTATGTAGTTATGATGTTCAACAAAAGACCTCGCTCAGTTTTAATTCACTTAATAATCAACTCCTATATCATTTGCATTGCTAATTCATTAGTTATTTTATTTTAACATCTAGGCATGTTAAACCCGTCAATTAACCCTAGCTACTTAATTAGTAGTTGAATATAGTAGCCTATTTTATGAGAATAATGTTTGATTAATTTCATTTAAATTACTTCTGAAATGAATTAGCAGAGAAAAATCTCAACTTTAGTAGTTTGTTTTCACTAGAGAGCATCTTCTGAATTTTATTTTTTATTTTTTGGCTTGATTAAATCAATACTCAATTTGAGTTAATATATATTAACAACCCATAGAAGACTGATCTCTTATTTGGAGTTGATGAGCTGAGAAATGAAGTGGGAGATATAAGGGGTGGATTACAGAGAATGGAGGCTATCATTCAACTACTTGTCGAGGCCTCCATGATTCGAGGAGAAGTCACCAACAACAACACTAGAGGAAGATCTCAACGAGTATGAACGAACAATAAAGTAGCTTATTTAATTGATCATCGTTTGACTCCCAAGTTTATTGGCAATGATCCAACATAATGGTTTAAATATATGGGGGTAGTTCTTTGAATTTCAAGAGGAGTTGAAAGATCAAAAAGTCTAATTGACGGCCTATTATCTAGAGGGAGACCAAACTATGGCAACGCTGATAAGGCCATCAAGATAGTTAGCCCAACACATTAATGCAGAGAGACTTTTAGAGGAGCATGGGCAAGAAGGTCAGAATCTTTAGCTAGATTTGAATTTTGATTATAATTGGTCCAAGTCATTAAGTCACTTTACGAGACGTTGAAAGATCCAAAAGGTCGAATCCATTTGAAGTTGTTAATTTCCTATTTTTGAAATTCCTTGAAATGAATTAAATAAACAAAATAACTAACTCGCTATAGTTTGTTCTCACTCGATCGAAAGAGTATCTTTAATTTTATTTTATTTAGACTAGATCAACCATCGTTATATCATATTCTAATTGAGACTTCTTAAAAACCCATGAATTAACTGAATAACTAAGCAAAGGAGCAATAGAAAAAGACATAATTAAAACCTAAATCGAAGTTATGATGATTTTGAAATGTAAACAGAATTTTTATGACGGAGAATGCAGATTAGCTAACTTCTATAATTATATTATCTTTGTAATCAACTGATGTTTAACTGATATAAATGTAATTAATTTGGCAAAACTTCAAATCACCTTTGATATGTTGATTTGTAAGACATTCGGAGTTGGCTACAAGATAGAAAATGTTTCATTATTCTTTAGTTAGAGATCTGTGAACTTATGTTCACGTGATTTCTATGTTTGAACTCCTTCTCATCAACACTGTTAATAAATGGAATCTTTACACTGTAATTGGTTTATTTATATTAATTTTATTTAATTAAAACAATTTTTATACGAAAATTATATACCTGGCAATTTAAACACAAACCTTTCTTCCTCTTTTGATGTTTTATTTTTTTAAAGTTTGAATGCTCTTACAAAAATATATTTATTCTTTATGTGATAACTATTTTCTTAATTTCTCGGTTTGTCCAATTATTTTTAGTTTTCATGATTTTTTTTAGAAAAAGAAATGAATCACGCAACGATTTTATTTATATTTATTGTAAAGAAATCAGACTAATTTCTTAACTCAGTTGGTATCTTATCACAGAATAATGATTAAAGAATGGATTAGTTTCCATCTATAATATGATTAAATAAAAGTTATAAGTTTTAAAAGACAAAAAATTATTTAACTAAAGATTTATGTTTCTAAAAATATTTTTAGAAAATGAAAATTTTTGACAATATTTTGAAACTTAGTAAAAATATTTAAAGTACTTTTTGAAAAAGAGTGCTTTTAAAAATTTCAATATTGACAAAATATTGTAAAACCTTTTTTTTTTTTTTAAAGAATAATTTCAAAAAATTTAGGCTATATTTACAAATCTTTTAGATATTTTCAGGTTTTTGCCGACTTCTATTCATTTTATATATTATATCGTATTATTATGTTTTTATAAGAATTTGAACATGAGTCATACCTTGTAATACATTTTATCTCTTTATTATTTGAACCATGCCTCAAATCTTACTTTTTATGTTTTTAAATAACATAAATGTTTCGACTAAAAAAGAAAGATAATATAAATGTTTATGTTTTCGATGTAGAAGAAAACACTACTGATAATAACATTTTGACTAAAAGTCAAATCAATAGTAAATTTTGTTAAAAAAAAAAGAAGAAGAAAAACACTTAATATAAATTAGAAAAAAAGAAATATCTAATTTAGCTTAAATATAAAAAATCGAATCTCGTATTAATATCATACTTCAAATATTGTGATGTCGGTTTTGAAAACCAAACCAAAATAGAAGTCATATCTGAGGTAGGAGACGAAGATCGACATTGACACGTGTCACTGTGAGATGTGGGGCCCAGTGGTGGTGTGAATAGAGTAAAGCCAAAGTGGAAAGCATCGAAGATGACGTGGAGGCCTATTGGGAATCTTAACGTCACTGCCCCTGCCCCTGTCCCCCATTTTGAAGTCGACACTCTATCCACCTACACCCAACTACTAGGCCCATCAACCACAAAAAAAAAAAAAAAAAAAGAAAATAAAACATATCTACACTGATATTGACCTGTTTTCTTTTATCAAGAAAAGGATAGTTATTGTCCTCCTGGTATCTGGAAAATGAAAATGAAGTGGAAATGATTTATAAAACTAATATTTGAAAATGTGAAGATTATTATTTTTCTTATAAAACCTCTTGAAATGTAATAAAAAAACTTGTGATTCATTTTTTTAGTCTGTTTACTTGGAATGATTAACAAATAATTTTTTGCTTTAAAGACTAATAAGTATTTTTAGTCGTTGTTTTAGAAATTAGCCAAAAATCAAATTATCTTTCATCTTATTGTAACAGATCTTCATATTCTTCCAGCAAAGAAGGTGTTTTTTATTTGTCTTTATTGAATACCTGTATTTTCATTCATTATTCTTAAAATTTATTATTTATATTCGAAGTTTTGTTCAGTTTTTTCATCTTACCAGCTTGACAAATATCTTATCACGCCAACATTTTCAACATCTGGCTGTGGGTACAATCGTTTAGAATTTGTGCGAACAATTCAAAGAAAAAATATCCATCTGCACATGACAAAAAACTATGGTTATAATTGCTTCAATTGTCAAAATCATCATATTAATCACTTGCCATACTATTATCAAATTCAGCGCTTTAAACTGATGAGTAACGCTGTTAATCAGATTGCTTCATCTTTTTTATAGCTTTTTTAATCGACTAGCCGCATTTATGTATATATCATATTAATCAAAAAAATTATTTTCTTTAAAAAAATCAAATAAAACTGAGTACAATTTCTAAAAATTAAATAAAAGTTGAGTTAACTAATTTAAAGATAACAGAAAAATGAGTATGATATTATTATTTTCTCATCACTATCTAATTACTTCGTTTTCTAATTTTTTTAAAAATTGTCATTATAAATATATTTTAAACAAATATATATGTAATTATTAATTTCAAAACGATTTGAAACTCAAAAGCCTATTTAATAAGTATTTTAAAACTCTGATAATATTAAAACTGAGATCAATAAATTAAATACCAAATTAATGTATTTTTTAATTTTTCATGATGCAAATACCAAACATCAAATGAAAGAAGATTTGATGTATTAGATTTATTAGATATGTTTTGAATATTTTAATTTCAAATTATTTATTTTTATGATAATTGAATAGAATATTAATTAAATTAGTTTACAATGATTTATACACAATAACTTATCCAAATGCTTTGTGTTTTTTCATTTTTAAATATTAATTAAAAGCATATTTTTATTGGCCAAAGCCTACGAGCTTGCAGATGCAAAACAATAGTAGGGGTCTCGAACTTTTGAGAATTATGAGGAGATGAAGGAATTGAATTTTTGGTTTAATAGGCCCATCATCAAGCCCAATGAATGGCTTGCTTATCCCAAGGTTTTGGGCCTTACCTGCAACGTGCATGTACTTTTGAATCTTGTTGATTGATGTTCTCTATATTATCCCTTTCCCAGATAAGAACCTTGTTATACCCATTAGTTTTTATTAGTGGAAGTTCTTACTTTAATTTTTTTTTTTTTTTTTTTAGTAATTCCTAAAACCGTGGTTTTCCCCTTTGGAGGGTTTTCGGCATTAAAAATTTGATGTCTTGATTTGTACCGTTGTAAATCAAAGAAAGTATGAGAAAAAAGAAATCTATAGAGAGAATGAGAGAATGAAGTTTAATTATCTTTACTTTGATATCTTAAATACAAATAGGAGAAGACTATTTATAAGTATTTGGGAGAACCCAAATCTACATGTAATTTTACTGTTTAAGGTAACTAGTATTTACTTTACAAAGATAGTCAATATTCTTTTTGTAAATTGATTATCATTCACACGTTTCCTAATAACATTTCCTCTTGAATGACTATTATGGAACTTAAGAGAATTTGTTAAGACTCTATAGTTAAAACCTATCAAGAAACCACCTGGCATACAAAACTGACAGCTTTAAAAAGCAGGCAAAGACACCATTTATCCATTTATACTCCCTCATGTGTCGAATGCCATTATTATTCAACTGTATAATAACTTATCAACGCCGACGCTTACAACGACTTTATGAACAACCGCTGGGATATCACTTCGAAAGTGTATTTCACTGGCTCAGGATCCCGCCAAGGCGCGATTCGAAAAGATGTCTTGCATCCTCATATCCGAGCATCAGAATCCTTGACTTCATTTCCGAAAGAAAATATACCAGTAGCGGCTTCACAGAACGTAATACATGTTCGATGCCATTACACAAGTCTTCAAGCGAAAGTAGAACTTATAGCACCATTAAATTCATGTAAAAACAATATTTGAACACATATTTGGTATATATATGTTGCACCAATAGCACTAAGATATGATACTTCAGGACCAAGTAAATTTTCGTCCTTTTCAAGGAGACGAAATGAGTCTTTTTTCATATCAAGTTGTTTGACAATCATTGGGGAGCTTCATGATATGCTTTATCCATATTAAAACGTTTTAAGGTTTTTTAATATACGATTGACGAACCAACACTCTGGGGCTTGAAAATGCTTTATCCGCAGCCGAGAGACAAAATTATGTTTTTCCAAGAACTTTCATTTTAAATATCTTTAAAATATTTTGTAGTTTATATGAATTCTTTCCTAAGTTCCAGTAAGAAGGTTTACATCATCAACATATACAATCAATAATCTCAAATTCGGTTTGTGATTTCTTAATAGTAAACAAATGAGCATATAAGATTGTTCACACACTATTTTCTTTAATAAATACACATTAAGGTGATTGCACTAATAAAGGTATTGCTTTGGGCCCCATGAAGATCATTGTAAATTTAACATTACATGTTACAGGGTGTACTATTTGTTATAATTTAAATCCTTCACTGATTTTCTGCGTATATATCATTATCTATGGATCCATAAATATTACTTGATAATGATGAGTTCAATCATCATTTATCCATTTTTCCAAACATGTTTTAATAGTTTCGTATATACGCTGCCAAACAGAATATCACAACTTAAGTTTTGGTAGGGTTTAATTGAAAATGAGAGAAAACAAGCAAAAAGAACCAAAAATGGAAAATGCAGCAATTTCTGTCAGCGACATAGTTTCAGATGTCAGAACACAATTCTGCTGGTGCTAAAAGAACTATGTTGCAGCCAATAGCTATATGTCACAACAAAGTCTAAAGCAACCAGTAGAACAGAATCTTTGTCAGCGATTAAAGAAATTTAGCTGCCAGATGATTGGTTGGGTTAAGAATGGAAAAGAAGACCTGCCGTGGACAATCCTTAACTTCATTGTGACAATGATCAAGGCAAATGGCAAAGAAATGGTGTTTGTAGATAACACCTCTTCACTAATATTATAAAGTACGTTTCATCAGATGAACTCTCATCACAAATACAAGAATATAACACAAGCTGCAACAGATAAGTGTTTTTATGTTGAGACAAGTGTTTTTATGTTACGGCTTTCAAAGATAAAATCGGCTCAAAGAATTCCCTGTCGCAACAAAGAGTATCTTGGTTTCAACATTACATTTAGAATTCATAATAAAGAGCAACAAAATTTTGTCGCGACAAAGATTATTTCTGTCGCGACAAACAAAATATGAAGGAGGTGAATTCTCTGTCCCGACAAGGAGTTGAAGAGCAACACAAGAAGAATGACGACAAAGAAATTCATGTTATGACATAGTAAAGAATTTAAGGTAGATTTTTTGTCACGATAAAGAAATTTTCTGTCGCGACAATAAAAGATATGGAATGATAGAATTCTGTCGCAACATAAATTGAAAGAGAACTGAGATTAGTAAAGTCAAGCGTGTCACAACAAAGATTTCCTATGTCGTAGAACAAATAAACAAGAAGCAACAAGACTTGTGAGTAAGAGTGTCTGCTGCCGATTAAGGCTTCTCGTCGTGACGTAAATTTCCCTAAGGCTCAAAGACCCTTAAACATCATAGAAAATCGTTGTAATGAGTTGACAGTCAAGAGGAAAATGTTTGGTCACGCGAAAATACCGGTGTTGCTAATGTATTCAGCTGGCGATGATGATGGGCTTATTGCAAACAGGTCATGGTCGCATTAAGATGATTCTCGTATGTGACAAGAACAAGATCGTTATTAATCAAAATTTCCGTCAGCGACATTATCAAAGTTCGTCACGCTACGTAATCCAAGAAAGAGCTCAAAAATCGCCGCGAAGCGTAAAAACAACATGCTACACAGCGCCATCGATAGACTGAAAATCCCGCGGCATAATTTCTATGTCAATGCGTGGTCCACGAGCCGTGACTCTTTGGGATCCGCCAATCTAAATTATCAAGTGTGGCTCAACATTGAAAAGTCTATAAATAGACGATATAGTGGCACTCAGCGCACTTCCGCAACCCGTGATCGCCTCGGGTAGTTGAAGACTCTTGTATATATTTATTTTTTTCTTTCTTTATTTACTTCCTATTTTAATGTGATTTAGTTTCAAAGAGAGTTTAATTGTAGATTTTATTTAGTTTTCTTTATATTTGATTTTATAATGAATCAAGTGCCTTCGAAATGAATTTTATGGATAAAATATTCATCGTTGATTTAAATGGAGATGAAAATTTATGAGTTCATTTATTTTAGTTCTACAATTTCGCAGACTTACCTTAATGTTAATACCATATGAGGAACCGCTTTTGAAAGTCGAAGTTCTCTCGGTAATGTCAATGATGATAGTCATTTTTCTCGCACAAGGTGGAAGAATGTCGTATTAGAATTCTTAATCACTGGATTGATATTACTTTGACTTAATTGTTTCAAAGATTAGTACCGTGTACCCAAACAAGGTACTATATCTATTCGATTTCTAGAGGCTCTTCGAGGACACAGATGGAGGAATCCCGAGAGCATAGAACGCCTGCTGTGGGTATGGTAGACTAATACTATGGAATTAATGAACTTTGATGGGTTACTTAGATAGATCACCAAGTACTCATAAATTGAGGATAGTTGATCAAGACAAGTGAATCATCGAGGTCTTCCTTCTCATGAATCGATCCTCGATCCCGTGTTAGCAAAGATCTAATTACGGTGATGGAAATTTTCATCAAATGAAGGATGAGGTCAATCAAATTCGGTGGCCAAGAATATCCTCGTCTACGCAAGTGTTAATTTTTTAGTCCTAAATTGGGCAAGAAGCACTAAAGAAAACACCGCATCTTGTAAAGAGGGTTATATTTTATATATGATTTAGACCATGTCAGAATGAACATGAACCTCTATATAAGTAGTATGGTATGGTTATGGGAGAAACTAAACTGTACTATCATGCATCTTTGACAAATCCCGCTTCCAATTTATGACCGAAAGCTATGAATCAATATGACGCAGAAATTGATTATTACTCATTGATTTATATCTAAATTGCAGGTCACCTGAATTCTCAAAACCATTTTTATTAAAATTTATTTTCATGTATATTAAAGAAATTCAACTAGATTAAATTATTTTTAGTCATCTCATCATCATAAAGCAAAGCTCAAATAGTAAATGATCTTGGAGTAGACGGGAAGTTAATCTTGATTTATCATCAGTCCTCGTGGGAACGATATCTGGACTTTAAATATCTACTTTTATTACTTGTACGACTGTGTGCACTCTGGTAAAAGGATCAAGACCACAAATCAAATGCGAATGAACCATTTTACAAAAGAGCAAATGAATCTTTTCATCTATACAAGCGCTGAATATTAACAAAGCTGCGCTTGTTTCGCATACATGATAATAGTCCTCTTGTGGTCAAAATTTTAAATGGTCAACAAGTTTTTGGCTGCTGTTGGTGAGGATTGAATAGTTCTTGGGTGATAGTACCAAAAGTTTGGCATACACTGATCACATCATATATATAGTTTGGTCTTAATAACAACATCCAGTCCTTCAAACACTATTAGGGCGCTTCGTACATATCCCATTTGTACCCAACATGCTTTACACATGTAGGTGTTTGGACTACATGTCCAAAAACTTCTCGTCTTTTGAATGAATGTAGTTTTGCTTGCATAGTCTCTTTCCATTTTGGTCCATAATTTCTTTTTCGACATTCTTCCACATGTTGTGGTTTGGGATCTTAATCATTTTGTATGATGTCTAAGGCCACTTGGAAAACAAAAATATTGTTAACAACAACATTATTTCGACCATTTGTTTGTGCATAAGTTATTGTTTTCTGCCACCCTTTGGGGTACTTGTAGCATCTTCTGAAATGGCTTTGTGCATTTCCTACCATTTCAGGGGTTTCTAATTTATTATATACCTCTATAAGGGCTTGTTGTTTATCATAGTTCTCAAGGACCTTCGCTTATGTGCTCTACTTCGGGACCTTGTTTATTAGTATACTCTACATAGGCTTGTTGTTCCTTATGTGCCTCTACTAGGGGCTTTTGTTTATTATGTGTTTTTACAAAGACCTTTTGTTTATTATATACCTCTACAAGGGCTTGTTGTTCATCCATGTACCTCTACTAGGGCCTTTTGTTTACTATGTACCTCTATAGGAGTTTCTTGTTTACTATGTGCCTCTATAGGGACTTATTGTTTACTATGTACCTTTGTAAGGGCTTGTTGTTCATCATGCGCCATCGGGCCTTATTATTACAGGCACTTGGCTGTGGGCTTTATGATTACCAGGTGCCTCTACTGGGGTGGCATTTTGTTCTTTAGTCAGTTTTCCTAAGAGTATTAAGATTTTCTTATGTTCTCCTCTTTCGGGGAATTATGTATTTGAGCCAATAGGTCTCTCACATTTAAGGTGTATCTTAGATTCATTTACTAATTAAGTCCATAAGACATCAACCCATACAATATTTAAATTCGAATGTGACTTCACTTATTAATTAATGCATTTGTACCCATGGTGCTTGGCATGAATGATCCTTTGAACTTATAGTTCACATTGGTTTATATGAGGATCAAAATGAAACATTATAAGTGCATTCCATGTAATTTATTGTTATTCTTCTAGAATCGACTTTTCTTCCCTTAATGGTGGTAACATAATCTCATTAAAATAATAATTTGTAAAGCTGAAGAAGATGTGAGAGCATTCATATTGGGCAAGAGAGAATCTTCTAGTTTTGAATGGAGTTCTATGGGAGTATTTTATGAGTTGACGTATTATTGGAGATCCAAATTGACCTAGCATATCATGCTAAAGAATAAAAATATTTTAGTTGTTGAACTTTTAGTTCACAACAACATATGACTTAATAGGCATTATATTTGCTCTTATGGAGCCTTCATTTAAATTTGAAGTACTAGGGATGGTACTTACATTAGCACTTGTTAGTGTCAACCTTCATTCATTTGAGATTCAATAACATAAGGATTTTAGATACAACTAAAATGAAAACAAAACATAATATAAATAGAAAAGTTTATATATGAATTGATATAATAAATAGACAAGATATATAATTAAATAGTAGTGTTTTCATCTTTATTGAAAAGTTTAGTTCTTTCAACAAGACTTCCTAAAGAAATCATAGAATGTTAAGGCAAACTCTTCAGCATTAATAAAGTTTATTTATATTTGTTTCCTTTTTTCTTTTATTGATGTTTGGTAAATGACCAAATGTTTAGGCATACAACAGGTATGCAACTGATGTCTTTGTATATAATATC
Organism: Tetrastigma voinierianum; assembly: GCA_016808115.1. Classification (NCBI taxonomy): domain Eukaryota; kingdom Viridiplantae; phylum Streptophyta; class Magnoliopsida; order Vitales; family Vitaceae; genus Tetrastigma; species Tetrastigma voinierianum. Next base: position 96,625 of record JAEQBH010006496.1, on the reverse strand, counting down.
TATAATAATTGTTCTCATGATTCTTGGAAGGTTTATCTCATATACATTTTCCATTTTACATCAATAATAATCCACTTTTTGTGGTGAGACTTTTCATTTCCCAGGGATTTGAGGGATTATCAAATGGTATTAGGAATTTTTCCATGATTGTGACCATGACCGATCCTCATCCATGCCTACGAATTATAGATGATATTGCATTTGCTTCAGAGAATCAATTCATACCCAATTGGACTAGACTGATGACTTTTCATCAAAATTTTAATAGTTTATTAAGCATCAAAGATCCAAGATAAACGATTCCTTCTTCAAATATCAAATGTCATGACCTCGAATTTGATAAGATTTGACATTATGAACAATTTTTTAGTATATGAAAAAATAGTGGGAATCAAATATATGATAAATTGATAAAAATAATAAAGATTTTGACTTTTAACCAAAATCAAATAATTTTTTTTCTAGGTTTTGATAATATATAATAAAATCAAAATTAATATAAAAACTTAAAATTTAAATAGTCTTGAGATCGTAGAATTACCTTCGCAGCAAGAGCAATTTCAGTTATTAACATGTTGTAAATAAAAGAAAGTATGAAAAGAAACACAGGAAATCTAGTTATAAATTGAGAAATAAAGTTTTATTTTCTACTGAGAGTCTTAATAATAGGAAAGATATTATATGCTGGGAAACCAACTTATACAATATTTAGTCTTTACTGTTTATGTAACTAGTATTTACCATAAGATGTTTATTATTTTTATAATGATTTTCATTCCAAATACATTTTATAATATAATATTATTTATCCAAATTTATTTTTTCCATATATTAGTTAATGATATTAGATAGAATTATTTGATTTATATAGTGTAAGTAATGTAAAATTAGAAGCCCTTCCAATTTTTATATTCTAATTGTAAATACCTTTAAAAACACTTAATGTTTCCAAAAATCCATAATACCTTTCAGCGCTTGAAAAGAAAACTTCCTCCTGAGACTTAAATCTAATATTCTAACCTTCTATATATATATATTGTAAACCTAAATAAATTATTCAATCATATATATATATATATATATATATATATATATATATATATATATATATATATATATATATATATATGGTAGTTGTTGTCTCCTGAATTTTCTGAATCACTGGATCGTCGGAGCATCAACTAGCTAGTATGTATCTGCAAAATAAATAAGAGAATGGCGGCGGTCCGTCCGTTGCCTCTCCGATGCCAAAGTCAGATATGAACTCTAGAGAGAGAGAGAAATCGATCCGTATATCTCGCCAAGAAAACTACCCTCATTTATGTCACCCCTTCCTTGGTGAGGAGGGCCGTTGTTTGTTTTACATGGAAGTGAAGCATTTTCTTTCAAACGAAGCGCGTGCTTTGTTCAGTATTATGACATGCCTTCCCTTTATATAGTCAAACCGCCTTAGATAATTCTAAATTGCCCTCATCTTTAGTGTTCGACTACCGTGAAGGTTACTGGGCGCGACCTACTAAGCGGTTTGTTAGCTAAGAGAGGTCACGGGCCACTTTGGATGGCAATGTAACTGATTCGTGATTTCAATCTGGACCATCCACAAGCAAGAGAAAATCCAAAGTGGACTGATAATGGATATGGATATGGATAAATCCGATTTTTTTTGGTTCATATTTTATCGATATGGATTTAGCGTATCCGATCCGAACTCCTTCGTGATCCTGATCCACCAAACATGCGGATATCCGATCCGGGATTCTACCCGATACAAAACACACACATATATATAATATAAATTATATACTATGTAAATTATAATTAATGTCATTATTATATTTATATACATTATAAATTTATAATTCGCCAATATAGTATGGTTTTTTTTTTATATAATATGAATTAATTGTAATTGTAATAATACTATGGTGGTTAGAGGTGATTCACATTACTAATCAAATATTTAATTGACTAATTTTTTTAAAAATCCTAATTGCAGTTAGAAATGAATACAAAATATAATAATGTAAACCCCAAACTCAACAATAACATTATAAATTATAAATTAGTCCTAATAGAATAAACCTGAAGGTAACATGCTAACATTGTAAACCTCAACTTAACATAGTAAACTCTAAACCTATACACCATAAACCCCAATTTGTTATCAAGCCTCATACAAATATACCGATCCACGTCTTTCATTATCCTTCCGGGCCAGGATCGACATCTCTTCCAAGATGTTTTGAGTTGGGTAATTTGAATCACCTAAGACTTGAAAGTCGCTTGATAATGTATAAAGCCTTCCTGCTGTATAATTAAACTTAGTGTGACTTCAAACTTTAAAGCCAAGTCGACGACGTTGTTCAATGACCTGCTCGACTCCGTTTATATGCACAGTCGACACTTCCTCGAAAGCCCGACAATGACTTAATCTTTCTCTGGTCGCTGATTTAGTCCCAAATCTAACCTTAACGTAACACCACAAATTATAATTGCTAATTTTAATTTAACACTTAAAATCCTAATCAAACATCACTAACCCTAACTCTAATATCATCAAGTATAAATCTAATCTAATACCACACAAATTTTAATCCCTAATATCAGAATTTTAAGTTTTTAACTATAACATCAAGACCCTAATAATCAATCATCATAAACCATAATCCCAAGATAATCTCATTTAAGTTCTCTCTAACCTACTAGCGATTCCATTTAAAAGCCTAAAAGCCTCCAAAATTCCATTTAAATGCCTCAAAAGCCTCTACAAGATTTACATGGGCTATTTTCACAAAGTCATGAGAGAACCCAATTATTGAATTAAGGAATTAGGCTCCTTTTCATCTTCCTCCTTCGCGCCTTCTCCTTCATCTTCTCATTCGCACACTACCTTCTCTCTGGCATTCTGCCTCCCATGTCGTGGCCTCAACTCTTCGCTCGTATGTCAAGTGCGTTAACTCTACAACTTCATGCTCTCTCTCGTAATGTGTTTTCGATTTTTGTTCATGAAGATTAGACGAATCGGACTGCCTCGTTTTCCTCTAATTTTTTTCGCAGGAAAATCGATCGAAATTTCGTTGCTTTGCATTTATTAGGTAATTTAATTTTGGCATTTCTTGAATTTTATTTGTCCCGCTATCAGGTTTAATTAGGTTATATTTGACAATGAGATATGTTTTACCTGATTTTTGCATGAACCACTATACTAGTTCTAGAAAATTTCCATTCATTGAATACGAAAGAAGTAGTTAAACTATTATCGCTTCCTAAAGGTGCATGTGATTAAAGATAAATAGATTACTTTAATGATCAGCTATATGGCTCTATAATTTTTATTTTGAACAAGATAATTTATTTAGAATAGCATACACTATACATCTAAGCTTATGTTTGATTGTGGTCTTTTTTTTTTGTATAGAATATGGCACATTCACAACTAGACTTATGAAAGCTGGTTAGCATACAAGACCTACCCAATCGAGGAGGGACTCCTCCACTCAATCAAGACACTGACGGTAGAATCAAACAAGGAAAAGATGGTAAGACTTTCAAATAAGTCCTATGGAAACACTTTACTCATCCGGGTTATACTAATGAAGAGAAGGCCCAATGCAATTATTGTAAAAGCTTTTGTGGTAATCTACGGTAACGCCGCATTCGGGCTAACATTTTGATGTGTGTCCTAGAAGAAAAGCAAACAAAAGACATAAGGCAAATGATTTTGAAAATTGATTAGAAAGGAAATGTTGATTCGTGCATTTAATGAAAAACAGGAATAGAATGAAGTAAAGATGATTATTTCCAGCGACTATCCTCTTCATAGACATAGAGGATTTAGAGATTTCATTAACCAATATTCAACTCCTTTCAAGTGTCCTCATTGCACACCGTGAAGAAGCATATCTTGAACATTTATAGGGAAGAGAGGATAAAGTCATGAAGCATCAAGAACGAGCTGATAGAGTTGCAGTTACATGTATGTATGTGACTTAGTAACCAAAAAGGGGTTTCATGTATGTTACGATATATTTCATTGATAAATTTTATATTATAGTTCAATCTCGAGGTATAACAATTAATATAAATTTTTCTTAAATTAAGTATAATTTTTTATTCATTGTTTACTTAATTGATAATTTTGTTATTTTTTCAGGTTATTATGTCCCTTGCCCTCACAAGTGACGTGTTAATGTGAGGTGTCGATAGATGCTATCAGGAATGTGGACTCAAGGTTATCCGCTATTACAGTGGATAATTGCTCTACTAATGACAATATGATTGGTAAGATAAAAGCAAATTTAGTGTTGATTGCTTATTGAATGACTGGTTCTTACTATGATACACATATTGCACATATCTTGAACCTTATTATGATTGGTTTAGATGTGATTTTACATGCCATTGATAATGCTCGAGACAATGTTTTTCGATAGCATTCGAAAAGAATAGAAAGGTTCGAGGATGTTTGTCGATAAAATGAAAGTTCCTTGTAATTAGAAGATTGGGTTTGATTGTCCAACAAGGAACTCCACTTATCTAATGCTTAAAACTGCTTTGGCTTATAAAAATGTAAGGTTTCCTAGGGACGGTTGTTTGAGTCACACTACGTGTCAGGCCTAGCGAAGGTATCGGGAGACCGCAAAGATGTTACATAGCTGGAGTTTGCCTTATAATGTCACCTGAAGCATTTTCACAGATATTCCACCGCCAATATGTTTTTTCCTGTGATTGCAGATTTAAAACACATTTATGAATGGCTCATGTCCTCAAATGTAGTAATTCGGGCACAATGGAAAAGAGTATGGTTGCAAAATTTGATGCATATTGGAATGTGATCCATAAATTGATGGGTGTTGCCGCAAAGATTTGACCTAGGTATATAAGATGACTTTGTTTCACTTTACTTTCCTTTCGTTTATCCAAATGACTTTAGTGAACAATCAAAACATTAAATGATCTTGTTATGAGTCGGTGGAGGAATAGTATACTAGAATGCATAAAGAGACTAATACGTAACTGGGCAAAGATACAACATTACTTCAACTTCAAAAGGGAGTTCAATAACTATCGACATAGTGATTATCGCTTGTTTGTGAAAAGGATAAGACGACAAACTAATAGTTTCAGAATTGAATTGGACCAATTAATGGAGAAGATATGTTACCTGGAGAATTCTCGCGATATTTACAGAAGTTTGAATGGGTAAGATCCACCAAAGCCGCAAAAACTGGCAAAGAGGTTATTAGCTATCTCCATTCATCGCTGTTTCCGTAGTCCGTGATTCGGGCCGCCAGCTGTGGAGATACACCTCATCATAATCGACTTCATCCGAAGATGATAGAAACATTGATGTGTGCTCAAAGTTGGTTGTGGAGTGAAGTGAAAAAACATGATGGTAAATTTATTTCATTGATTATTTATTTTTTATTTACCTAGAATTTCATAATATTTGTAAAATTTTAATATTAGTTTGCTTTTTATATTTTTTTTTCTAGGTGGAGATGGCTTGTTTGTTTCGTATATTATGCATCACTTATGCAGTTAAGATATTCACGCATGACATGTATTAACTTTTGAGAACTGAAGAATTTTAATTCATATTTCACTTAAAGACTCAAATATATTATGTATAATTGTAGGATCCGAGATTACATAATGGATTTTATTATGATTTCACCAAATTTTTGCAAGATGAAGTCAATAAATTCAGAGAAACTTTTGTTTAAGATGTTAAACATTTCAATTTGTCACTTGATGCAAAGATTACTGTATGTTTTATTAACTTTAGATTTCATGGTTTATATTCCTAAATTTGAATCATGAAGTGGTAATCGGTGGTCATAGGTTAAAATATGTCTCGTTGTCGCATGGATAAAATCCGAGAGACTGTGGAGAATATCCAAACTGGCGGATAGGATATGGATTTAGATTTTTTTTATCCGTAGTATATGGATATGGATATGGATATATTATTTTTATTTAGGATCAGATATGGATTTTGAAAAATCCAATCCAAATCCGATCTGATGCCATGCCTAATACCCAGAGATGTGAAGGGGTAAGGTTTGCACCATATTATATCCCGCCAAATGGCGAAGTGATACTTCGGGCTCCTCGCTTGTAAATGAAGATAATCGCTTCGACGCCTCCATTGCAGCGAATAGCTAGATCACTCAATAATGACCTGTGGATGGAGTCTCTAGGGGCTCGGGGCTAAAGTCATAACTACTTTGATCTCTTTCCATCTGAGATGCTCACTCTGGTCTGGAAAAGAGAATATTTTGCTGATGTGGGATCGGGTGAAGCGCGACGCATTGCTCAGTGCACATTACCGGGGAATTTGCTAGTTTTCTCGAGATCACATTTGATGCAGTTGTTTGGGGATTCCTTCGAGGCTGGAGATCTCTATAAAAGGTTTGGAGAAGGGAAGAATTTTTTCGTGAAAATGGTTATCACTGGCTTTACAAATGGTATGAGCGAGGTGTCGCTTGAAATCCGATTTGTGATCGGGCCAGATGGATGAGGCGATGAAGAGGTTGATCATGATTATCGCTGTGAGCAGTCAAAGTTCGCAAGGCTCAGGAAAGCCATGTTGTGAGGTATTCTGATGAAACCCGAGAAAGCATTTTATGAAAAATGGCAAAACTGCACTCATTAAAATAGTATAGGCTAAAACCCGAAATTTTTTAGATCTCGATGACGAAATGGACTTCACCATCGAATCGTCTCGCGAAATTCGCTTATCATGTCAAATTTCGTCGACTTCGGTATAGTCTAATCGCATGTTTTTTCGATACAAGAGGCTTCGAGCAACACACGCATATATGCATGTGGACGCCAATACGACACCCTGGCGAGATTGTTGTTTCAGAACATGGTCATTAAAAGAGCCGGCTTGAATACGTATATGTGTGGTATGATCCCATGACTCGCACACTTAGCATGACGCAATAAAAAGGGAAATAAGAAATAAAAAAGAAAGAGAATATCACACCACACAAATGGATCATGAGTGGGGAGGAAATTTCCCAGACCTAATTAGACCAAGGGGGTGTTCAAAAAGAGAAGAGAATCATGTAGAAAGAGAATGTATAACAAAGAATGAGAAAATGAAATGAGAGGAAAAAAAGAATTCACAAGAGGAAAGAAAGCAAAAGGAAGAAAAGAAAGAATAAAAGAAAGTAAATAAAAGATTGGTGAGAAAGAAAGGAGAAAACGAAAAACATTATAAAAGGAAAAAGAAAGGAGGAACAAAGGGTGCGGAGAAAGAGCATGAAGAAAAGGAAAAAAAAATAAAGAACAAAATTTTTTACCAGAAATTACCTATTTGAACAGAACAGAATTAAAGCGGTTTATTCCACGGTAATACTGGCAGAGGCATTCAAGAACTTGAAGGATTCGCGCTTCACGCCCAAGAGGTAGGGGTTTTTCCTACTCGGTTCCTTTTTCATTAAAGGGTCAGAATGGTCGTGGCGGGTTAGAACCGACCTTCACAAGACTGAAGCTTTTCGCCATGAGACGCTGGATAGTCAAGGATCTGGGCCTTAGCGGTATCCAAGCCGTTTTGGTGCGACTCGGAAAATGCATGTCGGGACTTTGTTGTGGCCGGTTTTTGACAAGCATACGGACAAGCTTTTGATCGGGTTTTGATTCGGTCGCTGCTCGAATCGTAAAATTGGAAAAATTTCAAGTATTGGGCTCGTCAGAGCTATGGGTGATCGGGCCTGGACCGGTTTGACCAAGTATGATTTTATAGTGAACTGCTTCAGAGACACCAACGTAGTTTGTGGCTAAATTTTTTAGTCGTTAAACAGAGATTGAAAATTTACGATCAGTCTATATTTTATTATATTCCGGAATGGTTATTTTATGTGAAGTGTTTTTTTGTGTGCAGCACTGGTAAATGAATGTTATGTTGAATATGTAAGATATAATATATGTATTTAAATGTATTAACATAATGGATGTGAATTATATATGTTTATATGGTACTTGGTATTAGTACGAGTTATGTTCCATGTAGTTGTAACATGAAAAGGTGCAGTGGCATTAACATTGCATATGCACAGGGACATCGCATTATGTTGAGTGTGTGTGCATGGGTGTGGTCACCAATCATCATTGTTGATGAATGGGTAGTGAACTCGTACTTTGGACGATGTCCAATAGATATCTCACGGTTTAAAATAAAATAAAATAAATAAATAAATAATGTGTGTTCATGAAAGCAAGAAGCGAGACCGTTAACGCCGTGATCCAAGCTTGGTCGTCGTAAGAGCGATACTACCATGTTTATCACATTTAATTTCGTCAGGTGTGATAGAGCCTGGATTGACTTCGATCGACGTTCATCGCACTCGTATCACACGGAGCCGATGCGAGGTCGACATGGGTCATCGTAAGCACGCATGACGCTTACCACTCGCATATGCATGTGTGAGGAGTAGGTGAGTGACCTCGGATATGGGCATGATGACATTTCATGCATGACATATGACATTCATTTTTTATTTGACTCGGGCTGGTGTTTTGTGCTACTCATTGCATGTGCACTTAAACGGGAGTAACCTCAGAGAGTCATCTCACCGGGCTTTTCTACACCCGTCATGGGACCCCTTTTCGTGATACAGTCCCAGCAAAAGTCTCGACCGCATATGGACTCCATGCAGTGATGACATTCATGAGGCTTTGTTTTGTTTGTTTTCACATGTATTATATCTTGTTAACATGTATACCTGTTGTATAAAAGGGTCATTAGGATGGACCGTTGGGATTAAATAGTCTATCATATATTTTTTGTATATTTGGGAATTAAATATGTAAATGGGTCTCAATATATGAGGTACTGATGGTATAACGACACCCTAAGGATCCATAGTTTTGCAAAGATTTGGTTGTCAATCCGACCTCCCGATGGGGTGTCACATAATCCCGGAAGTTACGTGCCTTGTTTTGTGGTCACAGAACTCGAACGAATCCCCGCACCAGAACGCCCCAGTCGCGCTCTTATGTTCCTTGCCACCTTCCTAATCAACAACAAAGACTGAAGTTCTCTACAATTTCTTTTCTCATTTTTCTCCCCTCATCTTTTTTTTTTTTTTTTGTTGGCCTCGATTTCTGCTTCTGGTACAATATGATCACTTTTTTGTGTAAACGCAGATGAATATGAATGCCTCTTTCGGTGTAATAATGAATTTACATTTTCAATGTCCTGTTTTAAAATCAACAGAACAAGCCCAATCTTAATGACAAGTAATATACTATATGTCAAAATGGATCGGGCCCGAAGTGATATGGTCATTTACTTCTAAATGGACTGTCTGCAGAATATGGCTGGGTTTGCGCACACCACGTTGAAGTTTAACACGGTCGTGCCAAGAGCCCGCTGAGGTTCGCTGTCGCAATGACACCAAGCGTCGCTGTGGATTCAAATTGGACGTGGAAGCGATGAGTCATCATTGCATTAAATGCGACAGTAGGCTCTATACGCCTAATATATAGGGAGCCATCATTTGATTTCACCCCTTCCCATACTTGTTTCTTCTATTTTATCTCGTTTCCTTATTGTTGGAGATTGTCCATGATACTCCTCGTGCCGCCGTTGCTTTCGTGAATCGTTTCCATGTGCTTCGTCGCCCACTTTATACGTAGCACGTTCTTGTTCTCGTGTGTTGATTTTCGACATCGGCGTGTTTCTGCCTTCCATAGCGTGAGGGGGTCGGCCTTTGAGCTTGATTAGATATCAATCTCTCGCTCTAGGTAGTGGGTTTAATAATGGTTTTACTTTTTACTCTGTGGTATCACGGCTTCTCGTCGATTGCAATTTTTTTGTCCAAGCCAGAGAATGACGAGGTCGAAGACTCAAACACAGCGGTGTAGCAAGAAAGGGCATACCCGGGACGCCTTCGCGCATCATCTCCTCCTGTTCATGGAGGGGTCGAGGACTCACCGCTAAATTCGATGACATCGACGCCATGTTATCTGGATGGTCCAAATTAAACACTGTAGTGGAGAGGACAACGTGGATATTCTTCACCTGGGAGCAATCGGCGGCCTGGTTATTCTCCTAATGCCGTCTGTAAAGCACTTTTCATTTTACTCGAGCGCTCCAAATGCACCCCCTTTGCTCGATCCAAATTTCATACTGATCTCATCAGTTGTCAGGTAATTTAACCTTCATTCACTGATTCACCGTAGAGGTTTGTTTTGTTTATACCTCGAGGGGTAGGCAGGTGGCTGATGTCGCACGATCAACCATAACACGTTATAGATCTTTGATCTCGATGGAGGCGGTGGTGACCTTTGCAGGCGCATAGACCCAGTCCACCGCTTGATGTTAACCATGCTCTTTCCGTGTGCATAGCGACGCGCTCCACCGTTGATGTCCGTTGTACGCTTACTCAGGTACACCGTGTCATTATTATAGGTTACTTGTGCAGGGAAAGACTAAAGGGGCAAACTAATATCGCGAGCGCCATTTTTGAGAAAATTCGTGAGGATGTCGAGATTTCGCGTGAGCAGCATCAAGGAAGTCCTCCCATCAGGAAGATCATGACATTTTAAGCCACCATCCGTCATATAACCGCTCCAATCATCCCACGTCCTCTACCCTAAGAGGTTGTGGAAGGTGAGCACTTTTTGGCGGCGAACCTTTTGAGCTTAATCCCGAGTGGTTCTTCCCCTGCCAGGGGCGCAGAGAGCGAGGTGACGGATCGAGAATTGGTCGTCGGCACCTAATTCGCGGAACCTACATCTACTAGCGAGGATTCCGGTCCTGCCCCCCAAGCGCCCAAGCGAGTTAAAGGGGGTGGTCGTCCGGAGCGGTCTCCATTGGCACAAAGACTCCGTCTCGTCCCAGCAAAGAAGAAGGCAGGGAAGATTTAGTTTCGCTTTGTTGTATGAGACTTTATCTGAAGGGTCTCCATGATCCACGCCCCATGGTAAAGAAGAATGTGAGGAAGAAGAAGATATGTCCTGGCCGGCTTACAATTTTGTCGCCAAAACCAAGAGAGATGTTATCCTTGCCAAGTGGCTGATGCCGCTTCGCCGCCGTATGGCACTGAGTCGCCTTGCATGGATGGTGGTCTGAGGTGCAAGCCACACATCTCTGGTTCACCCGAGATAAGTTTGGATGACTAGTCTAAGACACTCAAGAAGTCCAGAGGCGTCTCCTACCCTCGTTGCTCTTCAGTGGTACATTCTCCCGGAAAGGTGCTAACGGTCGACTGGATAGCCAAGTACACCCGGACTCGGCCGCAGTGAAGCCATTACTCCTCGATCGATGTTAGTGAATCTTCAGATCTCCTCTCACATAATCTCGGCCCCCCATGGAAGAGGCAACAGCTTCTCGTGCCTGAGGGTGCTTAGGGAGATCGTTGATCGTGGGGGCCCTTCAATCTGGAGATTGTCAATTTCACCGCATCTATCGCACCCCACTGATGCGGCAAAGATCAGGATCTGTCAGCTCTGGGGTAGGGCTAAGAGTATAATTATCTCTTGCCTGCATTACTAGTAAAGAAGATCTTCAAAGAAATGATCGAAGACGGGATGCAAGTTCGCAATCGTGAATCCTGATCAATCTACTTTAACCAAAGTCGAAGAGCTTAATAGCTCACCTTATTTTCTAATTATCATTACATCATTGATATGCTGCAGTGGTTGCCGCTTATCCGAACATGACCTCCAACATCAAGAATTTAATTCGGCCGAGGGAGGCGAGAGGTTTCTGATGTATACCCACGGCGTTGTTCAATAAAAGGCGCTGAGCGCTACCCTACCTGAGGCGTAGTCAAAATCGAGTGGTCGAGCCTGGAAGCTAAAGAAGCCGCTGAGAGGGCAACCCAGGCCGGGCGAGAGATGCCACTGCCACGGCGTGGTGATGGCTCGACCAGAGACTGATGGCTGGCAGCTTCCTGCATAGATGGAGTCTAAATTAGCCTAGTCCGGGCGGCCCAGTCGCCAGAAGACGCCGCCAAGGTGAGTCCAACTCGATGCGCCCGCAGCTTCTCGGTCGCTTTTGAGAGTAAGCCGTGGGATTCAAGTGGAGGGGAAACCAGCCGACGATGAGCGGGTTTTCGCATCAGCTCGGGGCTGGGGCAAAGCATTTCGAACCGCTTTCCACGTGAGGTTAGAGTGTTATAAGAAGGCCTCTGGAGGCGAAATAATGATGTCGCTGGGGAGTTTCATCTTCACCATTTATCACTACCGTTGTGCCTTCAGTACACAATATTTCATGAAGTAAGCTAAGATCCTGACTGATGGCACGTCAGAGCCATTAACCCTGCAGTTTTATTACGATGCCCTCTCTGCACTGTTGTTCCCCGCTGGTGCTCGTGGTTCTGCCATGGTGTTAAATAAGGGGTCGTAGCACTCCTCAACCGCCGATAAAGTAGTGATAGCTCGCATTCTCTACTCGCAGTCAGAGGGAGGATCCCTGCACCCGCGAGAGTTAAAGATTCTGAGGTTTCTCAAGCAGCCCGCTTCTTTGTTGCCATTTTGTATCCTAACATTTTTATATGATGTAACCGAGCTTCTTAAAGAATTTTGCAATTTTGTTGAACACTCCTTTTTGAACCTAAAGGCTTTGCTTTAACTGGATGGCGCCTCGGTGCGCAATGAATAGTGTGTAGTCTGTGGTTCGAAAGCAATGGGCCTTCCCTCCCACTCAGAACAAAATACCATTCGGGCATTAAATAAATTGGTCCTGGGAGGGCACCCTTCTTCCTGACTTTATTTCAACAAATTGGCATTAGCTACACACTAGCCTGACAAAGTAATAGGCCACTGATCTTTTATTCGCCACTGGCATTAACCATACCGGGCCTCCATGATGGTACAATAACGCCACTTGACTTTTTATTCCTACTACCGGGCATTAACTATATCAAGTGTGATAGTAAGGGCGCCACCGAACTTTTATTCGCCGGGCATTAAATTATACCATTAGTTAGGGTAAGATATACCACCGACTTTTATTCAGCTACCAATATTAATTATATTAGCCGATAGTGGCACAATGCTAATTCAGACTTTTATTCGCCATTAAGACATTACACCTGGTCGATTGCGGCAATACTAATTTGACTTTTTATTCGCCACTGGCATTAACCATACTGGTCTGATAGGCAATAGCAATAACACCCAATTTTTAATTAAACTTTGAGATGAAGCTTTAGAAAATAATTATCTTTTTATTGATCTTTTTATTGATGGGTGGCACGGAGGTGAATGGCATTCCACATTCGAATGCAGATTGTTCATTGCATCTAGCTTGTCTAAAGCATATGAACCAGATTTATTGATTCGTGTTACAATATAAGGCCCTTCCCAGTTGGCTTAAAACTTTCATACCACTGGATCGGCTGTATTTTCGAAGACTTTCCTTAAAACCAAGTTTCTTGGCTGAAACACTCGGGGTTTTAGGCACTTTTTGTATAAATTTACCAGCTGCGTTGGTGGGGATCTTACCGTCTGTTGTTGTTTCGTGCGGGTTCGCCTGAGTGTCTAATTCCTTGATTATGAATTCAGTATTCATTTGTTACGGCTATAATAATAGGGCGTGAACATACCCGATTCAGTGAGTTATAGCTTCCATCCCGTAGGTGAGTGCGAAAGGGGATATCTGCAGGTTGGCCTTCGGCGGTGTCTGTTGTGAGACCGGGATGTTCGATCTACCCATTTACGCGCTTTAAGTAGCGTCTAGTCGTTTCCTTAAGGCGTCAGCTGAGGAACTGTTAGAGACCTTTACTTGGCGAATTGCTTTGTGGATATCGGGGTGTTATAAGTTCTTTATTTTCAATTCAGCCAGTTTCTATAAGACGGACTATCAAGTGGGGCCATTGTCGATATGATTGTCAGGGAATATCGAACCACAAACTATATTTTCCGGCGATGAAGCTGGTGACCTCTTTGTCTTTAATCGACGCGAAAGCCTTGGCCTCTATCCACTTGCTGAAATAATCAGTGGCTACTAACAACAGCTTTTTCTGAGCCGGTGCGGTAGGGAGTGGCCCTATTATGTCAATGCCGCATTGTGCGAAGGGCCACATGCTTGAGATAGACCTTAGATCTTGAGCCGGAGATCTTAAGAGGGGAGCCTGTCATTGACAAAGGTCACATTTGCGTACGTAATCGGCGGCATCGGACTTCATAGTTGGCTAATAATACCCTTGAGTATGGGCCTTGTGTGCTAGGGTTCTGCCGCCTGAATGATTGCCACATATCCCCTCGTGTAATTCGACCAACACATACTTGCCCTGTTCGATAGTTAAGCATTTCAGGTATGGTCCGTTCAGGGATCGCTTGAATAACTTCCCATAAATTAGGGAAAACTTAGCATATTGAACTTGGATCTTGTGTTCCTTGTCTTTCTCGTTAGGGAGTTCTCCCGTGTTGATATACAGGGTTATGAGATCCATCAAGGAAGGGGAGGTTTCACCCACTTGGTTTACTCGGATGGTGGCTATCGAGAACTGGATTGGTAATATATATGCAAATATTGTTTCGCAGGCAGAGATGCGACATAACTGTTTAAGGTGTCTGTTTCATTAGAGACCCTGAACATGTTCGAAGCTTCCATGTTGAAAACTGCACCCAAAGTAATCGCTTTAACCAGAGAGCCATACTTCGTTATTCGGGGATCCCGAGATTCATATTCAGCATTTACCTGCCCCACCACTAACTGAGATTCACTTTGAATTATAAGCTAGTCGGCCGATAATGCAGTTTCCAATTCAATACTACTGTATTGGCTTCATATTTCGCTCATCGCTCGGGAGGCGCAATCCCACCTGGGATAGCTTCGCGATCTGGGCCCCCACTTCTGGGATTTTAGTTGTAGGCCAATGTCGGCCCCTGTTTGCCGAGATGCCCCGTCCATTAATTCAAGGGATCCACCACCTGAACCGCGGCTTGTTGCAAGCCGGGGATTTCGCTAGAGAAGCTCACAGACTTCGCTCTTCTTAGGCTAACTCTCGTTTATACGAGATTCCGTATTCGCTTAGTTCGCTATTCACCCGGGTCATTCCCATTCCGACAAGTCGCTTATGTATAGTGCTTCGGGCGGGAAGGCTGGTTAACACCACAATGGGGTGTGCTTTGAAAGTACGCATAAGCTTCGCTACCATCCGAGAGCCATGCGCCCGCTCGGTGCGGGTGTATCCGTTTCGTGTCGTTGGCGACTTGCCGACTAAGAACACCGGCCCGTTTCCATCCTCACAATTCTTGAACAGGCTACGCTTATCGCGACATCCGAAACTACTTCAAATATAGGGAAGAACGCCCGCCGCTGGGCTAGCGAGCATGGGGTTCCACCGTAGCCGCTTGATCGCTACCAGGCATGATCACACTCTTCATTCCATCCGGCTCACTAATTTCTTGGTGGTGGCAAAGAATGGTTTTAGACGGTCGGTGAACACGGAAATGAACTGCCTTAGGGTGTTTAACCTACGATCAACTGCCAGATTCTTTCTCAAACGGAGCCGTGAGTCTAGGATAGCGCCTTAAGTTGTGCGTGGTTTGTTTATCCCTCTGCGGTTACACACCATGAAGCCCAAGAAGCGGCCAACACTGACCTCGAAGGCACACTTTAAGGGGTTGAGCTTCATGCCGTATGCCCTGAGGAGATTGAAAGCTTCTTGCAGGTGCGTAACGTGATCCAGGCGCTGCTTGGATTTTACCAACATGTCACCAATATATACCTCCATGGTCTTACCCAACAGCGATTTTAACATTTTGGCATTAGCCTCTGGTACATAGCCCCAACATTCTTTAACCCGAACGACATTACATTATAGCAGAAGAGTTTGTGTGAGGTGATGAAGGTCAAGCCTCGTCAAAGTGTACATGTGGGATTTGATGGTAACTCAGAAGGCTGCCCAGAATGACAAAGATCCCATGCCCTGATGGCTGTTAACAATTTACGATGCTGGCAATAAGTTTTCGTCTCGGGGGCAAGTGTCATTAAGATCAGTATAATCCACGCATACTCTCCACTTACCACTTTTTTTTGGTACCACCACCACATTAGCCAGCCATTCGGGGTATTTGACTTCATTGATGAATCCTACGTTTAGAAGGTTGTCTACCTCAGTCTGAATGATCCGATGGTGATTCGGGTGGAAATGCCTTACTCTTTATCTGATTGGTCTTGTAACGACCCCTAAGCCCTGTCCGACTCAGTTGGCGGATTCGATCCGAACCGAAACCCAAGGACGCTTGGCCGAAGCCATTTATCAAATCCATTTATCAAATACATTTCATTCATATAAGCATTTTGCTCAAATTCATAAAGCTGCTTCACTCAAGTGCCCATAAACATTCACAAATTCACCAAGCTCGTTAACATTTACATTGAAGGCATTCCATGCCTTTCCAAAATGGTTTACAAAATGGATGTTCAGAGTTCAAATTGTTTTTACAAAATATCAATGTTAAAAAAAAATGGTGAGGATGCATGTGACGGAGCATACTCCGTGAACTTTCTGGATGACTCTAAGCTCCTCGACCTTGGGTCCGCTTTCGATCATTGTCTATCACTTGGTACCTGCGCATTGATTAAAAACAATACGCTAAACATTTTCATGCTTAGTGGTTATATACAGTTTTCTATTCCATTTCAGTTCAATATGAATCATGCATTTATCAAAATAATGTCTTTGTACAATGTCTAGTGTAATGTTAAAGATACTTATACAAATACACTTTTTTTTTAATACTCGCCAGGTTGGGATCACATGACTATAGAGTCAACATTCACGACAGATTCAGTTGGTGAATCCTGTCCTGTTTGTCATTTAGTAGTAATGTGATTTCACATTCAATATTACAATCTCACATGTGACTATAGAAGTCGACATTCACGATGGATTCAGTTAGTGAATCTCGCACTGTTTTTCATTTAGTAGTAATATGATTTCACATTCAATATTACAATCTTACATGTGACTATAGAAGTCGACATTCACGACAGATTCGGTTAGTGAATCCCACCTTGTTTGTCATTCAATAGTAATGTGATTTCACATTTAACAAATACGATTACCTTCATGACTAATTCAGTTGGTGAATCCTGTCATGTTGGTCATTCAATAATACATTTCAAATCAATTTATTCAAATGCAATAATTTCACTTATAGCTCAAATACACGTGCACATGTAGATATTTGGTAAATATTTTGAATACTCATAATTCAAATCAATATATAATTTCACAAATAGAACTCAATGGGAATTTGAAATACAAAGAATGTAGATAAGAGAACAGAGAACAAAGAACAAACCAATTTATTGATCCCTTGTCTCTTTCGATACCAATCCTAGGTTAGGTCGTTGTCTTCACCCGCACCTAGTCAAATACAAATTCTCCACTCTTAGTGGTTGAACAATTAATCGTACTTCAACGACGCTTATTCTGCTAATGTAGGTACCATGTTTTTCACTTAGTCACCTCTTATTCGACCCCCACATTCATTATTATGGTTCCTAAAAATCGGTAATGAATATGAGGCTGAACAAAATCCAAATTTTTTTTACTCTTAGAATGCGGTTTCTGGCCATGGGCAGAAGACAACTGTCGCAAATGAACCTCGTAAGGCTATTTTGGCTCTCGCCGTCATGCATGAGGTACTTTCACGCGCGATGACTTTGTCGCGTAAAGGTGCCCTTGAGCATACTAAGGGGCTTGAAATGCCCAGTTTCTTTTCTTTGCTCCTTTTTGTGATTTTCTCCAAAAATCACCCAAAAACTCGAAACAAATTATGGAAAACTCTCCCAAAGGCTTTTAATATCATCCTAAACCAATCATGAGCAAAACCCTTGGATGGATTAGGGTTTTTCTAAACCAAACTTCACTTAAAGAAATCTAGGGTTTGTTTCTTACCTTAAAGTCCTTTTGAATCTCCTTCACCCAAGATGTTTGATCATTTAGAAGCAATGAAGGGGAAGAAATCACACCAAAATCACTTCTTCTCCAAGCCCTAGCTTCTTTCTCTCTCAAAATCTCCAAATGTGTTTTTGCTATAATGAGCATTCTAACACCAAAAATGCCTTAAGTCATGTTTTCACCCTAAGGCCATGTTTGGCACATACAATAAATCCCATTTCTCATTTTTGGCATTTTTCTCACTTATTGGCAAGGATGAAAATATCGATTCGACGGATATATCGGTACTTGGAATTTATGGATATATTGGAGATATATCGGTGGATATTTTTACATGAATATCGATATATTGGAAATTAACAAAAATACTTTGAAATTCATGGAAATACTTTCTAAAAGTGTAACAATGACATTAATAATCAAATATATACATTGAAATTATATTACAATAAGCTTTTAAAATCAAAATGAAGATCGATGTGGCTCAATTGTAAAATTTGATGGAGGAATCCCATCTTGATAAAGACAATACTCATACCAAGACATGGTATTCCGATAATATTGATTATAGGATTGAACATGTCATGCATAAATGTCTTTGGACTTATATCCACAACTTCGATGGATAGAAATTCGGGAGGTTCATTAACATGATCGCTTTCAGTTATTAACTAACATTTATTAATATATTATTAATGAAATGTTAATTTATTTATATATTATTACTAAATTAACTAATTTAAAATATGAAAGTATCATATTAACTATCACAAAGAAAAAAAAATGGAGTTAAATGAAGATTGGATATGGGTAGAAAGAATTTGTGATCAAATTGAATGATTTATGTTATTCATAGATTTTTCGGGTCAAAAGAAGCCGCTGATGGTAAAAATCTTTGTAATTTAATTATAGCCGTTGGATTTAATTTTTGTGCAAATCTGACCGTTAAATCTTGTTTAAACTGTTGGGATCAATCCATAACCGTTGAATCAAGTCAGGATTTCAAATCTAACCATTTAAATATATCTTTGATATATCCCGATATATCACCGATATATCCCCTCGATATCCTTTGATATATTCCGATATCCCCATATATCCCATATATTCCATATTTTACCGAAAAATTAAATTAAGCGGCACACGTGTGCCATGCACTGATATTTTCATGATATATCTGGCCCAAAATCGATATATCATCGATATTACCGATTTTTCCTCAAATCGGCTGGTCGAGCGTCATATCAAAAAAGTCGATTATCACCGATATCCGAGCATCGGACATTTCATCCTTGCTTATCGTTTTCATTTCAATTTCATTTATTATTCATTCTCACATTAGCATTTAAGCTAATACTAATTTTTAGGTTCCTCATTTGCCAAATTCCAAATTTGCCCTTACTGGGTTTATTTTTCTAAGTTCAAACAATTTCTGCTGGCTTAGTACATAATAATATTTAATCATATGCTCACATATTCATTTCACTTTCAATGATGAACAATTTATCGCTTTCTTGAAAAACCCAAGTTTAGCTCAATTTATACCCTAATATATAATAAAATTATTATAAAATTCTATGTATTTGGGCAAGGTCTGCGCCTGAAATGACATTTAGTTTATGGGAAGCATGCATGGGGTTGATGTCGTCATGTCCGAGTGGGTCCAGGAAAATACGTCAATATAATTAAGCAAAACCTGTCGCAACTGTTATTTTTCCTCTCCTGACAAGAGGGAGTTGACGTATGTATGCTTATCCGGTTCGCCCAAGGGTATTGATTCCAGGGGATCCATAGCTAATTGTTCCCTGTCCTCTCTCTCTGTCCGGGCAGCGAAATGTGATTGCTATTTTAGGGATTGTGATTCATTGTCAGTTGTCGGGCTTGCACCTTCTCAAAGCTCCCACGATAGTCGATAGCACTGGCGCTGCTAACTCCGAAGGTTCGTCCTAAGACTAATTAGGGTAACTGATCACTGCTGGTAGGTTGAGGGCACTGCCTTCATAGCGTGTAGCCAGGCCCGACCAACGATAGCATTGTATAGTCCTAAGTCTTCGACCACTGAGAATAAGACTTGTTGAGTGATCGGCCCGCCTTGACAGGGAGAGCAATATCACCCACTGTTAACGTAGTTACCCCATTAAACTGCATGTACCCCGCCCGCCAACCGAGTTTATCGTTTACACTCGTGATTGTCTAAAGGCCGGAAGGCAACAAGCTGACTGCGGCCGCCAGGTCAACGAAGCACTCTATGTACATCAAAATTTTTAATGCATAAAGTAAGGACAAGTGCATCGTGGTGTGGGGTGATAACCCTGGACGGGTTAATAGGAGGAAAGGATATGGGGCCGTCAATCGACTGTATTGCTTTGTCGTTATTCGGGGTACTTATGGTGTTCACCCGGGCGCGAACTATGGCTGCTCACAACAGCTTTTTCCTATGACTACTAGACTAATACTGGTTGTCGGCTGGCCCTCCCAATATGTAGTTGATGGTGGGTTGGGGCTCGAACGGGAGCTCCGAACGGGCCGCTATTCTTTCAGTTATCGGTGCAGCTTCTATCGGACGAGGCGAATCCTAGAGATATCCTTTGAGGTGACCAACTCAGATTAGTTTTTCCACTTGGAATTTGAGAGTCCGACATCTGTTAGTCTCATGCCCATGGTCCCTATGGTAATCGCACCTCAGAGATCGAGTCGCTTGCTCGATTCGACCGACCGTGGAGGCCATAAAAGTCGTGGTGGCTCCGATAAGGGGGAGGAGTCCGCAGAAGGGATGCTCAAGTGAGTAAACTGGGAGGTTCCTCTTCCTTTTGGATTGTTCCCCGGAACGCCGTCTTTCATATGGTTCTTTAATCCGCCGTGTTCGGAGGTAATCATCATCGACGAGGTCGCCGAATATCGCCTTCTAGCGCATAAATATCTCGCTTTCCCGTCTATACGCTTCCATCAGTAGAGGCGGGTCTCAAAGTGGGATGTGCTGACCGGAAGAAAGGGGTAGTCGTCCAAAGCGCGCCGAAGTTCTAAAGGACCGCGCCCACGCGACGTAAGGCCGACAGACAACCGCTCAATCTCCTAGTAAAGTCTCGAGGTGACTCATTCTCCCGCTGTGATGATTTCCGCAGCGAGCCGATGCTCTTTCGCCGATCGGCATAAGTATCAAACGGCACACCTACAACCCGCGTAACGAAGTTTATAGATCCTCTCGAGTTTATGCAAACCAAGCCGAGCGGGTCCTTTCGCCGCCAGAAATACCTTGCAATAAGACAATCATTCTCGCCCCGAGAATCATCACCTAGTTGAAGTGCATCATATGGTCGCATTCGCTCGAGGAGCCATCATACATGGCGAACGGTGGTATGGTAAAGCCATGGGGTGGCTCATAACTCGGGATATGCTGCCCTAATGGGGATGACAATATGTCCTCAGGTCCCTGGACAGTGGTAGGTACAAGCATAAACATGATGGATGTCGTTCCAAAGGCCGAATATCCAAAGGGAAGTGGTGGTGCCGCGCCTGCCACGCGGTAATGCGGTTCAGGGGCACGCTCCTGGTCGTCGCCTTTCTCCGCTTAAATTCGCATTCCCACGAGGCATGCCGCCACGGACCGACTAACGTTACGGGGGCTCTTCTACCTTACCCACATTATTCTCGGGGTACTGGACTGGAAAGTCGAGCCGCAAGATAGCTTGTCATCCGGCCGCGGCGCCGCTGCCTTCCGACCTAATAGGTTCCTCGCCTTTATTTTGTTTATCAGCGCAGGGTACGCCCTCGTACATTTTGCCCATTCTCCCTTCCAGCGAGCGCTAGCAAAGCCGCTTTTCCTACTGCAGATGATCTGCACGGCTCTATAGTTCGACCATCTATCTGGCCTGTTCCTCTTACTTTGCCTCCATGTCTTCAAGGCCACAAGGAACTGGACTAAGGGGATGGGTTCGCTTAGGTTACCTGGGCCATATGATAGAATCCGATCGTCCTATGGGTTGATCAGAACTACCAAATTCCTTCGTGGATAAAGTATCACTTAGCCGGATGCAACCAAGCCCTAGCGAATCGACGATGAGCTTTTGCTCGGTTTGCTCCCATGGGATGGTGCTAATTTGGTTGCCTCCCGAATTTTCGAATCACCGTGATCGTCAGAGCATAACTAGCCAACATACCTAGAAATAAACAAGAAAACGGTTATGGTCCGCCTGCCTCTCCGACGCCAAAGTTAGATCTCGAACTTTAGAGAGAGAGAAATCGCACCCGTATATTTACCGAGGTAAAAACTTACCCTCTATGGTGTCACCCCTCCCTTTATGGAGGAGGGCCATCTCGCTTTTACATAGGAAGTAGGCGGGATTCTCCAAAACCAAGGAAGGTATGCTTGTTTGCGGTATTATGACCTGCTCTTCTTTATATAGTCAAACCAAGCCTTCAGATAGCCAACCGCCTCATCTTTGGGCGCTTGACCATCACTGTGAAGGTTACGTGTGACTCCTGGGTGGTTATTTGTTTAGACTAAGAGAGGTCAATCGGCTGCCTCCTTAGAGATGGTAGCCGGGCAAGAAAGGTTGCACCAAGGCATTATATCTCCTGCCTGGCTGAGGAAGTATCTTTGGGCACGACTTGTAAATGAAGATAATCGTCTGTGAGATTTGTGCCTCCGCAGTTTCCAATCGCGCTCAGAATCGACCGCCATCGACCCGTGGAATGGAGTCCGGCAGGGCCTATTGGTCGAGGCCCTGCCAAAGCTTCATGGTACCCATAATAGTTTTGTGAATAAAAAAAATCCAATTTATAGTCCTATTGTTCATTAAACTTATATATTTTAAAGTGTTTTGGGAATATAATACGAAGATACCCTAAACCCTAAGTGAAGTGGTGAAATAGAGGAAGAAAAACAAAAACAAAAAAAGGGAGAAGAAAGAAAAAGAAATAAGAAATAAAATTTTGTAAGTTTCTTATTGTTTATCTTTTTAAATTTCATTGAAATATTATATTATATGAATAAATGAAATTTATATATTTTTTTGAACTTACACACATGATAATAGTTTATATTTAATATTAAATTTATTATTGAAAAGTAAATTTTATTTGTTATTAAAGTTCATATGTTAATTTGTTAGCATTATATTTTAGCTTATATATTTAAAAAATACATTATGATAATTTATTATTGAATATATTGAAATTTTTAATGGTGTTATATGTTTTGTATTTATATTAAATTGATACGTTGATTATGAGAGTTTATTGTAAATCGAATATTATTATTAATGAATGCCCCCCTCAAATAAAATCATAGGTTTGCCACTGATTGCATAAACAAAGAAAATATATTTTTTTTAGATAACTGTGAATATTATTATTAATGAATGCCCCCTCAAATAAAATCATGGGTTTGTCACTGATTGCATAAACAAAGAAAAAATATATTTTTTATATAATTGTGGATGTCCGAGCTAATTTACGCGCACCTTACTAATTCCACAAAGCCCTAGATCAAATCAAAATATAAAACCTCCAATTACTTAAACTAAAATTTATTTGTTTATTTTAGCAGACTTTATTCCAACTCAAAATATATGGAAACACTATAGCTCATGATTGGTAGTGATACTACAGCGCTTCCATATATTTTGAATCGGGCGGTTTTGGGACGAGGCACCCCTTTCCCATCCTCGTCCCACGATATTCTTTTACCATACCCATCCCGAACCCAAGTTGGGTAGATATGCGCTTCATTCCCGCTATGAAATCAGGAACAAACTCTCATCCCCGCCTCTTCCCGAATATGTGATTTCTTCTTTTCCATGCATGTTCTATTTTCTCGGTAAACATTCCCCGCATCCATTTTCGCAGGATCTAAACATGGTTTTTTTCATTAAAGAGATGATAAAACAAAAATTCAAATTAAATTTACAGGAGATCATGATCGATTCTAAATGTCAAAGTAAATATCCAAATCAAAATTCATACAAAATCACCATGTCGATGAGGCAAATCAACCAAAATGAATCCTCATTATCAACTTGTCAAAAGAAGAAAGGAAAAATAACTTCAAGAAGAAAAGAAAAATAATTTCAATCTCACCTTCACATCTGTCACTGGAGCAACAAGCAACAAAAAAATTGATCGTCCACCACTTAGTGCAATTTAACCCGCCTTGCATCTGGAGCAGCAAGAACTCTGATTGGCCTCTCCCGTGAAAAAAAAAAATCAGTTCGAAACTCTTCAATTGTCCTCTAACAGTTAGCAGTGTTTGATGCCATCGCTACTTCTCTATAAATAATCACTTCACCTTGAATTGAATTCTCTAAGAGATAACACAGCCTATAGAACACTCGTGAAAAAAGAAAAAAAAAAGTATGGTAACTCGCTGAAAACGACAATGGTGGTGGTGGGAGCCTTAGCTTTTGCGTGGATGGCGTCGACCTTCATATCCATCACTGGATTAGCAAGAACTTTGATTGATTTCGCTTGTAACCATGGAAACCCTAAATGAGAAAGAAAGAGATACTAGAAAGGGAAATATAACGTGGTTCGGGAGGCAGCAAACCCTAAAGGAGAAAGGAATATCCTGTAGTTTGGGACGACAACAAACCCTAAAAATGAGAAAGGCTAGGAGAAAGGGAATATCCTGCGGTTTGGGATGGCAGCAACCCTAAAAACGATGAAGAATAAGAGAATGTTTATATAGGGCAAGTAATTTGGTATTTTATACTGGGCGGGGTGGGAATATCATTAATCCTCAAACTCGCACTAACCTACTCCATAAATTCGACATGGTTCAAAGTCGCGGCATCGATCAACGACTTAATACCTAGATCGGCTGCAAGAGACGTCATAGACGTTTATACGCAAAATAAGACGCATTAAAACATTTAAAAATTATTCGATTTTATATAAATTATTAGAAAATAGATATAATTAAGAAAGATAAAAATTTAATAAACAATTTTTTTTATATTTAACATTATTTATGTGAAAGATAAATATGCTAATGCTAACAAAAGAATTATATTAATATAATTTCTTCTTCAACAAAAATTAAATTTATATTTGTAAAATAAAATTATATAATTTCTTCTATGTGGTTAATATTGAGGTCGGGAGGGCTAGGATGTATTTCGTTGAAAACAGATAAAAAACGGGCTAGTAGGCTTGATATGGAAAATACAATTTCTCGGGGTCAAAACGACGCTTTTATCCATAGAAATTTTTTTTTTTAATTCAACATTAATTAAAACGATATCGCTTTGGTTTGTCCGACTAAACGACGCCGTTTTGAAGTGGTTGTTTAAAAGGGAAACTTTTCTTCCATACCGCGATAGTGAGAAAATCAAAACGAAGAGTTAAGAGGAAGAAGAAGAAGAGGAGGGAGGTTAAGGGAAGGAAATCACCGCCCACTCCGCGCCGGTCGAGTGGTCTTCTCCACCTCCGCCACTCTAAAGAGGACTTGGCTCTATAGGAGTCTCGTTTCGTCAGCTTCTCGTAGTGTTAGGTTTTGCTTTTCTTTATTTGAATCGCTTTTGGTTGAAATCAAATTTTCAATCAAATCTCTAAGAATTTTTCGATTTTTTGATTTTGATTCTTTCTTTTGAAATTCCATCATGGGTATCGCCTTCAGTTGGTTTTTTCGTAGGAATCTCTGAAAATTTGCACTTTTTGTTTGATTTTGGGTTGTTCGTGAGTAATGAGATTATTCCCGCAGATTTTAACCGACATTTTCACCGAGTTGGATCGAAGTCATCTCGGCACCGGGTCGAATCCACCGAGTTTACCGAAGTTTTGCAATTTCGATCCACTTTGTCTCGTATTTGGTAATGGTATCGACTCGGTTAGTCCCGAGTCGGCTACGACTCGGCCGAGTCGTATCAGACTCGGCCAATTTTTTGAACTCTGTACCTGATTAACCTATTCCCATACCCATCCCAAACAGGACGAGACAGGGTTAGCCAAGTACGGTCAAGATTGCCATCTGAGCTTAGTAGAGTCGATGACACATTGTGAGTCCATCTCCAACTAGAATTTGTGATATTTGTATTCGGGAATGATTGATATTAACGTGTTAAACTTCATAATATGATTTCTTGTATTGTTTTTTTCTTGGAAACCAAATGATATGGTAACACTATTGTTCCGAACCAAAGTGTGTTATCATATAGAATCAATTCATCCAACTTCATCAACCTCTCATGATAATTTATATAATAATCATTATCAGTATCCACAAAAACATAATCTAACGAGTCTCCGTTATTGGGCCGAAAAGAAATATGAAATCAAAAGAAATATTAACTCAAATTTTCGAAAATTGCTCATAGTGTTTATTAGTATGCATGCACATGATTAATTACAAAATAATATGTCTATAGCCACGGCTTATAGCCACAGCTAAAGACCAAAAAGTTCTGGCTATAAGATATGGGAGCAGATATTAGAGCCCGCGGTCAAGCGTAACTATTGATGGTGTTAATAAATCCTATAATCACGATCATAAGAGAAAGTGCAACTAATTCTAAAGGCTATAGCCACCGCCTCATATTTGTTTTGCGATTAAAGGAAGGTAAGTTAAGGATGGGTAAACGTCCCCTACTAAAGAATCTTTTAGCTGGGGTCACTACAAGAAAATTCACTTTCCTCGATTGATATATACTGTTGGAATATAAATTTAGCGATGGATAATTTCAATGCATAGTAGTCGGTAAAAGGTGTGTTGGAAAAACTCTACTGATGGAAATTTTCAGTCGCTAATAAAGAACTTTTAGCATCTAACTATTTGATGGATTTAGACCGTAGCTATTTCCAACTGATGTAATCAATAAGAAAATACAATTAATAAAATTCAATAAAAAGGTTTTATACTCATTCCAGGATTTTGATTTTCTATACTACATGTTGTTTGTGTTTTGCTTGATTTGGATGATACTTTAATCTTAAGCTTTTTCATGCATTTTTCCTACTTTTGAATAATAACATAAATTGATGTTGTTTACAGCAATCGAACCCTAAGCATAGAAGGAATAACGCTACCATTAGGCTAGCTTCATTATTTGTAATCTTGATGAAAATATACAAATTTATTAAGATAGTATTAAAGATTTAATATAAATTTATTATTTGTAATATATATTAATTTTAATCATTACAAATTTTTTGTTAGTATTAAATGTAAATAAATATAATTTTATGAATAAAATTATAAATATTTAAAATACATAACTTTTTTATATTTTATTAAATATATTAAAATTAGATAAATTTCTATAATATTTACTTTTAAACATTAGATATTCTGATTGTCAAAAATTACACCACACGGATTTTAATTTTTTAAATAAAACAACTCTAAAATATTTGCTATTATTTTTTATATAATTTTTATCAATAGTTTGGTGAGTATTTATTAATTTTCATGTATACCATTATTTTTTAAAATGGATAATTTTAAAAGATATTTTATAAATAATTATGAAACTAAAAATAATTATGTTTGTCACTACTTAAGATCATATTTATCATAAAACTACGATTGATGATATTTTATATTTATAAGATAATAATAACTTTTGCAGGATTAAATTCGTCGCAAAAATAATTTTGCTAACTGATGTTTACCGTAATTATCGCCAACAAATGGTTATAAACAAGCGATGAAAATTTTAATTTGCAACTGAATAAGTATATCAATAATTTGTCATGATTGAAGTTCGTCGTCAAAGTAAATTTAGAGGGGATCTGCTTTACTCAATTTTCTTATAGTAAGGTTTTACTCATGGTTAGTTGGGGTCACACTTTGGTCACGACTAAAAAGTCTTTGTACAAATTCACAATGTCGTGAGAGTAGGTGGTTAATTTAAAGTTACCCATCCCATTTGCCTCTTAAGAATCAAAATTCTTATACCATTTGTTAGTAGAAGCTCAATTCATGTTAAGTTCGAGTTAAGGTTCAAACAACTCAAAAAAAAGAAAAAGAAAAAAAAAAAGAGATCGATTCACTATGCATATCATGTTATAGTTTTATAATTATGTTTTTATAAGAATTCGAACTTGGAACCTCTTGTTCCTCATTCCACCCCTTTACCATTTAAGTCGCCCATGGGCCAAAACAACTCAATTAAACTCACTAAACGTGATTTAATATTTTCATAATATCTATAATGCATATTTCTATATAACTATCTTATTGTTTTTAATTTTAAGAAAAAATACTAAATATTTCATTTCAAAACTTATAAAATTTATGTTCATTCTTTTGTTTATAAAAATGGTCCTATTTACTATTTTTTTAAATAATATATTTTTATATGAATTTTGTATTGTACAGGAGGACTAACTTAAACTCAATAACTCAAGTTTAACATAATCAATATTCCAATTTTAACCCAATCGACTAATCCAAATTTAATTTGAATAGCCTAACCCAATTTAATTTGGCTTTTGATTGAGTACTATGCACTATTTACAATAATCGTCATTCACCAATTATTATTCATTATTTATTTTTTTACTATCCACTATTCACATAATCGTGATTAACTTTTAAATTTTCATGAAACATAAATGCTATGGTTAAGTTTGGTTCCCTAAAAATGCTAAGTCACTATTTACCCTTCTCAAACCTGGTAAGTACCAAATATTCCCAAGGAAACCCTAGCCTCATTTTCTCTTAAACTTTTCTATGTTAGTCTCTTCTTCTTAAGCAAGGAGGGGTGATTTTTGGTCATTCTTGGCCTGAAATCATATCTCTACATCTTTTTTTCATCTTTTTTATTCTTAATAAAGTGGTTATTCCATATAATATTAAGTTTATTTGTTTTTTCGTGATTTAGTTGTCGCCTTGGTATGCGTGTGATTGTCGCTGCCTTAGTACGCGTGTAATTGTCGTCGCCTTGGTGCACATGTGGTTTTCATCGTCTTTGTGCGGTGGGTAGTTGTGTTGTCTTAGTACGGTGGTTTTGTTTTCGTCGTTGTGGTGTGGCATGTTAGGCCAGACGAGGAAAGTATATACGATAAGAGACAAGAAATCAAATCAATGGTCACAAGATAATCGTGAACCGGAGCAACTAAGGCTTGGTTTTCATTGTTGTGGAAGTACTTAGCATTCGCATAAGCAGCGCATACGACTGCAGATAATAAATTAAATCAATGGTCACCATTATGCTACAGAACTGGAGTCATAAGTATTCTAGTCACAATAGTAATATCAAATATGTAGAATCAACTATCAAATGTATAGGCTTTGAGTCATTTCATTATGCTATTAATCTCGATGCTATTCCATCCTTTATGGTTTTTAGCAATTTTGATTCTATGTTTCTATCGATGTATTGTTGGCTCAATCAATGAAATTATTCTTCCTCTTTAAAAACTCGTAAGTACCTCAAGCTAGTGTTCCATTTAAAATTCAATATAAACATATATCTATATATATGTTTATGCTGGATTTTGGTCCAGAACATACAAAAGCACGGGAATTGGGTGAATGCGAGTGTGCCGTAAAAATTGTAGTATTTCTAAACTCGAACCGTGCCGAAATCTAAATTTTGCCTGCGAAAATGGATTTCTAGTTCCTGACTTTCTTAGAATCTAAGTGGAAAATGCTTTGAAAATTGGACTATTTTGAAAGTTGAGAGAAAAACTGTACATACTAGCTTGAAAAATAACAAATTTCATTGTAGAATAGATTGAAAATGAAATACTGAAATGAGAAAGCTTGAAGTAACAGATGCTTGTAAGGAAAAAACATGTAACTAAACTAGAGATATGGAAAGTACGACTGATAAACTAGTAGAAACATTCTGAATTTTAAATGTTAATGCTGAAATGTTTTGTTTTGAGTGTTGGTTGATGATTGATTTCCCGGTCCTTTGCTTCGAAGTTGAGTCTTCTTTTATATACTCGAATAATCACCCAACCCACTTTCTCCAATAATTAACCGGGTCACTGCATCTACTTCAGGAGCGTCTTGTTCTCTGTCATTTATCCACTAACACATCATTTTACCGCCATAAGTCAGACTTAAGTCGAGAAAAGTCTCTCCAATTTGATTTTAAGACAAAGTCTTACCATTCTGAGTTGGCCACTTTGACAAATTGAAAATTTCCAGAAATGTCTATGAACCCTTTCATGGGCTGATTATCATGTATCAGCTTTACGACCGGGATTGAGTCTTCTATTGGGGCTTGACATATCCATTCGTCTATTCTACTACCCTTTGGGTCACCACTATTCAAATACCATTTGAACCAAAAATTCATTTTTAGTGTAAACAATTGTCCCTTGCATACAATATGGCCCATAGGCCATGTTTATATGAAAAAGCTTTTATATGTCAAAGGCTCTCTTCTCTCATCATTCTACCATGAGGCCAAAAGTGCAACTTACCCCTTTGGATGTGGATTACCAACGGGAAGAACGAGCCAAAACCCAAACTCAGTTAGATGAGTTGAAAAAGCCTAAAGTAATACCTCGAGAAAAACCTCCTGCAAATTTTTTTTTCAAACCTGCGACTTTTGATCTTCCTCATTCGATTCCTTTTGCATCAAAAGAATCTCCTTGATTCGCAAGTCTATGGGAAGAAATCCCTTTGATGTACAAAACCTTCCATTCTCCCTCTCCACCTTCTTTTTCTTTCTTTTCTTCTTCAAACCCATTCTCGGGTCGGTACCTCACTGCTGTGAAGATGTTGTTGCTACTCGAACCGACGCTGCCATTGTAGCTTGAAGCCACATCGTCGCTCCTCCAATCGACGTCGAGGATGGCGATGTTCGAGCCGACATTGCAAACGACGTTGTGGCCTCAATCGATCCTCCTTTTACCGCAAGTTCTGATTTTTTCAGCCATCTTCCATACCAACTTCAATTTCTCAGATTGCAAGTAGATCCGTCTCACAAGTGATTTCTACGAATGTTCCATGCTATGATCTCTAATCCCATAATCCAAGAGAGTTTTCCGCATTTTCAACAACCAGAAGTCTTTTCGGTTTTGAACTTCAAATCCTTTGTTGTTCAACAAAAAGTCTTTGATAATCAAAGGAATGATCTTATTTCGTTTTTTTTTAACTCCAAAACCCTTGTTCTCCAACGAAAAAGTCTTTAAAAAAAAAAAAATCAGGAAATACCTTTTTTCGTTTTTGTAGAACTCCAAAACTCTTGTTATCCAACGAAAAAATCTTTAAAATAATTAAAATTGAGTCTGGTTCTTACCGAAGCTTTCCTTCTTTATATGTAGATCTTGGTCTCTCCCGTTCTACTCGATATGTCTGTTTCGTCTACCAATGAAATCATCGCAAAGGTAACTTCTCAACCTTATTTCCATGGACTTGAAGATATCAGCTTGGAGAATAAATATTATTAGGTCATGCATACCTAGTATTTTTAAGAGATTTTCTATATGTCCCCCCAACATATGACCGTAAGACTTTCAAGACTACCATGGCAAAGAGTCGCATTTGGTACCTTTTGAAACAACCATAAAAAGCCCATCCTCATAATCTTTTCAACATTTCATCCCCGATTTCTTCTCGTTTTCCTTATGCGTATTTTACTACTTCCGACATAGCTAGGCACCTTCCCAAGGTAAAGGCATTTCCTTATAATTTCTCTAACCATCTTCATTCTTCTTTACCTCGTCTACTTATACTATTTTTCAGGTTCCAAAGGTAATCGGCCATCTCTTCCTTTCTTATTGGAATTTGGGACTACTAATGCTATTGGAGATGTGGTTATTTCTGTCCCGGATTTTCCTTTTCCTCTAATGTCGCCATCAGAGATACTTCTTGGAAAAGAACTCTGAACTATGGCTCTACCAGCCAAGTTATGGCCTGTAAGATCCGAGATCAGACAACCCAGGTGCATGCATTCATCTCCTCATTTCCAGTGGACACTAGGAATACTTAGGTACGCCTGTCTATTGTTTACTAAGGTGAGTGTAACCCTTGATTTGGATTTGATGAGTACTGCCTTAAGGTTTTGGTCTAAGGATTTGAATTCATTAATCTTCCCCTTTCGGCCCCGCATCCGTTACCTTAAGGGACATTTCTATCTTTACTAGATTGTCTGTTGAGGGTTCAAAGGTCGTATGTCTCCTAGATGTCCATGACTCATCGCTTCCTCGTCTTGAAGTTTCCTTCACTTCCCGTATTTCTACTTCATCCGCTATATAGAAGTGGCAAACTTACTGGGGTACCTTCACAATAGACATTACACTTTGCGGGTTCTTCTTTGTCGTTTTGTCTTTTTTCCTCATTTGGTAAGCCTTCCATGGAGCATCTCCCTTTGGCTAGGGCCCTTGCCATTGGGCGACCCTATGCTTTGGGTACCATTCTCTCGGCCTCCTTGTACCAATCCATAGGCAAATATGTGAGTGAGATTGTGACACCCTTATCCCGGGGCTCCCGTTGACAACCCGTCAACCTGCGGAAACCTGTGGATATCGGGTGTCCCAATATCACACTCATTTGTCTCATATATTGAGACCCATTCCTGCATATTTAATTCTCAAATATACAAAATATATGATAGACTATTTAATCAACAGTCCATTTATACAACAAAAGGTATACATGCTCTGCCGAATATAATACATGACAGAAACAAAATAAAACAAAGCCTCATCCGGCGCCATCCCGCATATGTCCTATATGCGTGTCGATGCCCAAGACCGACCAGACCGAAAGGGGGTCCCACGACGGGTGAGCAAAGCCTGGGCGAGAATGACTCCTACGCGGTTATTCTCATCTAAGGGCACATGCAATGGTCGCACAAATACACATCCAAGTCAAATGTCTACATGAATGTCATATGTCATGCATGAAATGTCATCATGCCCATATCCCGAGTCACTCACCGACTTCCTCACATATGCATATGCCAAGTGTGAAAACAGTCACTGGTATTACCAATGACCCATGTATCGAGCCCTCACCGGCTCCATTACCTAATGCAAGTGCCAATGGGCAACCAATCCCGAGTCATCTCAATTCTATCACAACCCGAAGTCTATGTGATAACTGGCGACCGCTGTCTTCGGGCAACGTAATCCTTCGGATCACACCACGGGTCTCTTACACCCACGTTCTAGGCTTTTCACTTGATGGGGTTAACGGTCTCCTTCTTGCTCCGCCCAACACACATTATTTATATTTATTTTATTTTATTTTAACCATGAGACATCTATTGGACGTCGTCCAAAGTACAAGCTCACTACCCATTCATCAACAATGATGATGGGTGACCACACCCATGCACACACCCAACATACGCGATATCCCCGTGCATATGCAATGTTAATGCCAATCGTTGTGCTCTCATGTTACATGTGTATGATGCACACTATATAGAACATTCTACTCAATCATACTTCATGCCAAGTATCTTGTAAACATATAATCTACATCCATTATGTTATCACATTTAGATACACATATTAACAACATATATGACACATATTCGTATGTTATTAAATTGCCAACAATAACACACAAAAAAAACACTTCACATAAAATAACCATTCCCGTGGCCATAATAAAAAAATCTAGACTTAGTCCATAAATTTTAGTCTCTGTTTTAACGGCTAAAATTTAGCCACAACCACCAAACTGCCTCAAAACACCACTTATAAATCCATACCGCCCGCTTCGTCCTCGAACTGATCACCCATGGTTACGACAGCTTCGACACTGAATATATATATATATATATATATATATATATACCAGTTCTGGACAATAGTCCCGAAAATAAAATCCAACCTCAAAATCCATCATGAACGGTCCGAAAACCTGCAACAATTAAAGTATAACATGCATTTTCCAGCAGTCCCGAACCAAAATCGGTCTGGATACCGGCCTTCAAAACCCGGTCCTAGACTGTTCGAAAAACAGTCTCATGGCTGAAAATCCCGCTTCAGGGTCGGATTTGACTCCACACGACCATTTACTTAATCTAAAATAAAAAGAACCTCGAAAAAGAGAAACCCTACCTCGGAGCGTGAACCATCAATCCTTCCGTTTGGTACTCTACCGTAGCTCAGAGAATGGTCGGTCTCTAATTTCGCTACCGAACTCCGAATTCATCAAAACAATCAGAAAAAAATTCGACAACTTTTTTATTTTTTATTTTCTCTTCTTCTTTCATGCACCCTTTTGTTCCTCCTCTCTCTTCCTTTTATTATTATTATTTTTTGTTTGCTCTCCAATGTATTGTCGAAGTCTCCTAAGATATTTTTTCCACTTCTCATTTCCTATTTTTCTTCTTATCCTCTCTTCTTTCCCTTGTTTGTTTCATTCCCTCTTTTCATTTTCTATTTTCATTCTTTTTCTCATTTCTCCTCTTTGGGAGCACATTGGGTCAGATGTCAAAGCGAGGAAACTTCTCCTCATCGCTCATGCCATTTCAGGTGGCCATTGTTGCCTTTTGTATTTATTCCATTGATAATCATATGAGATGACTAAATGTGAGCCATGCATTTCACTTGCAGCACATGGATTTTGCCATGTGTCACTCCATTAGGTTGCCACATGGCATCACATGATCATGCCATGTGTCACCTGACCTCCTTATGTCTCGAAGAACGTGAAATTCAACGCTCTTAGAACCATGAAATTCGATAGAGTAAATGATTTCACAGATCGATCCCACCTGAAGTCCGTTTCATCATCCGAGATTTAGAAAATTTCCAGGTTTTAGCTTATACTATTTCGGCAAAATTACCGTTTTGCCCTTTTTAAAAAAATGAAATTTTCTCGGGTTTTACATTTTTCCCCCTTAAAAGAATTTCGTCCCGAAATTCCTACATGCACCCATATACAACACATGCATACACTTATTCAATTACCATGACT
Organism: Tetrastigma voinierianum; assembly: GCA_016808115.1. Taxonomy (NCBI): domain Eukaryota; kingdom Viridiplantae; phylum Streptophyta; class Magnoliopsida; order Vitales; family Vitaceae; genus Tetrastigma; species Tetrastigma voinierianum. Next base: position 61,909 of record JAEQBH010006496.1, on the reverse strand, counting down.
AAACAACGACCATCCTCAAACAAGAAAGGATATGTGACGATTGTGTCCTCACGTCCTGTGTCAGCTCCTCCACCCTCTGCCCGCCGTATAGTACCACTGCCTCATAGTCTTGCGTCGCAAAACCTGGTCTCGGTTATCCATGATACGCACTGATCCCTCCTCAAAGGTCCCATCTGTATCAACAACAAGCTCGCCCCAATCCACTACATGAGTTGGATCTAGAGTGTATTTATACTGACATGGAATACGTCATGAACACTCGATAAACTCGACAATAGTGCCAACCGGTAAGCAACTATACCCACCCTCTCGAGTACCTCGCAGGGCCCAATGTATCTCGGCGATATCTTTCCCCGCTTACCAAACCTGATCACTCATCTCTTAGGCATAACCTTCAAGAAGACATGATCTCCCACCTCAAACTCTGTGAGGTCGCCGCGGTATCGCAGAACTTTCCGCCGCCCGAGCCGTGAGAAAGACGCTCAGACAAATCCACCTTCGAGGTGACTCTAATCAACTCGACCAAAGCAGAGCTCTCCTACCTCGGTCCAACAACCGGAGATCGGTACGGCTTCCCATATAATGCCTCATAGTGGCGCCATTCATATACTCGCTTAATAACTATCGTTTCTAAAGGACCCCGACTAGCGCAAAATGCTCCTCCCAAATTACCCTTGAGATTCGTGACATGCTCTAAGCATGTCCTCTAACACTGAGAATATCTCGATTGACCGTCGCTTGTAGATGAAAAGCGCATCATCCTCACCGTGGTCCCCACGGCTCGGGAAACCTTCCATAATTGAGCTATAAACCTGGGATCCCGATCCAATACTATGGAGACTGGCATTCCATACAACCGTACAATCTCTTGTATGTACAACTTGCAGAATTCCTCCAGTGTGAAAGTCATCCGCACAACCAAAAAATGTGTCGACTTAGTAAGCCGGTCCACTATCACCCACATCGCATCATGCTTTCGCGATGTCCGTGGTAAGTGAGTCACAAAATCCATCGTGATATGCTCCCACTTCCACTTTGCTACCTTCAATGGCTGGAGTAGCCCTATTGGCCTTTGATGCTCAACCTTAATCTGTTGACATGTTAGACATCGTTGAACAAAATCCCCAACATGTCTCTTCATCCCGCTCCAGAAATATTGGCGACGAAGATCACGATACATCTTCGTACCACCTGGATGCACCGCAAAACGAGAATAATGGAATTCCCGAAGGATCTCCTCTCTCAGCTTTGCCAATTGGGGAACCACAATATGTCCCCTATACCGAAGACTACCATCCGTGTGAATGGCCCACTTTCGCCACCCGTATCACCGTGATCGATCCCCGATAGACATTATCTCTGCCTCACCCCTTGACTCAATCTCCTACTTAGCAGGAAGGCATAAACACTAAACTCCCTAAACACCCTAAGTTCGGTTTCATTGTACTGCAGTTTTAACCGTCCCACGCCTCGAGCATCACCACTCCGAAAAGCCACTACAGCGCACTGTGAATCTCGACCGAAAGTGCATTAGCCACCACGATTTCGCTTTACCAGATGGTACCGCAAAGTGGTCATAATCCTCGCGATATTCCATCCATCTATGCCGTCTCATATCGAGGTCCCAACAGTAAAGATATACTCTTAATTTTCAGAGTATGAAAAATACCTCGAATTGCTCACCATATAAATAGTGACCCATATCTTCAAAGCGAAGACTATAGCTGCCAACTCCATGTCATGCGTAGGGTAATTCCGCTTGTGGTTTTATTAACTGTCGTGTACCATAAGCTACCACTCTCCTGGACTGCATCAGAACACATCCCAGACCGTCCTTCGAGGCATCACAATATACTGTGTACCCCTGTCCCCTTTTTGGGACTATCAGAATAGGAGCTGATATAAGCCTCCTTTTTAACTCTTGGAATGCCCTCTCACATGGGTCATTCCACTCATACTTGACCTCCTTCCGGGTTAATCTAGTCATGGGCGTAGCTAATTGAGAGAAGTCCTTAATGAACCTCCTGTAATACCCTGCTAATCCCAAGAAACTACGAATCTCGAAGACTGACTTCAGCCTCTCCGAACTCATAATAAATTCTACCTTCTTAGGGCTCCATCGACACATTCAAAATCGACATCACGCGTCCTAAGACCACCCAAGAAGCCAAAACTCACACTTATCGAACTGCATACAACCGATGATCCTCGAAAGTGCCCTGAGAACAATCCTCAAATGATCTCATGCCCTCCTCCTCGACCGGAATATATTAAGACGTCGTTAACAAAGACCACAACAAATTGATCCAAATAGGGTTGGAATACCCTATGCATGAGATCCATGAATGCAGCTGGTGCATTCGTCAATCCGAAAGGCATCACTGTAAACTCAAAATGCCCATACCGTGTCCTAAACGCTGTCTTAGGGATATCTGCCTCCCTAACTCTCAACTGATGATAACTCGTACGGAGATCTATCTTAGAATAGACCTGTGCCCCTCTTAGTTGATCAAATAAATCATCAATCCTCGGTAATGGATACCGATTCTTGATCGTGAGCCCCCGTTCAACCCATTTTAGGCCGCGATACAGGCGAAGGGTCTTATCCTTCTTTATCGCAAATAGAACCAGAGCGCCTCAAGGTGAAGTACTCGGTCTAATGAAATCCTATGTCCACAAACTCAGATCTCGAACCTTGAGTTCCCGTAACTTCAATCGGCGCCATCCATGTGGAGTCATAGAAATGGGCGGGCGACTGTGTGCGTAACTCACCAACAAAGTCTACATCCCTGTGTGGAGATAATCCCGATAGCTCATCCTGAAAAACATCCTCGTACTCAAAAACCACCAAAGGTAGACTCAAATCACATCTCGCTCGCCCTTGGGGTAAGGCTTCGCTTAGCCAACCCATCAACCGTCCGCACCTGAGTCGCAGGAGACTGCCCAGTGTTAAGCATCATGCTATCCCTTGAACATTACACAACGACCATCCCGTGTGTAAAGCAAAGAACCTCCTATGATCACAAACCAATAACAACCCGATAAAAAGCGTTAACCAATCCATGCCAATAATGACATCAAACTGACATGTCCATAACTCGAAGGTCCACCGTGAGTAGAACTCGAGATCCTAGCCGCCTGCAATCTCGACATCTAATCAACCCCACTTAGTCCTTAGGAGAGAACTCACATGCAACGGATTTTCCAAGGTCTCAACCTCTAAGCCAAGTTCTTTCACACACAATGCATCAATGAATGAATGAGATGCACTAGAATAAAATAAAACTCTCGCCTATAAATGAAAGAGTAAGAAAGCACTCGTATCACCGACCGGTCCGTCATCTCACCGTGGGGTAACGGCGTGACACGCCCGAGTCCCGAAACCGCCCGCGGGCCTTGTCTCGCGACCCACACCCCGTCTCCGCCCACCTATGAAACCGAAGGTGCCAGCAAAGACCCAGAGCCTAATACCCGCTCCTCGACCTATGGGAACAAACCGTGTCTGCGTCGGGTCCCACCGATGATCGGGACCGTGCATCCCAAAACCCGGATCCCGCTCGACACCTCCTCATATGTCCAGCCGGTAGAAGAAACAAAGCATCCGCCCGCCCGCTCGTGTTCTACCTCGGCCTCGTCCCGGGAGAAGCCCCAACCCCACTGTCTGATAGCCCCGCCTCATCCCCCGTGATCCCCAGAAACAAGTCCTCCGCTTCGAACCCGAAGGCCGACCCTCCTCCTCTACCAAGCATCTGCATCTCACTCTTAGCATCATATCTATCTCACCCTCTATGGCCATGGTCATCCCAACACAACGTCCACATCTCAGAAGAGAAGTCCCACAATTTTTCCCCTGATAGACAGTCTCAGACCATCCTCAAATCTCCTCACCTTGGCCAGATCTGTGGCCACATAGTCATCTGCAAAACGGGCTAGCTCAGTAAGCCTAGCCATGTACTCCAATACTGTCATGTCTCCCTACCACAAGTCTAGGAACTCTCGGGCCTTGACATGCCTGGCAGACGCTGGAAAGAACTTGCTCATAAAGAGCTCTTTTAACAGTCCGAAAACCTGCCACAATTAAATTCTAACATGCATTTTCCAGCAGTCCCGAACAAAAATCGGTCCGGATACTGGCCTTCAAAACTTGGTCCTGGAATGTTCAAAAATGGGCCCCATGGTCAGGAACTCACCCGTGGTCGGATCCGGTTACCACACGGGCTATTTTTACAACCCTTAAATAAAAAGGAATCCGAGTAGAAGAAACCCCTACTTGAGCTCAAAACACCGAATCCTTCCCGTTTCGTACCCAATTACAACCCTCGTAATAGACCAACTTTAATTTCTGCCACCGAACTCCTCGACCATTGAAACACTCGTAAAAAAAATTCCGGGACAACTTTCCTTTTTTTTTCTTTCTTCTTCTTTCATGCACCCTTTTGTTCCTCCTTTCTCTTCCTTTATTATTATTTTTTTTTCTTCGCTCTCTCCAACGTATCGTTGGTTCCCCCAAAAATATTTTTCCAATTTCCTTTCCCATTTTCTTCTCTTATCCTCTTCTTCTTTCCCTTGTCTGCTCCATTCCCTTTCTTTCATTTTCTCTTTCATTTTTTTCTCTAATTTCTCCCCTCGGGAGCACATTGACCGGGGATGGGTCAAAATGAGGAAACTTCCTCATTTTCCTTTATTTTCTTTATTCTATTTATTGCATCATATGAGATGTGGCTAAATGTGAGCCATGCATTTCACTTGAACCACATGGCTTTTTCCATGTGTCACTCCATTAGGTTGCCACATGGCATCACATGATCATGCCATGTGTCACCCAACCCCCTATGCCTCAAAAAACGTGAAATTTCGATTGTCTCAGAATCTGATGAAATTTGATAAGGTAGCTAGATTTCGCGAGACGATTCCAATGTGAAGTCCGTTTCATCATCCGAGATCTAGAAAATTTCCAGGTTTTAGCCTATACTATTTTGGTAAAATTACTGTTTTGCCCTTTTTAAAAAAAAAATGAAATTTTCTCGGGTTTTACAGAGATACCTTACTAGAGGGTGGGAGGAGCCCTTTGGTTTGTACAAATTTGGCTCTTTGCCTCTGCTTCCTAAGCCATCAAAATGAATTTTTCCTCCATGTCTGGGTCTTAGTGCGACCAAACGACAATAGACTATATCTTCAACCTCCCTTTCTTATTTTTTCCTTAACTTGGCAGTCCATTCTTTGTCTCAATTGTACCTAAAGCTTGATACTATTTTTAGCCCAACCTAGCAGCAAATCTTGAATTCTTCCACCCTTTACTTGATGAATTTTAAATATTCATCAACATTCCTTAGCACAATTTGTGTGGTGCTGATCTCAGGGTTCTTATGCTTTTTCCCCAACCTGGCCTTCCTCCTTTTCTATAGTTTTCTTACCCTACTTGCCTTAATGGCTCACAATTGATTTACTCATTTATCCCTTCATTCTCTTCCTTACCCTCGTGACCACTTCCATCGCACATTAGTAGAGCAACTCCACCTAACTTATCGTATTTTTACCTATGGCCTAAAGACCATTATGATATTAGATGTAGAATCCTTCTCCGTTCGTGGTTCATTAGATTTGATGATATTTACGCCCTTCTTCCTCAGGTACATGAAATTTTATTCATTGTTTCTTGCATACAATTCTTTGACTTTCACCTCAACCTCTAACTTTGCCTTGTGCTATATAGGTTTTACTTCTTCTTCCAGCAAGCCCATAGCAAAATTGAAGAAAATGGTTGGGCAATCTAAGCCTCCCGCCGGCTGTAAATTGGCATAATAAGAATACCTCTTCCAAACTCGCTTTCTGAGATCCTCATAGGATAGCTTCCAAGCTTGAATTTTCTAACACACAAGACAATCCTATAGAGATTGAAGAAGCTGAAGAGGAAGTATCAATGCACGGGGAAGAAATAGTCTTTACCGACGAATCCAAAAAGCAAGGTAGTTCAGCTGCCTTTAAGGGAGGTCATTCCTTCAATGATATTTCGCACTGGAAGACGGCTGACCATAGTTCTGGCCGTGGCCCATCGGGCAAAACTCCTAACTCTTTTACTTTCAATTCCTCAGGTGAACACTTTACCTCTCCTTTCCCTTCTATTTGTCCATTTTTATTTTCCTTACCTTTGTCTTTCACAGGTCCCTCCTTGGTCTACCTTACATCTCGAAGCAGGAGCAATTCCTTCCTTAGATCTTTCCTTTCTGGACCAAGCCACTCCTCATGTTAAGCCACTATCCAAACCTCCTACCGAACCGGATGTAGCTGTTGCCCGCTCCACTATCAGTCATCTGTTGAGCTTGGACCTTTTCTTCCTATCCATTATCCAAAAAGATGCTTTTCATGCGGCTATGGCGGTATTACAATCCGCTTCTCTTGATCTTGAGGTTGGGACTTTCCTTTCTAGAGTTACACACCTTGCTCTTAAGGCATTTTCTTCCATTAAGCATGTAGTAAAGGAGAATGCTTAAGTGATATCTGAGTTAGAGAAGAAAAAAAAATCTTAGTATGAGCAATCCAAGTTATCTACGACCGCAGCATCCAGAGATCGAAGCTAAGTAAAAACTAAGTGCATCATGCCCAGAAGAGTGAATCAGATCACATTGAAGAAATGGAGCGCAGCCAAAGCTGCCTCTTTGATATATTGTGGTGAGTTCTATATGCTCAAGGCCCAAAGCAAAAGACCATTTCCTTAGGTGATTTTCTCATCATCTACGAGGGGTGGTTACTGTATCTGGTCTCCCAATTTTGGTAAATAGAATACGCTTTCGCTAAGAATTCTCTGGAGTTTAGAATCCACCAGATCTTTGATTTTTCTAAGATATGGTCTCCCACCATTTCAGACATGATTAATGATATTGACATGACCCTTGACCTTATCATGCTAGTTTATCTCTTTTTGCTAGGTAGACAAAAGCCAACTATCAAGCTGAGGACTCACTGTGATACTTGTTTTTTATGCTTAGATTGTTGATGGAAACTCATTGACATTGCACAGGCACACTCACAAGCATAACATTGCATTAGTGGACCAAGGGGCATTAGGCCTACCTTTGGATGTGATGAACTTGTGTGTACATTTATGATTCATCGAACACTAGCACACGTGCAATTACAAACCCATGCATGACATTACATTAGTGACCAAGGTGGCTCTAAATACCTTTCAAAGCAGCTGTGTGTGGCTGATGATATACTGCTACGCCTATTAGGTACTGAGAAATTGATGAAATAAAGGGCTAAAAGCCTACTATTTATTTATGAATATATATATATATATATATATATATATATATATTTCATGACTCAAAAAATAGGATAGAAACATATGTTCTTTCTTCACCACGGTGAACAACAATCTTCGTTGTGGCGAACCTCTTCACCGCGGCGAACAACATCTTCATCGTGGAGAATCCGAGATTGGTATTTCAAACAACTTTCGCCATAGCGAGCACAGCCTCTACCTCGCAAACCCATGAATGGTCTTTCAATTAGCTCTCTGCCGCTAAGAGCAAAACTTCTCGCAGGTGAACAACTTCTTCACCGTGGCGAAACCGAAACTGGTACTCCTTCTTGGCTTGATTTTTTCCATTTACACTCGAGGAATAACCTGTCACTTGGTGTAATGATGTAACAAGTCCACTTTTTTAGAGAAATCTTGCATTTGAATGTGTAGTGACTACAAAGTCCACTTCCTTTACTCCAATTCAGCATAAGGGCTTATTTCCTCAATCTTAGAGTGATTATGATATCCTCTTATGAACTTGTCCCGGTGCTCTGTTTAGGGAAATATGTTTATCCAGTGGCCTAGAGGCCTACCTTATTTCACTTGGATATTTTCGCCCCTTTTGCCCTGACCTTGAGATGGTAAAAAATTCTTCCTTGGGGTATCATTAGGGAATCTTGAAGAAGTTTGTGTTTTTTAGGTGAAGTGGCCAAAGCCAATCTTATCGCTCAAATCTATATGGGAATTGGTCTCACCTATTTCTCCAATGACCTTTTAATAATCTGGGACTTACCAGAGAGAGGGGAACATGACACCTTTAGAGAAATTAATATACTGATCAATGTAATGGCCAAGAAGCCACTTTATCATTAAGTCCTCCCATATTTCTCCAGTTTCAAAGTGGTCATGGAACCTACTTTGTTTATTCATAAAACAATTGAGGGTATAATAAGCATGTCTTGAGGAATACAAAGGTTTGAGTAATGAGTGGCCAAAATACTACTTTATCACTCAAAAGTCACTACTAGAATAGTTTCAATACAAAATGGCTCAATGAGACCTATTTTTCTTATTACCTCATTCCCTATCTTAATTTTCTGCACACCATAAAGATTTCCAGCATTATTGAAAGTATTTCGAGGTACTTTCCATCGATGAACCTTTTATGTGTCTCTCTAAGGCTTCGAGCAGGCCAATAGCATTTCTAGGTAGTACTTGCAAACCTTGATGGTCCTCCTAGTTAGCGCACTATCCAAATCTTCGTCTTTAGCAATCGATACCCACCACCTTCCAAACAAGCTCCCCTTCAAAAACTCTTTCTTTTCCTGGACCCTTGTCAGAGTCTCCTGAAATAATTTCTTTTCGGATCATGATGTGGTTAAATGCTTGTAATCTTTTCCCATCCAATGCCTCGAGTTCCACCATCTTAGCCTCATTGTATTCTCTCGAGATTGGTCGCCATGCCTAGATACTCTTAGAGAAGAAATTTACCACCTCCATCGAAGCATCAGATCCTATCCATATGTTAGAGAAAGAAGGACTCACCCCTTGCGTAATCTTTTAAAGTTCTATAAGCCTATAATGTCACACCCCAACCCCGCCTGCTTAATAAGTGGGCGCTAAACTATACCGGACTTTACTTGCTTTTTTAGACATTGGTGGTCCCAAGTCTTATAACTAAATTAAAATATCATATACAAAGATACAAAAATAAACTACCACTGTAGTGGTGTTTATAGTGTCAATACATATAGTCCTGAGTTCCATTTACATATACATATACAAAAACTGTACATTTACATTTACATAATCAGAACGCAAACACAAAGTGATGTAATTCTACTTGTTTGTCGTCTAAAGAGTATGCAAGACGCGACGCCCTCCTCTATACCTACACATATTAAAACTCCATGTTTCTTAACGCTTATTTAAAGCATATGACTTATACGTATTCACATGCACTAATACTCTCATTTACAAAGAAGTATATAACCCGTAAATAAATATAAGAACTATCTCAATTCATATAAACTTATACACATACCGCACTTTATAAGAGACTATACTAGCTCGCATCTCCCGTAGGAGCTACTGAGCTTATACTTATATTGCAGGTACCCGTAGGTACTACAGCTTATAATTTGTACAGCAGGTACTCAGAGATACATTCCGTGGCAGAATCGATACATTATTTTGCTCTTATTCGTTATTCGACTCTTTATCATATAACCTGTCACTCACCTGTAATTCGCACAAGAAATGAGTAGATACATAAATAAGTACTGCTGTACTAGACAAGACAGAAAGTTTAAAGACAAAGCAGAGGCCGGGCATTGATAGAGAGGCCGTCAGACTAATCGTAGAGCACTGGCACTATACGTGTCGCCCATGTAATAGAGGTGCCATGTCATCTAATATCCGGGTTTTAGGTAGTCCTATAATTATATGTTCAGGAACTTACTATCTTAATATCATAGGGGTACAGCCTACAACATCGAACTCCCCGAGGCGGAGGTACAAATAATTTTTTGTTTTAATTTTACAAACATGTATGAACCCTTTCATACACTTAGGGTCCTCATGGCCCAATAGATGTCCTCGGGAGAAACAGGAAGAACAAAACAAAACAAAACACAAAAATATGCTATGAATATAGCTACGCCGCGGCTGCAGCCACGCCGCGCACTCGAGGCTCGACTAAGCCTCCTTCCGCCAGCCATGCTCCTACGTGACCTACGTCATAGCTGGGATCCCTACACCGCAGCATAGGACCCCAAAATTTGCCCAGATTTGTTGATTTACCATTTTCCAGAAATCTAACCAAAATGAAAAGTAGAAAACTTGTATATCCTCTAGAAAACATTCCCAAGTGTGTTCTAACCCACCAAAACCAAACATAGATATCACTAGGGTTTTTCCAACTCCTAACTCAAATGCTCAGAAGTTAGGTTAACTTCCTAACACCCAAACATGTATCCATACACTATAAACCAAGAATCCATACTCAAAGGAGGACCTATGTCATCTTTATACAAAATAGGTTTTACCAACCCAACTTTCAACAAATCTAGGTTAGATGAATTCCTAACTGGGTCTCAAAAATGTAACAAACTAATATCCATACAAAACCATTTCAATCCATACAAAACCATAGTTTCCATACAAAATCATAGCCATCCATGCCTTTCCTCTTCTTCTTCTTCTTCTTCTTCTTCTTCTTCTTCCTCTACTTCTTCTCTTCTCCTATCTTCTCCTTCACGTTTTGCTCCCTCTAAATGATATAATTAACTCGTCTTATCCCTATTTGACCTTACTTTCCTTTTATTAAACTGTCCCTCATCTCTCCTCTATTTACAAATCAAGTCATTCATATTTCCACTTTAGCATCTCATCTTCTCATCTTATGACTTTATGTCCTGCTTTGACAATTTACAAATTTACTCCTTTACTTATTCCTGTTTCTCGATTAATGCTTTGCATTTAAATTACGAAAAATTCAAATTATACCTACAAAATACCCTAAACATGATGAAAACGACTAGGGTATATTTCGGGGTGTTACACATAAGGTCTAAGATAAAATTATGTGCCAATCTCTCGGATTGTCTTCTATCATCTTGATCGGTATGAATTATGCATGCATTTCAGTAAGATTTCGATGTGTTCTTATAACTCAATTGCATGATTCACATTCATATTCACTCATATTGCGCTAATCCTCCATATTATAATGTTTTGCAGGGCACGTTGATAAAATAAGCAAAAAGGGAGCTAAGTAACGCGAAGGAAGACCTGAAGCAGAGAAGAAAATGAGGAAGGAAATCAGAGCATCCACGCAACGGTGAAGCACTCCACTCTACGGCGTAGCCCTTCGCAGTAGCGTGGAAGTCCTAGCCACTGCGAACCAGCAAGGTAGATATTTAGTGGTCTCGGGTACGCTGCGGCGTAGGACCTCTTCGTTGTGGCATAATGAGGGTTTTTCAGAAACGATCGAGCATTAAACGACCTGGAATTTTGGGCTAATGATGGGCCCGCTTCTCGAGACATAAAAGGAAGGCATTTTCTGGAGGCGAGGGACATTCGGGGGGGAGCATTCAGAGGCAGATGGAGAGAGAAGGACGTACGGACAGAGGAAGATTGACGAAGAAGGATTCTGAGAGATCGTGAAGACAACTTCTTCTGTAGTTCTTTCCCTGATTTATTTTATGTTAAAATCTTTCGCCATAACGATATTGTTTCATGAACTAACTCTTCTTTCTAGGTTTTGTCAACTCTAGCGCACCATTATGGATTAATGTATTAACGGTTTATTTTAATAGTATGAAATTATATGGTTGCTTTACCCCGAAATTAATCACATGTTATTGTTTGGCCAATTTTCGCATGCTATTACCGTGAGTCCAGATCGCGAGAAGATGACTCCTGTGGATACGGTAAAGCAACACTGGGTCAATCGTGGAATGTAGATATCCCGGGTTCCAAGTGTGGCATTGTGGCTCGTGACATTTTATGCATTTCGGAGTTGAGGGGTCGAGGCAGAGATGCAATACACCCCACTGGCGCGATAGGCAGATATATCTCAAGAGAGAATATCTTGTAGGCACAATCAACCCGCTAACATAAATCATATGAAATATTAAATAAATACTCTATCTAGGTTAAAATCTTAATGGGATGTGGGCAGACTCAAGAAACCTTTAGTTTTCATCATTGCTTTAAATCAATATTTTAATATTAGGTTTTCCTTAGATTAGTTAGATTAGTCATAATTCACTATAAGACTTGATCCAAATATTATCTAGGACACTAAGCCATTATTCAGCACGCTTCTCTTCGTGGGAACGACACTCGATTTGTTAATTATACTATGTAAACTCGACGCGTATACTGCGTACTCCGCCTATGCTTTACTTAACTTTACACACCACTAATAGTCCGCCAAGCTAGCTTTTGTTTGTAGAATTTTAGTGTTGATGTTGACAACAACGCTATAGATTCTACTTTGGATCAATTTTATTTTATTTATTTCTTTTTACCTATTAATAATTTTATTTTTCTCAGGTTAGTTATTTTGCCTTTTTATTTCATCTCGGTGTTTGCGGATTCTGGTCTCAACTTCAAACTTGTGATTTCAGGAAAGCAATTAGTGTGCATGTAAAGACAAGGTCACAAGGAATTACTTCCATTCGATCCTGAACTAGAACGGACATTACATCGATTATGTAGAAGAGCACACACAACCTAATCTGAAATCATGTAGAATCAAGAAGATGAAGGGCAGTTCCATGATAAGAATGAACTACAAGTGGAACAGAATGGACAAAATCATAGAAATCAGGCCACCAGATCGTTTGTATAGCCTGATGATCCTCATATGCTACTTGAGGAGTTCGCCTTACCACCTACAGTTGTTCAGTCGGCTATACGAAGACCACCCATTCAAGTGAACAACTTCGAGCTGAAGGAGTAACTCTGCAAATGCTCCACAATATACAGTTCCATGGGTTGCCTAGTGAGAATCAGAATGCACATCTGATAAGTTTTATTGAAGTCTGCGACACAGTCAAGTATAACGGAGTAATAGAGGAAGCTCCCAGATTGCATCTATTTCCACTGTCACTTAGCAACCGAGCTAAGCATTGGTTGACTAGCCAACCACTGGATTCCATTACCTCATGGAATGACTTGGTGCAGAAATTCTTGACCAAAATTTTCCCACCCTTAAAGATCGCACAACTGGTGCAAGAGATTAACACATTTAGACAATTCGAGAGGGAGAACTTAGCTGAGGTATGGGAGAGATTTCATGAGCTACTGAAGAGATGCCCACATCACAGGTTAACTAGGTGGATGCAGGTGCACATGTTCTACAATGGCTTTGAAGTATCCAACTGTGACAACATCGATGCCTCAATGCGATGCCCGATGAAGGTTACCCGCATCGCTTCATGAGATATCGGAATATACAACCACTAATACTAACTGGCCTCAGATAGGTCACACCTAGGAAGTCCAAGGGCAGATAAGCATACGGTTCTCACAACTCCGTAACCATGTCGTCGCTTAACTAAATAGCTACAGGGCTAAAGCAAGGTACTATAATGCTATTCAAAAGAACCATGGAGATCCGCGAATGCCCTGTAGACAACAAAGTGACATGGACTCCATTAACGACAGATGACAAAGAGAGCAAGCACCGTATGAATCAACAAAACCAACAACAAGAGGGGGCAAGATGGAGGTAATACTTACCGTAACAAAATTTTAACTAGAACTTAATTAGAATCAAGGCTGTGGCCTGAGAGGCAAACTTATCAATCAAAGCAATCAGAATTATGGTTGGAGGAACAACTAGAATAGTATGCCAACACTTCAAGCAAGCAAACCACCACCGTAGAGAAGAAGTAGATTTGGGAAGAAGCCTTAATTTCATATGGATGACTTCCCACAACACATTTATGAGAATGAAACGAAGGCCACATTCCAAAACCAAGCCTATCACCAGAAACTAATCCACTCCAGCCTACGTAATCAAGGAGCCCAACCTCAAACCTAGAAGGCACAGCCAAATGGCCACATTGTTGACTGAGAGGCAGCACAGATCATTACCCAGTAAGTCCGAGGTGAACCCGAGACAAGAAGGTAATGAACATGTAAAAGCTGTCACATTGAGAAGTGGTAGAGAATTAGCAATACCGGGGCAGCCACTAGTGATAAGAGAGGTAGAAATAGAGGAAATAATCCAGACTAGTCATAATGACAAGACAGAAAGAGAGCAGCCCCAAGAGAAAAAGTTTGTGGAAGAAGAAATTGAGGCTAAAGATCAACCAACCACGACTGAACCCACTGCTCCAATTCCGTACCCTCAACGCCTGAAGAAGAATAAACTGGACAAGCAATTCACAAAGTTTATGGAAGTGTTCAAGAAACCGCACATAAACATTCCATTTGTTAATGCATTAGAACAGATGCCCAGTTATGTCAAATTCATGAAGGATATACTGTCGAAGAAAAGAAGACTGTCGGACTTCGAGACAGTGAATCTCACCGAGAATGTATACACTTTGAGGAAAACTCCGTAAAAGCTTAAAGACCCAGCATTTACTATCCTCGTAATTACTCCGAACTCCATCTTTAAGAGAGGTCAGGTGACCCGACAAGATAACCTCATGCCTTTATCCATTTAGACGACCGATTAGTGAAACTCGCTTCAACTAGGCCATACTCCGGGGCCAGTTGCATTGTGTCACTAAAGCATCCAAGTGGGGTATGATAAGACGCTCGTAAAGGTAGACAAGTTCATCTTCCCCGCAGCATTTCATCGTGTCGACATGGAAGAAGATAAAGAAATACCACAATATCAGTACCATTTCTCGCAACTAGTAGGGCTATGATTGATATGCAGAGAGGAGAGTTGAAATTGAGAGTGCAGGATTATGAGGTCAAATTCAATGTGTTCAAGGCTATGTGACACCCGGCAGAGAGTGATACATGCTTCATAGTAGAGATCGTAGAGGCTATAGTGTCTAGCCAAAGTGGTCTCAATGACCCTTCGAGACTTAATTCGGGTACATAGTGAATCAAAAGAACTCGAGTAAAGAGGTCAATAGTATGTGAATTGATGGACTCCTTCCAACCTAATGTATGAACATCACAATTCTAGGTGAAAATACTCAAACGTCATACATCCTTTGAACAACCACCCAAGATGAGCAAAGCCACTACTCACCCATTCGAGGTATGCTTATCTCGTGACGCCTCCACTTTACGATCATTTCAAAGATCCCCGATGCAGTTGTGTTAAGATAAGCTTATCGAGAGTACTTAGAGATCACAAGGACGCGCCGCTAGTCTGCTGATTTAACGGGATTCGCCTCTATGTTTATGCATCGAATTCTGCTAGAAGATGGTCATAAGCCTTTAGTGGAAGCACAGAGGAGACTGAATCCAACCATGAAAGAAGTAGTCTGAAAGGAAGTACTGAAGTGGCTGGATGCTGGGGTTATATATCCTATTTCTAACAGTGCATGGGTGAGTCTGGTACAAGTAATGCCTAAAAAGGGAGGAACAACAGTGATAAAGACAGAGAATAATACATTGCTACCTTCTAGAACAGCCACATGTTGGAGAATTTGCATCGACTACCGGAAATTGAATAAGGCTACCCGAAAAGACCATTTTCCACTATCGTTTCTGGATCAGATGTTAGATAGGCTGGTAGGGCATGAATACTACCTGCTGATGGGTATTCGGTTACAATCAGATCGCGGTATACCTCTAAAGGGACAGGAGAAGACGACATTCACTCTGCCCTTATGGTACATCTCGCATTCGATGGATGCCCTGGGGTAAATGCACTAGGCACATTCCAAATACGTATGATGACCATATTCTTAGATATGAAGAAGACACCGAGGTTCATGGATGACTCTTCGCATCGGGGGAACCCTTCGGTCTGTCCGGAAAAACCCGAGGCCGGTCGATTAGATGGAGGAAACCAATCTTATGCCGACCGGGAGGAAGTGCCATCACTTTACGGTACAAGAAGGCATAGTACTGGGCATCGGATTTTCGCAAGAGAAATAAAGGTGTATTGCAAGCAAAGATCTGTGCACAAAGAAACTACCTCCACCATCATCCGCAAAGGATTGCTACTTCTAGGACACGCTTGCGTTCTATAGGTTCATAAAAGATTTTCTGACAAAGCCTTTGTCCATTGTTTGGCAATAAGGGACAATTCATTCGATTGATGAAGGTGTGCAAGCTTTTTCACCTCAAGGATAGACACACGCCCTATAGTAGCACTAGATTGGGACCTCCCGCTCGAGCTAATGTGTGACGCCGGTGACTATGCGATCGGGGTAGTGCTGGGGTAGAAAAAGGAAAGGATATTTCAGGTTATCCACTATGCTACTTGACTTCAACGATGCCCAACTAAACTATGCCACCACCTAGCAGTTTGGTCGTCACAGCTGCCTCAGACAACTGCAGGCCTACTCATTAAGGTAATAGTGCACATCATCACTCAAACATAAAGCACGGTAATGATCAAAAAGGACGCAAACCGAGATTAATACGGTGGGTACTCTTATTGCAAGAATTTGACCTAGAGATAAAAGACAAGAAGGGAACAGAGAACCTAGTCATGACCATCTTCACTTGCTAGAAGGGCCTAGAGACGCAGGTACATGTCAATGATAATTTCCCGTATGAGCAAAATTCTCTTAGTACTGAAGACGCAAAGCCCATTGCTCCATGTTTGTCGACTATGTGAATTACTTAGTGGCTAAGGTGATCCCTCCGCATTTTAAATGACAATGCAGAGTCTTCATATTTTGGTGCTACTCACTATTAAAGAACTATTTAAAGCAAGCATTGTGCGGACTGGCGATATACATGCACGGAAGACAAATAAGTGTACTCGAATCATCGCCACACTTTATCATGTGGGGAGCATTCAGAGGTAGACGAAGAGAGAAGGACGTATGGATAGAGGAAGATTGACGGAAACGAATTCCGAGAGATCATGAAGAACTTCTTCTGTAGTTCTTTCCTTGATTTATTTTATGTTAAAAATCTTTCAGTCTGTAATGAATATCACCATGAACTAACTCTTCTTTCTAGGGTTTTGTCAACCCTAGCCGCACCATTATGGATTAATGTATTCAATTTGGTTTATTTAATATTAGTATGAATTTATATGGTTGCTTTACTCTTGAAATTAATCACATGTTATTGTTTGGCCAATTTTGGCATGCTATTACTAGGAGTCTGAGATCGAGAGAAGATGACTCGTGATGTGGCAAGCAAATACTGGGTCAATTGTAACAAAGATATCACGGGTTCCAAGCGTGGCATTGTGTGTTTTGGTTGACCGACCAAAACACATATACAAATTCTATGACACTATTACCATGACTATCTAATCCCCTAACGACGCCCATAAAACTTGTTGAGACCAAAACATGTATAAACCACCAATCTCTTAGAGTAAATCATTTTTTTTAAAGTTGGTTTTAGTCTGATATTCTGCAAGTGCACAGGTCGACAAGTAATAAAATGGATTTAAGTCCAGATATCGATCCCACAGAGATCTCAAGAATTTTAAATCAACTACCCTGACTACTCAAATTCCATACCATTCGACCACAAAATGATAAGAGGGATCCAACATTAAGGTGCCGGAACAACGAACAAAGAGGAAATTAGTCGAACTATCCAACATAATCGGGAAAATAAAGAATTAAAGAATAAAGAATTTCTAATAAAAGAACTCGACATCGAAATAGTTATCCTCGTGAGGACACATCAATAGAAACAAAGGATAGTGAACTATCGATTCCCGTAGTTACTCCTAATAAAATTTCGATTAACTCCACTCCAAAATCGTCCAAGGCGCCAGAGTCGCAAATGATCTCTCCACACTCCACATTTCATTATCTACTTTATGACCCGATTCTCTCGAATACAGGAATTAGATAACTACTTTTAAAAGGGACTTCCTTTAACTGGGTATTTTTCTTTGCAATACTATTATACCCATTTTGACTCAGAAACCTTAAATTCCTAAGCCCATTGCTACATACAACTTCGGGACGCTCCTCCTCGAAATTAGAATAGATCAACCTTCTCGATTAGGATCTCGCCTAACACTGGATTGGCCTCTACTTTCTCGAATTGAGGTGAACTCTTTGCTTGTTTAAATAGATAACTCATTCAACTCGATCTTGATTTCAAGTGAGAAGAGGATTTATCTAAGTGAACTTACAAAGCTCAAAAGAGTCCCTAATAAGAAAGTTAATATACCTTCAAAGAAATGTACATTACTCTCGTGAATGTCTTCCCCGTCACTGTAGAGGACCTCCTTGGAAATCGTGAGCAATGACGCAAATCTTAATCTGCATAAGAAACTCATATTCAGATCCCAAGAAAATAAACCCAAAACTGTGGCGTAAATTTATTAACCGAAATTAACAAGTCATGAAAAGACTACGTAAAAGATAAATTCACTATAACGCTCACTTAATGGAAGCCGGATTCCTCACCACTCGAATTACACGAGCACAAAGATTCTCCGATCATAAGAATGACCAATTGAAACTAAACAATCGAATTCCGTAAATTGTCTCGAATCTCAAACATTTCGTAGTAATTTGAAAATTAAATGAATTTTATTCAAATTTCAAATAAACGATAACATCCGCATTCAGAAATACAAATCGAAAAATAAAAATACGAGAGCATGATTTGCTCTAAAACGACTAAATGAAAAATTAAGAAAATAAAAGAAAAAAAAATAAAGAAAGAAAATGAGCTTCGCCTATCCGCATCTTCCGTCCGCGCCGCTGCCGCTTTCATGAGTCGATAGTCACAGATGAGTAGGGTTTTCCAAATGGGCCCTAATCCCAATGTAGCCTCGCTAGGATTTTTTTGCATCCGTTTCGCCATCGCTCAAGTCGCGACTTCCGCTTCCTGTCGTGACATCATCACGCCGCGACTTCCGATCCCACGTCGCGACTTCAGTTTACTCTATGTAGCCTTGATTTAGTCATTCTTGGTGTCGCGACATCACCATCTTGTCGCGACATCTTCTCACGCCTTGGCAGGTTTCAATTGTTCTCCCCGATGTCGCGCGACGTCGATATCTTGTCGCTAATTCAAATTTCAAATCATCCGCGCCTTCAACTGATGTTCCTGATGTCGCGAAGATCGATCTCTCATTTTCGACATCATCTTAGTAAAGAACCGTAGGGCTCAACCATTAGCTGCCCGCGTTGTCGCGACATCAACATCTTGTCATGATCTCTTATACCGCATCATCAGATCCGTCAGTTCCGATGTCGCGACTGATCTCATGTCGCGACATCACCAGGGCTTGCGCCTCTTCACGGTTCTGATGTCGCAGACTTCAAATTTCGTCGCGACATCACGTCGCGACATCAACTTCACGCCGCGACATCAACTTAAGTTCCAAGAGCTTCATCACCCAAACTCTCTCATAGCTTAAAGGTGTTTCGCTGGCCGTAATTCTTTATCCTAGTCACATCAACCGTTGTCGCGACTCGTATCGTCGCCGCGATCACGCCTTCGCCCCGACACTTCTTCAAATACGGGATTCGTACTTACCGTCGCACTGCGATCAAATTCCTTCAATTTCTTGGTGTCGCGAACACTTAATTTGACTGCGGTAAACCCCAAATCAGATCAATGAATCACCTAATTCTTTTCATTTCAAGCCTCGCCATCTGATCGCACCTTTCCTCCACTTATCGCTGTATTTTTCTACTTTCTTTCTCTTCCCGCTAATAAAAAATTTGGTGAGTTTCTTCATATTTCAGATATTAATTATTCATTTCTAGATGTAACCTAACGTAAAAATGGACTAAAAATGATGACTTTAAGCTCATCAACTTCCCCAACGTTTTTGGCTTGCCCTCAAGCAAAGAAAAAGAAAGAATTTGCTTGGTCTCTCAAACAAAATACACAATTTTTAAGGACATTTTTCTCTGATTTGCCTCTGCAGCTCATTCAATTTAATTGAATGCAAGGTATGCAAAATTCTTCTCTGTACATCTAGCTTCAAGTCCAGCCTGGTGTTATCTCTACTTTTAAGTGCTATGCAAACTATCATGTTGAAATTGTTTTACAAAACAATATACTCATCGATCCTGAATAATGAATTATTTTCCTTTCTCAATTGATGGTCAGAAATCATTTAACTCCCTAAAGTTTCAATTTCATTGTTTCCTTTCTTCCAAATTCCATAGGCTTGTTTTTCATATCGATCTCCACTAATGTAGGTGAATTCAATTTTCCATCAATCAGTCTTTGGGCTTATATTGTGAGGCCTGCAATGGGCAGGATGGAAGGAATTTTGTGCTAAGATCAACTCTAACATTTTCTCTTCTCTTCTACCCCTTCTTTCTATGGGCTCTAGTAAACTCCCTAAACTCATGTTCGGGGATATCTCTTGATTTCTTCATTTAACCTGTGATTCCCCCTATTTTACTCTTATAATTTCACCGAGGAATTTCCTTAGTTCATACTACTAAGGGATAGTGCAATGTTTTAACTTTTTAGCTTCAACACTCTTAGCGAACTTTGGGTTAGTAACTCCATACCGTATGGCATTAGGTACTAGGTGTCAAAACACCCTAAGAACTTAATTGTTCAAGAGAGCTAGGCCACAAGATAAACTATCCCTAGAAGCCTCTTTTGCCGCATTTTCGTCTCAGCTTCTTTTTCTTTTCATTCCTGGAAGTTCCTCAAAATATATACTCCCCCAAACTTCATTTCTTTCTTCCTTTGAATTCCCCGGGTAATCGAGGTTCTTATCAAGGATCGATGTCTTAGTAGATTGAGTCAGTTTCCACCCGGTCTATTTTGAAAATAGCTTGTTGGCTCAATTTCTGAATCATCAGACATGCCTCAAAGATAAGAATAGAAGACATTAGAATGGCTCAAACTATCCAAGAATGGCTCAGACGCCATCTCAGTCAAATTAACTACCAGGATTCGTCTTCAATCAATAATCTAACAAATTTAGAATCTGGATTTCATCATCAGATCAATTATATGGAGTTATCTCAATCAGATTTTTATTTAGTGAGTAGTTAAGTTAATCGGGAGATTCAACATGTTCTTGAATTTATCAAGTCACACCACAAACTCAAAAATATGTCGGTTCCATCCGTTGTATTACCTTCCTAACTGACTTATCATTAAATATAAGTAATTTTTTGCACTCAGGTTTGAATTAAACTGATGCATTTTGTCCTTATCTTCTGCAATTTTTCCTCATTTCCAGCCATTCCTACTTAACCGCTTTCATTCAATTAAGATAATGTCCCCTCTCTGCTTTTATTCTCGAACTATTTCCTACCTTGATTTCCTGACCATGTAATCACAAGTTAATATAAGACAACAATCAATTGCAAATAAAGCCACACATTTATTTAAATTTTCATTTTATTTCTGATTCATTTGCAACTTTTTGGATACACAAAAGATGGGAGGTTAATGGTAAGAGAATACAGAGGTATGAGAAGGTTTTATTTTTTCTTTTGAAATAGCCTGGAGCAAAATATCAGGGATCTTAGGTGCAACACCAGATGGGCTGGAAATCTGTGGATTTTCATTTCTCTTTTTATTCTCTGCTCTTCTCCATTTGCTCTTCAATGAAAATCTCATTGTAGAGATCAACCTTCTTGTTTAACTCATCCCGCCCCTTTCCTGCCATTCATTGTAGTTTCTTCATTTCAATCATCACTTCTAAGAATTTGCAACATTAAGTTGATCAAATCTAAATTTTCCAAATCCATTCCTTCGTCTATGATTCAGCCTCCCACGTTTGTCTCTATCGTTTCGCTTGTTTTCCACCTCCTTCCAGAGAGATTTACAGTAATTTGAAACCCTTTATCTGGGCTCTCAAATTTGGTGTCATGCTCTTTATCTCTTCAAAGAATGCCAGAGTTGAGCATCTCGATCAAACCGCTTGTTATAGAAAGCTTCATGACTCAGCTGAAGTTTAAAAGATCTCGATCTCTTTCTCATTTTCGAACTCTTCTCCTTGCCGTCTAAACATTTTTTCCCATCCGTTCCTCTTTCTCGCTCGCCTTCCTTCCACCCGTTGTTCCTCTTCGATCTCCACCTCATGCCCCTTTCTCTTTCTCTCGTTTAACCTTCTTCCCACCGCTGGGTCTCTTCTTTTCAATTCTTTCACATCCCTTCGAATTCTCGTTTTGGGTTCACTCCTTCTCTTCTATTCTTTCTCGCATCAAATTGAGAGCCTGCACTGAATCATCCTCTCAGGCTCCTCTCAGCTTTCTCCTGTTGGAAATTTCTGCTTTGTACAGGAGGAGAACTGGCCAAGGGGATGGAGAAGTCTATTTGGTCGTCTTCATCCCGCCCCTTCATTATCCGCAAACACAATCATTGTGGTCGTGATGTCACCGTGCTCGCTTCCTGATCGGGCCCTGGCACTTCGGTCCTTCAAACTCGGGTTTCACCTCCGCTCTCTACCAAAGCATTCTTTTCTCCGACTTCGCCCCGATAACTCCCCCGTCAAGAGCGGTGAAGCCTCCTGGGACTTCTCTTCCTCGACTCCCAAATTCCTTTCTACTCCAAATTCTTCGCCATGTAACCGTGATTAAGGCCGGGTGGGGAAGCGCACTTTGTTCCTCTATGATATCTCATGATAGAGTTCTCTATGATAACCTATATCGGGATCTCAGACTTCGAAAGTACGGCATACAAATAGCATGCCTTCGCTCTCTCACCGGTGCATAAATGTTTTGCCGAACCAACACACTCTAAAGGAAGTAAAACCATACCTCTCGCTCCCTGCGCTGGGAGGCCCCCCGCCCCCGCAGTTCTCGCCTTCCTTCTCCTCGTCTAACTCGCCCCTTCCATCTGAGCTTCTTCCGCAATCTTCCTAAAATTTATTTTCCAAAATTTTCCCGAATTTGGAGCCATGCTTCAGGTATTGTCATCCCATAGGCCTCATTGATGGCCTTGGCTCGTATGAGACCCGCATTCTAACATAAACGGCTCCATCCTTCCTTCCTACCATATTGAATAAAACTCTCTCACCAAAGCAAGTTATATACCCTCGCTGTGCGCACCTCCGATCCTCTCTCGTCTATCATCTCCAGCGAGTCACAGGTTTTGAATCTCCTTTCAGAATAAAACCTGTTAGCATAGTACTTCTTCCACCGGGAATAAGCTCTTACCTGATATGAAATCTTCTACTTCTCTTTCTTTCTCTCTCTCCTTTCCCCTTTCCCCTTTCGCTCTGGCTTCGAGAAGTCATTTCACCCCGCTTTTGATGGCATCTCTCCTGCTTGCTCTTCCCGACGAATCTCATCTAACTGTTCTCCTTGAAGCTTCTTCTTCTTCTCGATTGTTCGTGTTCCCCATTATCTCGCCTAGGTTGGGGTGAACCAGTGGTGGAATTTCAGCCATTGGAAGCAAGAGAAAAGCTTTACCGACTGGCTGGAATGCTAGGTTTTCGAGGTCGAGGATTTGGGAGGAAGACGAAGCGATGGTTATGTGGGTCGTGAGAATGAAATAGTTTCCAACAACTTGTAATCTAATCACGTTGTAATATAATGATTCAATTAAGAGACTGTCGCGACTTCAATTCCGCCTCTTTTATTTTAGGTCATTAAATTTGGGGCTTTTTCAAGTGAGTGGCGTTGGTACATGTCGTGACTTTAATGTTGCTAATCTACCTAAAATGTCACATAATACATGGTTCTCAAAGATTTGTTTGATGTGGCGACAATCCTTCTTCTTTTGAAACTTAATTCACTGTCATACATGCATCTCCCCTTCCATACTCACTAATTGCTCTTCCAAAGTGGTCACGAACAATGTTTTCAGAGGACAAATGGAAATTTCACTTTACATAACTCATTGCCGTGACCAAGCCCTTTATTCAATGATTTCAAAAACTTTGAATTCTCTTATTGTTCCTAACCCGTTTAGACATCTCTTCAGGCATATTTTTAAGCAAAGATTTAACAATTAATTCAAATATATCTACAGAAATGGCTATGGGGAAAGTTACTCTTTTCTCATGTCGCGAATTCTCCGCAAGTTGGGCCGGAATTACTCCCCGTAGTTGCCTTGCTATTCATGTCTTTAACCCGTTCGTAAAATCACGCACATTCAAGAAAATTCTAATTAAACTACAATCTATATTTCTAAAAAATTAAATCTATCCTTCTAGAAAACAAATCCGACCTAATTTATCAAAGACCAAAAGAAAAGAAATAATTCAAAATTTAAATTCAGAATTTAAATCCTCAAGGGTTGCCTCCCATTAGTCGCTTCGGCTGAGTCCTTAGCCGGACTTGCCGCTGCGGGTTCTTCTTCTTTTTCCTCAAGAACCAAATTGAGTTCTTCACTTTCCTCTTCCCCGCTGAGATAATGCTTTAACCTTTGTCCATTGACTGAATTCTTCCCCATCATCGACTTCGTTGTTATTGCTCCAAATAGTAATTGATACCATCTGTATGGCCCACTCCAATTGATTTTAATTTTCCCGGAAACAACCTCACTCTAGAATTAAAGCAAAGACTGGTTTCCCTATCAACTCTTTCCTAAGGATTTTCTGATCATTTCTTTTGTCTTGCCTTTTGTATATTCTAGCATTATTAGGTTTACTTTCTCGGCTTCAAATTCGTGATGGGCTTATAATCTTTTCTTCTTTGCAGCCTTAAATCAGTTAACTTTTAACGCTCCACATTGTCTTGTATTCTAATTCAAGAGGTAGGGATGACATGGTTTGCCAAACAACTCAGATGGGGACATTCCATATCAGGGTCTTCAGAGGCAAAATTCAGAAGTCAGTGCATCATCAAGTTTGGAAGAATCATGACGCCCTTCGTGAGCTCACGCCTTTTCAAGTATTCTTTGATCTCTCCGTTGGAAATTTCGCTTATCCATTGGTCTGGGATGATAGGCTAAACTCATTACATGCTCGATCCCATACCGCCATGAGTTTTGCAAATATTTTGTTTGCAAATGGGTTCCCATCACTAATGATGGCTCCGGGTTCTAAACCTCGCCAAAATATTCTTTTTGCAAGAAACTCACAACTCAGATAGCATCATTCCTCGACAAAGCACGTTTCCACCCATTTGAGACGTAATTCACCAAGTAGCGTATGTATAGTTTCAAATGAGGTGGTGCGGTCCCATAAAATCTATTCCCAAACATCAAAAATTTGTATCACCATAATACCTTAGGGCATTTCATTCCTCACTTGATATTTCCAATCCTTTGGGCATCGATCACACAATTTTACCCACTGCGACACCCTCTCAAGATAGGGCCACGAAACCCCGATCGAGTATCTCAGGCGCGGTTTACTTCCCCGAAAAATGTCCCCATGGCGATGCGGCGGCATTCATTTAAAATGTTGCCTTGTTCACCTTCCCTCGCACACATCTTCATTATCATGTCAGCACCTTTTCAATAAAAGGTCATCCTAAATATAATATTTGCCGTCAGCTCGAGTTTCTTCGTAGCTGAATTTCAAGGCATTACTCCGCAAGCCAGATAATTCACAATATCAGCATACCATGGGAGTTGGAAGGAAACCTTGAATAATTGCTCATCTGGGAAGTTCTCTCGTTAACTCGCATTTTCTTCTTCATCACGTTTCTTTTCTACTCTTGACAAGTAGCCTGGCTATCACATTGTCACATCCCTTTGTTGTCCCTTATTTCCAAATCAAACTTTGCAAATGCCAGCACTCCACCTTATCACCTTGGCTTAGCTTCCTTTGACATCGTGCACTTGATCGGGCTGCATGATCGCGTGAATTACCACATGGGATCCCAAAATGTATTGCCTAAATTTTTCTACAAGCAAATACTATGGCTAGCATTTCCTTTCACCAAGTGAGTAGTTCTCCGTGCTTCATTGAAGGTCTTACTAGCATAGTATACGGCCCTGAATACTTTTCTTTGCCCCAACACGCCTCCCATAGCAAATCACCTGCACTAATATTTCAAATCCCCATCCTGGCCTCCGTGCAGCAATTATAGGTGCCTCGTACTCCACCTGAGCTCGATTACAAGCATTCTCAGAACAAATTGAACCTTGTATCTTTTTCCAGTAATCTGCATAATGGTCTGGCTATTTTTGAAAAATCTTTGATAAATCCCCACTAAAGATGCCCCAAAAGCTTCTTACTCCTTTTAATCGTAGTAGTGCAAGAGTTTCGATAATGGATACTTGACTCCATCAACTTCTAGTCCAAAGAGCGTAAATTTTATGCCCAAGAACACACTGCTACCATAAATGGCATTTTTCCCAATTCAAAGGCTAATGCTTGTCTCGCATCTTTGAAGCACTGTTTCCAGATTGTTTAAACATTGATCAAAGTTGGATCCATACACAGTAAAATCATCCATGAAAATTTCCATCACTTCTTCAACCAAATCTGAGAATATAGACATCATGCACCTCTGGAATGTAGCTGGAGCATTACATAACCCAAACGGCATCCTTCCGGGCGGCTGGGCACTATAAGTGTGGAACGTGGTCTTCATCCTCTCTGCAGCACCGATTATATCCTCCGACACCATCCAAAACAAAAGTGAGGTGTCCTCGCTAACCTATCCAACATCCGATCAATGAAAGGCAAGGAAAATGATCTTTTCCGTCATTATTCAAATTTTTCTATAATCAACACATACCCTCCATCCCTGCCACTGCTTCTTGTTGGAATCAATTCATTTTTTTCATTTCTGATCTACAGCTTAACCCCTTTCTTAAACCATGAACTAGGGCTCACCTAAGGACTGCTCCCGAGATAGCATAGATAAAAACCAAAGATTTAACAACAATTTTAGCACCTCCTTCCGACTACTTCCTTCATCACCGGATTCACCTCCTCCGGTGCTCTACTGTATCAGCTGTGTTTCCTCTGCCAGGTAATCTTGCATTTAAATCACTGACCGATACCCTTCAACTCTTCAATGGACCAAGCTAGCGATTCCTTATGCTTCCTTAATAATTCCAAAGCACCTGCTCTCATTCTCACTTAATCAATAAAATGATCACTCGGTTTTTCTTTGGTAATTCTGGCAGGGCATACTTTAAATGACATGCAACCTTTCAAAACTAAACCTTCGTGACCGGGTTCCTTTCAAGGAATTTCCTCTCTTTTCTTACTATCTTCCCCATTATCTTTTCTCGCTTTAAGCCAAGCTCAACATAGTTTATAAGATGAAACGCCGCATGGAAATTCGTAATAGACATCTTTTATACCGAATTCATCTCTTTTTCATTGATAAAATCGGAGTGTTACAACTATTGTTAATATCGTATTGGACAGAGACAAAATCACTACATTGTAGCCTTCCTTTTCCCCTATCTATATTTTGCATACTTTTAATCAAAGTTAAACACAAAGAGCCCCTTTCTCCAACCTTTAAGATAAGAACTCAGATGTCAACTGGTTGGCCATTCGTAGGGGCCAGAATGGTCTTCCTTAATAGTAGTGGGCATTGAATCTTTCTTCCATGTCCTTAACAGATGAAGCTCACTGGAATACAAACTTCCTAAATGCTGACTAACACATCTTCACCCACTCTTCAGTTCACCATCAATTCATCGCCATTCAAGAGTAACAAACAGGGATTAAGCCCCAAACTTAATTTCTTGTATAAATGTAAAGAGGCATCGATTTGATACTAGCCCTTAGTCACAGAGAGCTTCCCGGAATTCCATTCCTCCAAATACGCAAGGAATTGTGGAAACTGGTCCTTCATCTTTATCGGTAGTTCTTTCTCAGTCATCGTGACCGCAAGTGGCAAAAAGGAGATTCACTATTCCTTCTTCTACTATTTTTCTTTTCTGGTCAGTATGTCCTTCAGAATTCATAGCAGCATCCGAGTCACCACTTTAAAGTTGCATACCGATCTCCAAAATTTTCCTAAAGTTTTCAAGAACCTTGCAACCGCTTCCTCCATCTTTGATTCTCGCAGTTTTCAGGAAATGGACGCAAAAATGGTTCCTCGACGCCTTCTTTCTACTCCTTCTTTGTCATTCCATTGTCTCTTCCTTTCTGGGTCTTGCTACTTCTGTCATTGGCCACTTTTCTTTCCTCTTCTTGAACTCCTTCCCACTCCTCACCGCACAACCATGCGCCTTTCAGCCTTCCTCGATCACTCAAAGGCATCTTCTCCGACCCAGTGTGGTTGGGGTATTAGCCGCCTCTACTTGTGTCTCCAGGTTCTTCAGACGATCGGTAAGAAACAGTACTTGAATTGGTAGCAAATGGTTTCCAATTCTCCAAACTTGTTCATGGAGGTTCAATGCCTTTTATTATCCCCCATAAATCGCAGATATGTTCCTCAAAGACGGGGCCTCCTCTCGACTTCATATTCGCTTCTCGTGCCTATTTCCCCTCATTGCAGCCGCTGAACTCGTGGTCACGATACCTTTGCCGAGGGTTCTGCCCCGCTTTGCATTCAGAAGCCCTCCACTCATACGAAGTTCTCATGGTCTCCCTTAGGCCAGCGATAATGTGCCGTAGGTTAGGATTGGGTTTGAAATGGTGTTTCTCGCCTACCCAACACTAACCTCTTCAGCATCATGGAAGTCCTTCATTACTCTTTCAAGACTTCTCATTAACTCCCTTCACCGCTTCCTATTTCATGAGCTGTGTGTCTTTCTTTCGCTTGTCTAACCCGTGCATAACGGCATCCAACTTGAATTTCATGGCTTGCTATCTTACTCACTCATGATCCCCCTTCCTCTCGTTTCCTCTTGAAAGCTCATGAGTTTTCTCATGTTACATGAAATGATCTTCAATCACTCTTACTTCTCTTCAAAGACTTTTTTCGCTTCAATGCTCCACAAGATGAAGCATCAATGACCTTTGATATATCATTCATGGCATGATATACAATGTCCATCCCAGTCTTCAAGACTATTCCATGATCGACATCTTCTCAAAGAACCGCTTGAATCTTCCCAAGCTACATACGTGCTTTCATCTTCCCCCCTCACGAACAAAATGATTTCCCTCCTTCTTCTATGGCGAGGGGATTGGGAAAGAATCTACTAAGTAGTCTTCTACTAATTCCTCCCAAGCATCAACAGAACTATACGGTAAAGATTCATACCATGTAGTCACAGATCCTTAGAGAGAATGGAATAGATGCGCTTGATGACTTCTCTGTCTCACCCTATTCACCTTTACCAAGATCGCCATCCCGAGGAATCTTCCCGATGCCTGCTTGATCTTCAGTACACTAAAGAACTGATGTCGCCGGGACTATCAGAATCGCATTGCTTAATTCAAAATTATTAGCATTCATCGTTAGCCGGGTCTGATCGCGAGATTCTTCCCAGAGACTGACCTTAAATCCTCCTCCATTGTATCAAGCAATTGAGGCCTTCTAGCTTTTTCTATATGTATTTCAACCTCGATCCCGCTTTCATCCGCTATGCTACTGAAGTTTTCGCTCTTCGTCTTTCAAGTTTCCGAAATATCCTTTCTATTTCCGTGTCACCGGAATCAGATCAGCAGCTCTGCTTCCATGCATCAAAGTTTTTCCGAAAAGCAAAACATGCTCCCATTAATGTGATTAGTCAGAACCATAAAATATATTCAATATGGGTTGTTAAAGGTCAAGATCATGCGAGTCACCGTCAAACGCTATTTTGTTCTTTCTTTAAAAAATGTCCAAATTAGTATTTCTTCTTTCATCCGAATATTGATTTACTTAAATTCTTTCGATCCCCAAGAACGGCTGTTTTACAAAACTTGTCGACCGACTAAAACATATATACAAATCTTCTATGACACTATTACCAAGGACTATTATCTAACTTAATCCGCCATAAAACTTGCTGGCACTAAAACATGTATAAACCAATTCTAATCTCAGAGTAACCATTTTTTAAAGTTG
This sequence comes from Tetrastigma voinierianum, assembly GCA_016808115.1. NCBI lineage: Eukaryota > Viridiplantae > Streptophyta > Magnoliopsida > Vitales > Vitaceae > Tetrastigma > Tetrastigma voinierianum. Next base: position 32,227 of record JAEQBH010006496.1, on the reverse strand, counting down.
GTTTTAGGTCCGATATTCCGTAAGTGCACAGGTCGATTAAAATAAAATGAATTTAAGTCCGTGATATCGATCCCACGTAGATCTCAAGAATTTTAAATCAACTACTCCCTATCACCAAATTCCATACTATTCGGGACCACAAAATGATAGTATCCCAAAGATATGTGCCGGAAAATTAAACGAACAAGAGGAAATTAGCAATAACTATCCAACATACCGAAAATAAAGAATAAAGAATAAAGAATTTCTAATAAAAGAACCGAACATCGAATAGTTATCCTCGAGGACACATCAATAGAAACAAAGGATATGAACCATCGATTCCCGTAGTTACTCCTAATAAAATTTCTGACACCCAGCTTTCAAAATCTGTCTCATATGTACATAAATTTTCCTGGATTCTGCACACTGACATTTCATTATTCATTTATGACCCGATTCTCTCGAATACGTGGAATTAGATAACTACTTTTAAAAAGGGACTTTAACTGTATTTTCTTTTGCAATACTATACTCATTTTATGACCGTAAACCTAGCTCCTGGTTATCTATCAAGCAAGGATACAACTCCAGATTGCTCATCTCGAAATTAGAATGATCAACTTTCCTGATTAGATCCCGCATCTAACACTCGGATTGGCCTCACTATCCGACCGAGGTGAACTCTTTGCTTGTTTAAATAGATAACTCATTCAACTCGTTCTTGATTTCAAGTGAGAAAAGGATTTATCTAAGTGAACTTACAAAGCTCAAAAGATCCCTAATAGCAGGTTAATATACCTTCAAAGAAATGTACATTACTCTCAGGAATGTCTTCCCTGTGTCACTTAGAGGACCTCCTTGAAATCAGAGCAATGACGCAAATCTTAACGGGTATAAGAAACTCGATATCTCGATCCCAAGAAAATAAACCCAAAACCGTATAAATTTATTGAGAATCAAATTAACAAGCTTCACAGTGATCATGTAAAAGATGGGTCACTATAACGCTCACTTCCTAATGGAAGCCGATTCACCATCGAATTACACGATACAAAGATTCCTCTCCGATCATAAGAATGACCGCAATTGAAACTGAAACAACTGACTCAGAATTATCTCAACTTCAAATATTTCGTGGTGTAGTAATTTGAAAATTTAAATGAATTCGCATTCAGCCAAATTTCTCAAACGATAACATCCAGATTCAGAAATACAACGAAAATTAAAATACGTAGAGCATGGATTCGCTTCGAAAACGACTGGAAATGAAAAATTAAGAAAAATAAAAGAAAAAAAAATAAAGAAAGAAAATGAGTTTCAAACATCCTGCACTCATCGTGGCCACCAAGTCGCTTTCACAGAGTCGATGGCCATGTATGATGGGTTTTCAAATTGGCCCTAATCCTAATGTAGCCCGTCAGGGATTTTTTTTTTTTTGTATCCGTGCCCAAGTCATCGCTCAAGTCGCGATTTCAGCTTCTTGTCGCGGACATCATCGATGCCCCACTCGATCCCACCGCGACTTCGGGTACCTACTCTATAAATTTGACGAACATTTTCCCGCGTCGCGACATCACCATCTCGTCGAAGATCTTCTCACGCCCGCGTGTTTCACCGTTCTTCCCCGATGTAGCCGACGCCGATATCTTGTCGCCGACTCAACTCAAATCATCCGTAGCCTTCAACTCCGATGTTTCTACGTCGCGACATCGTATCTCTTTGGCGCATCATCTGTAAAGAACCGTAGGCTTCCAACTAGTTGTGCCTGGGTGCTGTCGCCGATTATCAATATCTTGTCGCGACATCTTTAAGGCTCTGATCATCGACTGTCGCTCCTGATGTCGCGACTGACCATGTCGCGACATCGCCTCGTGGCTTACGCCTTCTCTTCGATGGTTCTCGAAGGTCGTGACTTCAGCCTCACGTGACATCAACGCCGCGACATCAATCTCACGTCGCGACATCAACTTAAGTTCCAGCTGCTTCATCAGTCCAAACCTCTCATAGCTTAAAGGTGTTTCATTGTCGACTCTTATCCTAGTCACGACATCAATCGTCACGCGTCGCGACTCGTGAATGTCAAGACGTCGCTCTCTTAGCCCGACACCCTTAAGCCGGACTGTACTTATCACGCTGACCTGCATCAAATTCTTCAATTTTCTTGCGTCGCGACCTTAATTTGATCAGGTAAACCCCAAACCATCAATGAATCAGCCAATTCTTTTCTATTTCGCTTCGCCATTCGACCGCACCTTTCCTCCACTATTACGATTTTTCTACTTTCTTCTCTCTTACCGCTTAATAAAAATTTGGTGAGTTTCTTCATTGTGATATTAATTATTCAAGTTTCTAGATGAAAATCGAATGCAAAAATGACTAAAAATAGATGACTTTTTAAGCTCATCAGTTTGCACATTTATGCATTTCAAGTCAGGGTCGTGAGGCAGATGCAATACACCCCATCATGCTGATAGGCGTATATATCTCGAGAGAGAATATTCAGAGGCACGATCAACTCGCTAACATAAATCATATGAAATATTAACAAATACTCTATCTAGGTTAAAATCCATCAGTGTATGTGTGACGACAAAAACCCTAGTTCTTCTCCTCATCATTTAAATCAATATTTTAATATTAGGTTTTCCTTATATTAATTAAATTAGTCATAATTCACTATAAGACTTGATCCAAATATTATCTAGGACACTAAGCCATTATTCAGCACGTTTCTCTTCATGGGAACGACACTTGACGAGCCACTATACTATGTTAACTTGACGCATATACTTAAGCGTACAGGCCTACGTTTATACTTAACTTTTACACACTCACTAATAGCCCGTCACATCTTCTCTAGGATGTTTATTAATACCTTATTAGAAGATTTTGCCTACCCATTTTCTTAGGCATAAAAGGGAGTAGATCTGATGAGTTGAATGCCATAGTCCTTGGCAAAATAAGTCATCTCATCCCCAATGAACATAGTGCCTGCCTCATTGTGAATGGATTGAGGAATTTCAAACTTATGAATGATTTGTTCCTTGATGAATTGGATCACATCCTTCTACCCTTCATTCTTCAAGGGTAGCCTCCACCCATTTGAGTGAAGTAATCTGTAGCAACTAAGATGAAGTTGTGTCCCTTTGATGAAGCTAGGTAGATTTTCCCAATTAAGTCCATGGCCCATCCTTTGAAAGGCCACAACTTCACAATTGAATGGAGTTCCATAGCAGGTATCTTTTGTATGCTACCATATTTTTGACATTGTTGGCAACCCTCGGAGTAATTGGTGCAATCACTTAGGATGGTTTGCCAAAAATAGCCATGTCTCCTAATCACCTATCAGATATCCTAACTTGATGGGCTCCACATACCCCTTCATGAACTTGCTTCATCACTTCCATGTTGTCTGGGAGGATAGGCATTTGAGTAGTAACTCATCAAATCCCTTTTTGTACAGTGCTCCTTCCATTAGGACGAAGTTCTGCGATTGAGCTTTCACCCTATGGGGAACTTGCCTGTTAGGATCTTTTAAATACTCTATGATCTTAATTCTCCAGTCTCCTGCAACATTTGTATCTGTATTAGCGACTTCTAATCTGATTTCCCTTTCATAAATTGAGGGGTGATTTTTCTTTCTTATCACAATGAGCTTATGAGTCAATTCTTCGCTCATCTTCACACCTAAGGCTACTTGTGCTAGCTCATCTACCTCCCAATTAGATTCCCTAGGCACATATTCAATATCCACAAAATGAAAAGAATCTAACAATTGAGTGGAAGCAGTATAATAAGGAGCCAACAATAAGCTGTTGCATTTATATACCCCTGTTAGCTACTAAAGTACTAATTGAGAGTCCCCAATAATGTGTACTTCTTGTGCTCCAAGTTCCATCAAGATCTCTAAGACGATCACTAAAGCCTCATATCCAGCTTGATTGTTGGTGCACTTGAAGGCCTAGTTGATTGTTGGTGAAATGATTACTGTCCCAAGTCCAATGGATTTTTCCTTGCTAGAGCCATCAAACTTAAGAATCCTTGGCCGCCTTTCTATTTCATATATCCCTAATTCCACATCCTTTTATGGTTGGATTTCTAATGAAGGATTATCAGCTAGAAAGTTAGCTAAAACTTTCCCCTTGACTAATTTTTATGGAAAATAGACCAAGGTTAACTCTGACAAAGCAAGGGACCATTTTTCTATTCGTTCAGTGATTAAGGGTTAGCTTAGCATGTATTTCATCAAGTCGGTTTGAGAGACCATATACACTTGAGACTTGATCAAGTAATGTCTTAATTTCATACATGCAAAGTATAAGGCTAAACAAAACTTCTCAATGGGTGTATACCATGTCTTTACTAAATTTAGGACTCCCACTAAATGGTAAACAACCTATCATGGCCTTCAAAGATTATTTTATTTAAGGCATCCTATAGACTCCTTTGCAACTGATAAATAGAGTTTGAGTGGCCTACCTTTCATAGGTGGCCTTAAAACAGTGGGTTTAGAAAGGTAACCTTTGATTCCATCAAAAGCTATCTGGTGTTGTTTATCCCATTTAAACTCTTCCACTTCTTTTAGCTTGATTAGGTTAGATAATACTTTAGTCTTCTCTACCAGATTAGAGATGAACCTCCTTAAATAATTCATCAATTCCAAGAACTTCAAGGTTTCTTATTTTGAAGAACTCCAATAAATGATAGCTCGCTTTATTTCGATCAACTTCCACTTTCGTGAACCGAAACCCTAGAAAATTTTCGACTAACTCCAAAGCACATTTGAGTGGGATTGAGAGTTTCACCTGATAGAAGTCTCATCTTTCAAAACTTTTTCTTAAATGATTCACATGTTCTGCGACCTTCTTAGATTTAACTACAATATCATCGATATAAATCTCTATGTGGTGCCCTAATATATCATGAAAGAAGGCATTCATAGCCCTTTGGTAAGTTGCACCATCACTCTTCAAACCAAAAGGCATGACTAGTCAGTCAAACGTTCCTAAGGAACTGTGACATCCGAAGGCTACTTTAGATATATCATCAATAAATTATTAGATTCGTTATACCCAGAGAAACCATCCATAAAGGACAATAATTCATTATTTGTAGTAGAGTCAACTAACATGTCAACAATAGGCATTACATATATGTCTTTAGGAATGGTAGCACTTAAATCCCTAAAGTCTACACAAACTCTAAGTTTCCCATTCTTTTTCATCACAGGGACAATATTTTATAACCATCGCATACCAGAGGTTTGATGAATTTAGCCTTCAAAAAGCTTTCTCAATCTCTTATTTCACCTTAAGTCACTCCCGAAATATACTATAATCTTTTATAACAAGCTTAGTATAATATATGTTGGGAATTTGAATTTTTCTGAATTTACATCATATGTGAAAATGATAACAACCCGAAAATTAAATTCAAGAATCAAGGGTAAAAGGGTTGTGAAAAAAGGACCCAAAAGGCATAAGACAAGAAGTTTATATGCCAAAATAGAATAATGAAATAATTTGAAGTGCAAATGAAGAGAGATGAAGGGCTTTTGAGCAAAAATGGGAGAACAAACTAAAAATGCAAGACCCAAAATATGCCCAGGACTGTAATTAGGATAAGACCAAAATGGTTCATTGAATGAGCATTTTGCCTATGGAGAAACAGAAAGAGGGAGAGAGAGAGAGACGATTGTTGGGGCGGAGAAGCCATCTGGGTTTTATTTGTTCACAGTGAAGGAAGGAAAGAGAGGAGGAAAACAATTTTCAAGAAAAGATTAAGGTTAGAACTCATCCTAGCTTTTGAGCATTTGGGTTTCACCAAACCCTGTTGTATAAGTGTGATTTTTAATTGTTTTAGTTCAGTTTATGGGTTGTTTTTTGAAGTTGTTTGAGTTGGTCAGGGTCCTCAATTGAGAATGCTTTTATAAAGGAAATGCCGAGGGTTTTAGGAGATGTCACAAATTTTTTCCAAAAACCCATGATTTCTTATTCTACCATAATCCTGTCCACTCATCCAAATTGAGTGATTCAAATTTTTAGGTAAACTAGACTTCTATGAGAACAAATCTCCTTGAAATAAGTGTATTCAACGGGACCTCAATAGACCTGCAAAATTCACAAAGTGAAACCATGTTTCTTTGGAAGTTTAATACACTCTGGTGTTTCTTTGGTACATTTAAGATTTAGACCATAATAGTTTCACTCATCCGAATTAGTGAATCAAATTTATGGGTAAACTAGACTTATAGGAGAACAAATATCCTTAAAATAAGTGTATTCAAATTTGGACCCCATTGGACCCAAAAAATTCGTTAAACTGAAGCGCTATTTGTAGGAAATATTTTGATGTAAAGTATTTGAAGTAAATAAAAAAAAAGAAGGGTTGATATATGAAATATGAACACGTGAACAGTAATACAAACATGTAAATGACTAGTATGATATCTCTAACTCGGATAAAAACCTAATAAGTCTGATTTCTTGCATATATTCCAAAGTGGATGGACAAGTAGGCATTCGTTTCATGTAGGGATTACTAGTTATAAGTTGGCCCTGCTTAGTCATTAATAGTCCCTTTGAGTCATTACAAGTACCCTGCCAGGGTCAAGCATAATACAGCATAGTCATTGTCTCGCATGCTGATGATACTCTTCGTATATACGAATCTCTATTCGGGGTCTTATAGTAAGGCATAGGTCACGCTTACATGCTGATGATACCTTCAGATATATACAATTATCTCTCGTATCCACGCCTCGGAATATATAGTATAAAAACCATACAAGATGATATAAGATAATATGAAACATGACATGAAAAGGCATGAAATATGCAAATGATAATGAAAGAGGCATAAGGGATATAAAAAGAAGTATATGTTTATGCTTATTGTATATCTATACTCGAAATTAAGGATCATCTAAGTGGTCATATATGTTATATTGCGGTCCCACTGGGTTTATAAGCTTAAGATATGCTGCTTTCATCCGTGCATCAAGAGGACATTCACTGTGATTTCGTATCCGTCAGTGGCCAACACAAGAATGTAGCTTCCCACCCTAAGTAGGTTTTGGATTTGTTTTTGTATATGTAAATGTAGAGTTTTGTAGTTAAATTGTATAGAACAAGGAAACAGACTGATATATGTAATATTAATATTACAACACCACTTGATAAGTATTTGTTTTTTATATGATATGTTATAAGTTTTATTTCTTTACAAAAAGATATAAATCAAGCTCACCAATGACGTAAAAACAAAGTTAAAGAGTCTCACCTGCAAGTACGCATCCCACTCTTTCTTCCTACAGTAGCAGGGCGATGCTCTTCCTCCTTGGATACTGGTGGTTACCGGGGTAGCAGGAATTTCTACTGACAGTGCTGTTCCCAAGCTCGCCCAAACTCGTATCCGCCTTAATCTCAAGTAGCGCCTTGAATCTCATAGTGTTGTAATAATCCTCTTCAAGTCAAAAGGCAGAAGAACTAATATAAGTAATCCTCGCGAGGTTCACTTCCTCCATAGGGTCATGTACTCGAGGCTCACTTGCCTTGCAACTTAGGAGGGGCTGCATTAAATCCTCTATCTACTTCTTCATTTTCTTTATGCGCATGAGCATCCTCTCAAAAAATCATCTCAAATTTCATTGTGCATTCAGAGGTGCTCTTTCCACACTGATGCACTTTCATTGTGAATGTGGCACAGCCATCGCTTTTCTTCTTGAGAGTAATTGATAGTGTGAATCATAATAAGATTTATAACGTGCTTTCATTATTTATGTAATCTAAATGCTAGATTCACACCTATATTCTAAAGATTACACTCAATCCCCATTCGCTATGTTTTACAGATTAAAAGGGAAATCAAGCAAGCAGCATGAAGCTAAGAAGAAAACTTCTCTAAGGCAAAGAGGCTCATAATACGAAGAAATCCTTCGCCGAGGCGAAGATCTTCACCAAGGCGAAAAAGCCTTCACTGAGGCAAAGGAGGCATCGATCGAAGGCAATTCTGCTCACATAAGAAGCCTTTGGCTGAGATGTATGATGTCGCTAAAACAACAAACTTCACATTTTAGTCCATTCGCCTATTTTCCATCATAAATATATAAAATATAATTTGCTTGGGTTCGTTTTTTTTAAGGAGAACACCCTCCTTTGGGTTTCTTCTCTCTTCTTCATGAGCCATTCTAGGGTTTTTTATTTTTTCCCTTTTTACTTTGGATTTGGAGCTGATACTAAAGATCTAGCTCATTAGAGGAGCTATTGCAATTGTGGTGTAGAGTTTGAGACGAATTTCATCTCTCGTTTGTTTTGTATCTCTAAACTCTACTCTCTTTGTCAATCTTTCATTATTTTGTTTATCTTAAATATGATTTTGTTGGATTACTTGGTCGAATGAGTAGCTAAACTTTCCTTTGTGGTTGATTGTCAAACTGATGTTTGATTTATATATCTTTTTTAATTGCTTCAGAATTCATTATGTGGATGTTATTGGTAGTTCTTAGGATTACTATGGCTTAAACTAATTAATCCATACCGAGAGTTGGCTCATCCCCATACTAGGGTATCCTGGTGACGCTTGGATTAGCTTCTTCCCAAAATCTAGTCCCTGTAGTCTCTTAAGGTATGAATTAGTTAATTGAAATACTAATTAACCTAATTAAAGAAGTACTAGGAATTGGGAATGCCTAATACTAGATGGATTTCATTAGGAGTAGCACCATCTCAGCATTATGAGAGGATCATATGAACCGAGAGGTGATCGATCTGAGTATAGTTCAGGAAGTCCTATTGCATGGACCGAGAGGTAACCAATAGGATTCCCAAGGAAAGAATTGCCTTAGAAAAGTATAGCATTTAATGACCTAGATGGACCGAAAGGAGAATAGGTAGTTGGTGTGAGAAATTGAGGGGAGACACAAAATTGTAAACCTCATACCGCGTTCATTGGACAAGCATAAGTATATATTCACTTAATTAGTCTTCATAAATATAAACCAAATGCATCAACGGAAGCAATCACCCCTCGTATCTTTCCTTGAGCTCTTTCTTTGAGATTAATCCGATCCTTGTAAGTGGACATTGATCATACCCTACTTTACTTTATTTTATTTTATTTTTCAAAACCTTTTTCACCCAACCATCGAGTCATTTATAAATAGTGAACGACTTCAATAGCTCCAGGGTACTCAATCCTTCTGCTTAAACCACACCTTCATCAGGATAGATAACTGGACCTGTTTGTACACCTGTGATTACTCAGATTTCCACCCATGAGTCATGGAAAATCGCAACAAGTTTTTGTCTCTGTCAAGGACTTATGAATCCAGTCTTTGGTAGCTATGCCAATTTCTAAACAAGTTTTTAGGTGTTTGCTTAAGTAGGGACTTAAATTAACAGCTTCTCGTAGTTATGCTAATCAAGCAACAACAAAGAATCAATCATCATCGATTTCCTCAATGATTCGGCCACTCATTGGCTTATAAGGAACGATTGTAGTCACCTTTAGGAGTTTGGTCGCTTCCTTTTGGATTTCCACATAACCCTTTGAGTCCTTGTATGCTTTCCTTGGGACCCCATCTTTCCTTTAAGCAGGCGAACTTGATAGACCGAATTTTGATCATAACGCAGCTTCCATAGAGCCTATAGGCCATGAAGGGTTGCTTATCCGCCCCACACCATTTCCACTTCATTACCTTTCCAAAACAATAAGAACCGTGAAGAAAGGACGAAGACACCACACCGGGCATGAATCCAAATTCCCTTCATAACAAAAATGTTGTAATTTATGCGAGTCTATCACAAAAAGCGCGCATAGTGCGCTTTTGTCACAAAATGGTGATATCTATAGGTAGTATCCCCAGGGTCTTGGATACTTCTCCAATAAAGGAAGACACAACCACCTTTGTTTCTATCGGATCATTAATGCTCCTTCCTAGAGCTCTCTGCATTCTCTATGGCATTACATTTATCGTTGATCCATTATCTATCAGTACCTTGGATATTGGTCCGCATCAGATGGATCTATACAGAAAGACTTTATATGCCTCACACTCTTACGTAGGGTTTCTCAAGTATCACCTTCTAAGGTCTGCATTCTTCAGAGGATTCTATGGTAACTCCACAGTGGCCCACATCTTCCTCTGTGGTTGAGTGCTTCCCTTCTACCTTTACTAGGTCTTCCTATGTATTTTTTTACTTGAATATAGTTGGCAATGTTAGAGAAATAGTAGAATAATTTAAAGAAATAAGGATTTCACCTATCAATAAGGCCTTCGAGTTCATCACTTCATCTATACTACTCATTGACTCCATATCCTCAGTAGCTTTCCTCCCAAACTTTGTTTTTTCCAAGCTAGGAACCATTCCTTCCTTCACTTTCTCTAATTCCATGGCATCTTCCTTTTAGGTTTCCACAAATATATCAATGAGCTACCTTCTATCAGCTGCTCTTTGCTTCTACATCCTCATTTTCTATGTCCTGATAAATTAGAAATTTTCGTGTTTGCACTACATGCCACCTTGACCGTGAGAAACCAAGGTGAGGAATGATACACCTCACAAGCTTTTCCTTCCTCCTCCCTTGGAAACTGGGTCTACCTCTTGGAAAAATAGGTATGGCTGGAGAAACATGTCTTTCCCTTGTCTTTTTTCTGTAGAAGTGAGTTGTCTCGCAATCTTCTTAAGGAAAGACCACCTTCGGAGAAGTGAAGTTATCCCTGATGAACATCATTCTATATCTTGGAGAAATGGGTCCACCTTTTGGAAACATAGGCCTGAGATGATAAACACGTCTTTCCCCTGCCTTTTTCCTTGGAGAATTTACTTTCCCTACATATTTGTCATTTAGAGGAGTGAACTTCCCCCTTGGGAAAAAAGCACTTTTTCTTGAGGGACATTCTCTGAACCTACCTATATCATTCTCCCTTATAAATGAATGACCCTAAGCAGGATGGCTTCATAACCTTTCTTAGGAAGAATGAATTCTTCTTCCGAGGAATCTGCCCCTTCCTTTTGGTGAAAGTTTCCTTTTTTCGGAGAATTGGTTATGCTGCTCTATTCCCTGCCGTATCCCTACTGAATTTATTATTAAGGGAAGATCTATACAAACTGCAACCCATTCCTTTTTCAACCTATCAACACGAACCAAACAATATTTAGGGACCCATACCTTTCCTGGAGAGAGTTTCTCGCCTCTTAGATCTCATCAATCCAATGCCAGATCGGCTAGCAAAGCAGCCGACCGAATCCATCAGGGAAAGCAATCCTCATCGATTGCCATAACCTCTTTTTTGTTAGGGAACTTGAGTATCCCTTTGTTAATCATGCCATGTATGACATTTCTAAAACCCCAACATGCATTAGTAGTATGGTTCCATGAATTGTGGTACTTACAATAAGTCTTTCCCCTTTGCTCATCCTTGATGGGGATCTAGTGGTCTTTAGGGAAGGTAATGAATTTTTCTTTTACCATGAAATCAACATTTCTCGTTTTTACTAATTCGAAAAGTGTAATTAGACTCGTGTACCAATAATTTGTGCCTTCTTCCACACATCAGGCATCTTTTCTACCAACAGAGGACAACTGAATGTCCCTGTAGCATATAGATCTGCCACTGCTACCTCCTGGTTCACCTCTTGACAATAGGTTCCCATGGACTTCTTCCTTCGGTAACTTTCTTCCTTAAGCAACTCTTCATATTTTGTCACCTTAACTGCAAGTTCATAAACGTGGAGATGAATAAATTAGCGGTCTCCCCATTTCTTTAAGTCACTCTAGCCAGTTATGCGATGCATACTTCAGGCTCAGCCTTGATAAACTGAATGTGAACTGCTTTTCCATCTCTTGCTAACTTTGTATGGAGTTCCTTGGTAATGTTGTATATCAAGTGAATGTTGCCCCTATCAAAGAGTTAGGAAATAGTCTAAGCTTGAAATGATAGAAGTTCTCATAATTAGCCAACTCCCTACATCAGACCGTGAATCTAGCAACATGCTTCCAAGGGTGGATCGCCATCTCCCTAGAGAACAAGGAGAAATTAAGGATCATGTACCCCCTTGGTTAAGGGTTTTCCCTATCTATCATCTCGATAAGGCTCAGAACTCAGGAGGCCAATTTGTTCCGAGGCCCGGGCCTATATATAACTCCTCTGCATTCCGCCTCGATTGCCACCCCTAAATATGGTACTGCTGTCGTCGTACAAAAGGTCGCCGAGAGGAACTTGTTGAACCTGCTAAAGAACTTGAGGAACTTGAGGAACTTGTTGAGGGACTTGTTGAACTTGTTGTCCCTAGTTGCCATTTACTCTTGCAGGTGGTTGCATGATGCCCTTCGGGCCTCCATTGAAAGAAAAGCCTCCTTTATATACTCCAGGTTGTGTAATTGGATTGGTTCCAAGCAAAATCCTGCGGTCAGGTTCTCCTAACCGCATTAGGTCTTTCCCCTACTAATGCTCTCCTCCAAAGTACTTCCATCTCCTAGCGGGAGGAAGGTATTTAATCTCTCGCTTACATAGTGAGCTGAAATTCACCAAATTTCCATAGGCTCAAAATAGCCCCGAGTTCATTAGAAAATTGTCTTTCGTTTAGGCTAACTTTGTCTTGTTTGCTCCCTTCTAAAGTACTTTCATTTCTTCCATAATGGTAGTCATAACCACTCGTTGGCTCTTTATTTCTTGCATGAAAACCTGAAATTCATTAGAATTATTAGAGAAAATAATGGGTACGTCCACATTACCTGCACCTCTTCCTTCCACTTGTTCAATTAGGTTGTCGGATGGACTCTACCACGCTTGGAGAATTCATTAGGTTCTCTATCCTCGCTCACCAAGGCCGAACTCTTCCTTTCCATGCCGCTAAGTAAAGAACAGATCCCGAGTCCGAAGACTCTATAGTTGTCTTACTCCTCAATTTTGGTGGCATTCTTCAACAAAAAGCATGTCCCACTGTGGAATATGCACAACTGGACATACAAACAAAAATATGTATCGATGTTACACAAAGACGTGTCCCACCAGACATGCCAAAAATATGTTTATGCTAGATTTTGGTGTAGAACATACAAAAGCAAGGGAATTGGTGAATGCGAGGGCGTGCTAGGAAATTGTAGTATTTCCAAACTGAAACTGTGTCGAAATCTAACTTCTACTCAAGCGAAAAATGGATTCCCTAGTTCCCTTAACAGTTCCCTATAATCTAAGTGATGTTTTGAAAATTGAATCGTTTTGAAATGAGAAAATCAGACGACTAGCTTGAAGATAACAAATTTCATTGTAGAATAGGATTGAAATGAAATACTAAAATGAGAAATCTTGAAGTAAATAAATACAAAGGAAAACATGTAACTAAATTAGAGATCTGAAAGTACGACTGATAAATTAGTAGAAACATAAAAGATATTAATGCTGAAATGCTCTGTTTTGAGTGTTAGTTGATGATTGATTTCCCGATCCTTTGCTCTGAAGTTGAGTCTTCGTTTTATAGGCATTTTGAATAACTGCTCCAACCCACCTTCTCCAATAACTGTCCACATACCCGCTAGAGTCTTGTTCTCCAAGTCATTTATCCACTAACATCTTGTTCTCCAAGTCAATTATCCACTAACAATAACTACTCACGTTGTACCATGTCATGACTTGAGTTGGAGAAAAAGTCTCTTCCACTTACTTTTGAGACAAAGTCTTACCATTCTGAGCTGACCACTTTGACAAATTAAAATTTCCGTAAACGTCCTCGACCCTTTCACAAATAGACATCGCAATTTCGCTTTCTGATTCGGGCCGGCCGATTCACTGGAGATATCCATTCGGGACTATTCCACTATCCTTCGGGGTCGAATAATTATTCAAATACCATTTGAGCTCAAAAATTCATTTTAGTATAAATAATATTCAATCGAAATAATTGCTAAGAAGGTACAAAGAATATAAATGCATGGTTCATTCTATTTCATAACAAATATCATAGCCAAAAAGGTGCAAGACTTGGCACCGGCTTACCTATAATACAATTATTGATATGTATAACGACAAAAAAAAAAAAGTATTTTATTCTTATTTATTCTTAATTACTTGTTTCCTGACAAGTAAAGATACAAAAAGACTTTGGGATTAATTTTAGCAAAAAATCCAACTAACACTCCATACTTCTTTTAGTCAAATACCCCTAACGTCCCTCCGTCCCCCCCCAATCAAGCTGGCAATCAAGCCTTTTTTTTTTAAATATGCACAAATAAAATTTGAAATTTGTTTTCTAAATATAAATAAATTACTAAGAATCTACTAAATTAAAAATCAAATTTCATTTTTAAAATATAAATAAACTATTCATTATTCTTGTTATAAATTACATTAACAATAGAATTGGTGAATCATATCTTATGTGTATTAGTATGGAATTGAACCATTCACTTCGTTCCATTACTCACATTTATGATGAGTAAATGGAACCTATGTTTGTAAGCATGTATAAGGCCTTCACCATCCTTTGTAAAAATCATCTCAAGATCTCATTCTCTCTTTCTCCTTCTCTCTCTCTCATTTAAATTCTCTCTCACTAGTTCTCTCCCTCATATGCAAGCAAGAAACATATGCATCTTAGTTTGCATTTTATAATACTTTTACAACACGTTATCAGCACGATTCTGCTCCAGCAAAGGTAAAATTATATTATTATCATTTTTCATATATTAAAAGTTTACCAAAATGTCAAATCTCACAAAACTTGAGTTTGTGGCACTTGATATTTCTGGTAAAAATTATCTATCATGGATTCTTGATGCTAAAATACACCTAACTTCCATGAATCTTGGAGAAACAATAAAAGAAGGAAATGGAGAGTCCCAGCAGGACTATGCAAAGGCACTAATTTTCCTTAGGCATAATCTTCACGAGGATCTGAAAAATGAGTATCTCACTATAAAATACCATTTTACTCTATGGAATAACTTGAAGGATAGATTTGAGCACCAAAAAAATGGTGATTTTACCAAAAGCTCGCTATGACTAGATGCACCTAAGGTTGCAAGATTTTAAAACAGTCAGTGAGTATAACTCCGCTCTATTTAAAATAAGCTCCAGATTAAAGCTATATGTAGAAAAAATCATGGATGAAGACATGCTAGAAAAAACATTCACAACGTTTCATGCCTCTACTGTGCTCCTGCAACAACAATATAGAGAGCGTAGATTTACTAAATATTCAAAGTTAACATCATGTCTTCTAATGACTTAACAAAATAATGAGCTTTTGATGAAAAATCACCAGTCCCGTCCAATTGGATCCGAACCATTCCTTGAAGTGAATGTGATATCGTCCCAAACCCATGGGTGTGGACGTGGTCGTAGTTGTGGTCGTGGTCGTGGTCGTGGTCGTGGTTGTGGTCGTGGTTGTGGTCGTGGTCATGGGCAGAATTCCCAACACTATAATAATCATCCTTTTAACCCCTTCAAAAGGAAATACCCATTTCCCCGCCAGAAGCGGAATAATGATGAGACAAAACAAGAAAATGGAGAAAGTGCACATAAAAAACCCTTCAAGTCTCCTGAAGAGACTTGCTATAGATGCGGAATGGAAGGATATTGGTCTCGTACCTATCGTACGGCCAAACATCTGGTAGGTCTATATCAAGCATCATTAAAAGATAAAGGGAAAAGGGTATAAACTAATTTTTATGATGGAAATGGGCTGGACCTATCTTATTTTGATATGGATTTTTTTGAAGGTCTTAGTGATAATTTCAATTGCTTAATAGATGATGAAAATGTAAATATTAAATAATTCTATGTATGTTATTTTGAGTTAATAAGAATATAATCTTGTTATTTATATTTTTATCTTTATCTAAATTTATGTATTATTGAATTTCAAGATGAATGATGGTGATATATGTCTTGATGACTGAGCAACCACGCATACAATCCTTCAAAAGAAAAAATATTTTTAAAATTTAATAGTAACAAATGCTAGTGTAAGTACCATCTCTGGTACATCAGATTTAATTGAAAGCTCCAGAAAAGCAAATATAATGCTACCAAATGGAACTAGATTCCATATTAATGATGCATTATATTCTAGCAAATCAACAAGAAATTTGTTTAGTTTTAAAGATATCCGCAAAAATGGATATCATATTTGTGTGTCCATGAATGAAGGTAATAAAGAAAGTTTATATATTACCTTTATAATTTATGAAAAAGATTGTTAAGGAAAAGCTTCCTAAGATTCTCCTCTCGGTTATATCATATGACCATAAAGCCACTGAGCATGTCGTAATGAGCCGGTTAAACGACGTAGCATTTTTACTTTTCGCATAACAAATAGTCACCCTGCATCTTCAATGATGAGGCTAAATTACAGAGCAATCACATAAGATCCATTAAAGAACCAGAAGATTTTTTTGCCCAATGAATTTTCTTGTGACCCTTGTTTACAAGGTAAGTTAATAGTCAAACCATCATTTAATAAAATCATGTCTGAATCACCAGTTTTTTTAGAAAGAATACATGGGGACATATGTGGACCTATTCATCCACCATGTGGACCTTCGCTATTCATATCCTAATAGACGCTCCACTACGACGGTCACATGTATGTCTTCTTTCCACAAGAAATGTTGTCTTTGCTAGGCTCCTTGCACAAATCACCAAATTAAGAGCACAATTCCCTGATTATCCAATCAAGACAATAAGACTTGATAATGACAGTGAATTTACTTCACAAACTCTCAATGACTATTGTATGTCAATTGGGATAAATATTAAGCATCATTTGCTCATGTTCATACCCAAAATGGTTTAGTGGAGTCTTTGATCAAACGTCTTCAATTAATAGCTAGATCACTGTTAATGAAGACCAAATTATCAGCATCTACCTAGGAATATGTTGTTATGCATGCTGCAAGTCTAATAAGAATTAGACCAACATCTTACCATGAGTACTCCCCTTCACAACTTGTACTCAGGTAACAACCAACATTTCCCCACTTACGAAGCCAAGGTTGTGCACCCATGTACCACCCACCCCCACAACGTACCATAATGAGTCCACAACATAGACTTGGGATTTATGTAGGTTTTGATTCACCGTCTATCATAAGATATTTGGAACCCTTAACAAAAGATGTTTTTAGAGCCAAATTTGAAAATTGTCATTTTAATGAAACTGTATTCCCACTATGAGGGGGAGAAAAGTCGGTTCTAGAAGAATGACGAAAAATTACTTGGAATGCATTCACATTATCCCATTTTGATCCTCATACAAATCAATGTGAATTGGAAGTTCAAAGGATCATTCTTTTACAGAATCTTACAAATCAATTACTAGATGCATTTGTTGATGCAAAGAAAGTGACAAAGTCACATATCCCAGCCAGAATGCTCCAAAGATCGATTAAGGTCCCCTCACATGGGCAGAAGCAAATGAATAAAAAACACGCTTGAAACGTGGGAGACCAATTGGGTCAAAAGACGTAGCTCCCCATAAGAGGAGAACAAAAACAAAGCAAAATGCCCCTACAGAGGAACATGATGAACAACGAACCCCTGTAGAGGCACATATTGAACAACAAACTCCTAAAGAGGTGAAAAATGAACAAACATCTCCAAAAGAGGCAAAGGTACTTGAAAATTTTGAGATCTCAATACCATGCGGCACACAGAAAATGGGATCGAAATAAAGTTATTATCAATAATATTTCGTTTCTAAATGGCCTTAGACATCATAAGAAATATGAGAACCCCAACCACAAAATGTGGAAGAATGTCAAAATAGAAATGATCGGGTCAAATGGAAAGAAGGTATGTGCGTAATTAAACCATTATCGAAACAAGACGTTGACTTATAGTCCAAACACTTAAAGGTGTAAAGTCTGTTGGGTACAAATGGGTATTTGTACGAAAAGCACAATGAAAATAATGAGGATCATTGTGATATAAAGCACGACAGAGTACAAGGTTCCTCGCAAAGACTTGGTATTGGCTACGAGGAAACATATTCTCTTGTCATTGACGCAATCACTTTCTGCTTTCTAATAAGCTTGGCAGTCTCTAAAGAACTGGATATGCGTCTCATGGATGTCATCACAACTTATATATATGGATCCATAGATAATGACATATATATAAAAATCCTTGAAGGATTTAAATTATCTGAAGCAAATAATACAAAACCTCGTAATATGTGCTCAATCAAATTACAACGATCTCTATATGTATTGAAGCAATCTGGACGCATATGGTACAATCATTTCAATGAAATATTTATTGAAAGAAGGCAAACAACCCTATATGCCCATGCATTTTTATTAAGAAATCAGAAACCGTATTTGCAATTATTGTTGTGTATGTTGATGATCTAAATCTTATTGAGACTCATGAAGACCTCACAAGAACAACAAAATATTTGAAAAATAAATTAAATGAAAGATCTCTTTGGGAAAACAAAATTTGTCTCTACCGCAGATCAACATTTCTCGCAGGTTTTAGTTCATCAACTCAAGATATACTAAGAAAAAATTAAAACGTTTTTACATGGATAAAGCACACCCTTTAAGTTCGCCAATGATTGTCCGTTAACTTGACGTGAAAAAGGACCCATTTCGTCCTTGTGAAAAGGGTGAATAATTACTTGGTCCTAAAGTACCATATCTTAGTGTCATTGGTGCACTTATGTATCTTGCTAACTGTACTCGACCAAATATTGCTTTTTCTGTCAATTTATTAGCCAGGTATAGTTCCGCTCCAACCCAAAGACATTGGAATGGTATCAAACATATTTTGCGCTACCTCCAAGGAACAACTAATATGGGTCTATTTTACTCAAAGGAATCAAAGTAGCAATTGTTTAGATATGTTGATGCAGGATACCTTTCAGACCCACATAAGGCTAGATCACAAACAGGGTATGTGTTTAATTGTAATGGAATTGATATTTCACGTAGATCCTTTAAGTAAACAATGGTGGCCACATCATCACATCATTAAGAGATTATAGCAATTCACAAAGTAAGTCGTGAATGCATATGGCTAAAATCGATGATTCAACATATACAAGAATCATACGGACTTCCCTCTATCAAAGACAACCCGACAACATTATTTGAAGATAATGTTGCATGCATTGCACAAATCGAAGGGGGTTATATCAAAGGAGATAGAACTAAACACATTTCTCCAAAGTTATTTTATACACATGAACTCCAGAAGAGTGGTGAAATTGATATTCAACAAATACAGTCGAGTGATAATCTAGCAAACTTATTTACGAAGTCATTGCCAACCTCAACATTCAAGAAGCTAATACATAAGATTGGAATGCGCCAACTTAAAGATATCGACATAAGGGGAAGCATGCTTATGACAAGATGTTAGTGTACTACACTCTTTTTCCTTCGTCCTGTGCTTTATTCCATTGCCGACTGCAAGGTTTTAACAACAAGGCAGTCCTAACAAACTAAGAACAATCTATACATCATAAGAATATTGTACTCTTCTTCCTTCGCTAAGTTTTGTCCCACTGGGTTTTACTAGCAAGGTTTTAATGAGGCATATTCTCTTTACAGAATTTCATTCAAGTGCATTGTTATAAATCGATATTAACATGAGTGGTGAATGACCACATCTTGTGTATATTAGGTAGTGAATGAACCTACATTCACTTCATTCCATTACTCATATTTATGATGAGCAAAATGGAACTCATGTCGTAAGCCTATGCGCCACCATCCTTTGTAAAAAGCATCCCAAGATCTCATTCTCTCTCTCTCTCCTTCTGTCTCTCTCATTTAAATTCTCTCTCACTAGTTCTCTCCCTCATATGCAAGCAAGAAACATAATCATCTTAGTTTTCATTTTATAATATTTTTACAACAATTCTAACTTTTTATAAAAAAAATTTAATTTTATGTATAGTTATTTGATTAAAATAAATAAGATTTTAATTAAAATATTTAATATATTTAATATACAAAATATTAACATTTGAAAGAGAGTTGAAATATATAAATATACCAATACAGGGGAAAAAGGTAAAAGCATAAAAACAATAAAATGAATCCTAAATATACTTAATACGCCTCAAGATGGTACCAAATAACACTGACCGTTACATAGGGAAAAAGGCGGTGGCCTGATAGAGATTTGGTAAGAACATTAATAAGTTGGTCACCAATGGAGACATGAACAACATGCAACTCAAACGACAAAACCAAGTCAAGAAATAAAATGATAATCAATCGTAAGGTGTTTCATGCGAGAGTGAAAGACATGATTAGCGGAGAGATATGTAAAACCCAAGAAAATTTCATTTTTTCTGAAAAATGGCAAAACAGTAATTTTGCCGAAATAGTACAGGCTAAAACTAAGAAATTTTCTAGATCTCGGATGACGAAACGGACTTTACCGTTGGAATCGTCTCGCGAAATCTAGCTACCCTGTCGAATTCCGAGACAATAGGAATTTCACGTTTTTCGAGGCACGAGGTGTCGGGTGACACTTGGCATGATGCCACATGGCACCATGAGCTGGTGCCACATGGTACCATGAGCTTGTGCCACATGGCACCATGGAGGATCACCACATGGATGGTGTGGGAGAAGCCACCCAAGGGTCACAAGCATGTGACACTTGTCACATGCATGTATGGCCACCATTGTGACAAGTGTCACAAGCTAATATATTGAAGAAAATATCTTAGGGGGGGAAACCTACACTTCGTTGGAGAGCAAAAAGAAAAAACATTATAAAAGGAAAATAAATAAGGAACAAAGGGGTGTGGAGAAAGAAGAAGAGAAAAGGAAAAAAAAAACAAAGTTGTCCAAATTTGTTTACTTGTTCGAAGAAATGGAGTTCTAGAGCCTTAAGAATTTAAAGCCGGTCTACTGACGAGAGCTAATAGTGAGGCTAAGAACTAAGGATCTTGCTTCACGCTCCAAGAGGCAGAAGCCCTACTCGGGTTCCTTTTCATTTAAGGGTCGCAAATGGTCGTGTGGGTCGATCCACCACAGATCACTGAAGCTTCACCACAGACCGCTTGCACAAATTGATCTGCTTCAAGGTTGGTATCCCCGGCGGCCTTGGTTCGATCACCTGCCGGAAAATGCATGTTGGACTTGTTGTGCCGATTTTCGAACTGCGGCATGACGGGTTTGAGATTGGTTTTTATTCGGCCGCCGTTTCGAATCGGGTAAAATTGATAAATTGGTAAATATATATATATATATATATATATATATTCCAAGGTTTGGGGTTGCTCGTAGATTATATGGGTGATCACCAGGACCAAAGCCGGACTGTTATGGATTTTATAGTGAACTGTTTTTCAGGACAATTTTCGCCGAATAGGGCTAAAATTTAGCCCTTAAATAGAGATTTAAAATTTCCTGACTAAGTCTAGACTTTAATACAAATATATTAATTATGGCTCTGAATGGCTATTTTATGAAGTGTTTTTGTGTGTTATTGCTATCAATTTAATAACATGTTGAATATGTGTAAGATATGTTAATATATGTGTATTTAAATGAATTAACATAATGGATGTGAATTATATATGTTTACATGGTACTTGGCATAAAGTACGATTGAGTAGAATGTTCCATGTAGTGTGCATCATACATGTAACATAAGAACATGCAGTGGCATTAGCATTGCATATGCATAGGGACACGTATCATGGTCGGGTGTGTGTATGGGTGTGACTCACCCATCATCATCATGATGAATGGGTAGTGAGTTGCATTGGATCGCCCACAATGACTCACTCGCTTTAAAGCATAAAAAGAAATATAAATAAGGTGTGTTGGGCGGAGCAAGAAGGGGACCATTAACCCTCTCAGGTGAAAAGCTTGGAACATGGGTGTAAGAGACCCGCAGTGTGATCCGAAAAGTTCTGTTGCCCAAAGAAGACACACGATCATGTTTATCACATGTATTTCGTCAGTGATAAGAGCCTGGATTGACTTGATCGTTGCCCATTGCGCTTGCATTGGGTACTAGAGTCTGAGGGGTTTTGATATATGGGTCATTGGTAATACTAATGACTTGGTTTTCACACTTGGCATATGCATGTGAGGGAGTGGTGAGTGACTCTGATATGGGCATATGATGACATTTCATGCACATGACATATGACATTCATGTAGACATTTTACTTGATGTGTTTGATGTGCAACCACACACGTGCACTTAGATGAGGAGTAGCCCTCAGAGGGAGCCATTCTACCGGGCTCTGCCACCCCGTCGTGGGACCCCTTCGTGCATGTCCAGTTGGTCGGCATCTGACCCTCATATGCACTCAGCTTACTGGATGTGAGCCTGATGAGGCTTCTTGGTTTCGTTTTTGTTTTGTCAGTGTATTATATTCGAGCGTAACATGTATACTTTTTGTCAGATAAAAGGACTCAAGAATGGAATGTCGACAAATAGTCTATCACATATTTTTGTATATTTGTGAATTAAATATGCAGGAATGGGTCTCAATATATGAGACAAATGAGTGTGATATCGGGACACCCGATATCCATAGGTTTTCGTAGGTTGACGAGTTGTCAACGGGACCCCCGAGATAGGGGTGTCACAAGATAAGTGGCACCTAGGTTGTCCTAGAACAAGGTAGGCAAGGACTGCACTGGGATAAGAAGTTTCAACAACAGCAATTTCACCCATTGTAGTTCAGCAGCAGCAAGCGCAATAATTCGTGAATGTGAGTTTTAGTCGCCTACACTAAATATCAGAACTATTAGTTATGAGGCGGATCGGTTTTGTCAAGACTCCTTGACGACGCAGGAGACACGACGACAAATGTATAACATTCATAATATTGAGAAGGATAAGGATTAATAAAGAAGTCAAATCATTAGCTATTGATCAACAGTAGGGGCTAGGGTTTTTGCTTTGCTTATGATTCTTAATAATTATATTATGAAAGAGACTAATTATTATGAGAAAGTTAAGGTATAAATATACCTCAATATTAAGGGCAAAAGGGTAAACACATAGAGACAATAAAAGGAATCCTTAATATACTCTAATATTTCATCCATTGATTTTCATCAGAACTTGTATTAACTTAATACATCAAAATAGATTAATTTTTAAATATAAATATTAAATATTATTTAAAATGGATGAGTTATAATATTTAATATTTTTTGTTTCAAGAAAATATATTTTTATTTAAATAGATATGTTAATATTAAATATTATTTCAAATGGAAGAGTTTTAATATTTAATATTTTTTATTTAAAAACTAATATATTTTAATGTATTAAGTTAATACAAATTTTGATAAAAATCAATGGATGAGTCTTTTTAAAAAAAATCAAATTTATTTTAAAATATTATTTCAAATGTTAATATTTATTATTTATTATATTATTAATAATTATAAAAATATTTATATTAAATCTATTGAATATTTTAATTAAAATATAATATATTTTAATGAAATAACTATACATAAAATTAAAATAAATTTTTAAAAATTAAAATAATAAACAGTTTATTTATATTTCAAAAATAAATTTTGAATTTTTAATTAGTAGATCTTAAATTTTTAATAAAAATTAAGAGCAAACAAAATGACACCAACTAGGGGCTGTTAGGGTATAATGAGAGTTAGAGAGGAGAAATGAGAGTGGGTAATACAAGTATCACATAAGCAATAAAGACGATCGTTCGCTAACCTGGCAACTTGGTTACTAGAGGGGTTTAGTTGAGCTACAGACATTAATGTTAGGGGGGTATTTGGCTAAAAAAGAATGGAGTGTTAGTTTGATTTTTGGTTTACTAGTCTTTTGAGATGAAAAATAGTCAATAAAAAAATCAAAATATACAAGAATTTAAATAGAATTTTCTAATAATTTTGAATTGTTATCAAATACTTCAAATATTCGGATCAAGAAGTTACAATTGAAAAAATGATATGACAAAATTAGTTTCTTTACAATTATTCTCAAATTGAAACACAAATTTCCCAAAAAATACAAAAACCATGACTTTTCACTACTGTTGTGGCCCCCACTATGGTAGCTTAGAGTCCCTAGGTAGATTATTTCAAACAACATAAATGCATGATGGCACCAACTTGGAATCATTCATTTCTTTTGAATTACCAATCTTCTGTTTGTTTGATGAGAAATAGTCCGAAAAAAAAAGAGGGAAATGATAGGATTACAAACTGATAGTAACTGCAAGGTTGGCTTTTCCCTTTCTCCTCTTTTGGCTTTCCATGACAGATGCCTTCCTTACCTCCCTTTTTCATATGGAGGGGCCAAGGAAAAATAAAGGAGCGTGGATGGGTTTCAGTGAGGGTTAGAGAGTAGAGAGGAGAGTGTAGATGAGAGAAGAGAGATGAGGTCCCATAGGTGCCATAAGCAAATAATGACGATAGCTAACCTGGAAACTTGCTATAGAAAGGGTTTAGTTGAGCTACGGACGTTAATGTTAGGGTATTTGGCTCAAAAAGAAGTATAAGGTGTTAGCTGAACTTTTGCTAAATTCCTCAACGGTCTTTTTGTACCTTGCCTGTTTCTAATTCACCATTTATTCTCTTTTAAATTGAAATGAGTCAAAAAAAATTCAATATATTAATAACTTGAATAGAATTTTCAATAATTTTGAATTATTCTAAATACTTCAAATATTCAGATCAATTGGAAAAAATTATATGACAAAATTAGTTTCTTTGTAATTATTTCTAAATTAATGGGTTGACACATAAATTTTTTTAAAAAAATAAAAGCAAAAATCATGACTTTTCACTATTGTTGTGGCCCTAACCCACTATTGTAGCTAGGAGTCTCTAGGTAGATTGTTCCAAATGCCATAAATGAATGATGGCACCAACTTAATTGGAACCATTCCTCTCTTTCGAATTACCAATCTTTTGTTTGTTTGTTTGACGAACAATAGTCCGAAAGATAGAGGGAAATGGATAGGGATTACAATTGACAGTAACTGGTAAGATTGGGCCTTTTCCTTTTTCTCCTCTTGGCCTTCCATGATAGACATCTTCCTTGCCTCCCTTTTCCATATGGAGAGGCTGAAGAGAAATTAAGAACATAGTAGGGGGGTTTGATGAGGGTCAAACAGGGGAGAAGAGAGAGGAGAGAAGAGAAAAGAGAAATGAGAGGGGTCTCACAGCCACATAAGTAAATAATAGAGATCATTAGCTGGCCTGGCAACTTGGTTACCAGAGAGGTTTAGTTGAGGTACGGTCTTTAACATTAGGGGGTATTTGGCTTAAAAAGAAGTATGGGGTATTTTGCTTAAAAATAAGTAAGGGGTGTTAGTTGAATTTTCACTAAAATCTCATGGGTCTTTTTGTACCTTTGTCATGTTTTTGATTCACTGGTTATTCTCTCTTTCGAGATTGAAAGGAGTCAATAAAAAAAAAATCAAAATATACAAGCAAACTTCACACTTAATAATTTTGAATAAGACAAATATTACTTGAAATTTTCATATCAAGAAGTTACAATTGGGAAAAATTATATGATAAAATTAGTTTCTTTGCAATTATTACCAAATTAATGGATCGAAACACAAATTTCCTAAAAAAATAAACCATGACTTTTCACTACTGTTCTAGCCCCAACCCACTATGGTTGCTTGGAGTCTCTAGGTAGATTGTTCCAAATTCCATAAATGAATGATGGCACCAACTTGGAACCACTCCTTTCTTTCGAATTACCAATCTTCTGTTTATTTAACAAGAAATAGTATGAAAGATAGATGGAAATGGATAGGGATTACCAATTTTCTATTCATTTGACGAGAAATAGTCCGAAAGAGAGAGGGAAATGGATAGGGTTTACAATTGATAGTAATTGCAAGATTGGCCTTTTCCTTTTTCCCCTCTTGGACTTGCATGACAAACGCCTTTTTGCCTCCCTTTTCCATATGGAGGGGTCGAAGAGAAATTAAGAACGAAAGGGGGTTTGAGGGTTAGAGAGGAAGGCCAGGGAGAGAGGAGCGAAGATAGAAGAGAGTTGGAGAGTGGGTCCTAATCAGTGTCATGTAAGAAAATAACGACAATTGTTGGTTTAGTCGACCTAGTAACTTGATTACTGGAGAGGTTTAGCTGAGCCATGGTCAAGTAACATTATAAGATTTTGCTCAAAAAGAAGTATGGGGTGTTAGTCTGATTCTCACTAAAATCACAAGGGTCTTTGTACTTTGTCCTCAAGTTCGATTAACTCTGCTATTCTCGAGATTGAAATGAGTCAATAAAAAAAATCAAGATATACAATAAATAGAATTTTCTAATGTAATTTTGAATTGTTATCAAATACTTCAAAATTTGAGATAAAGAAGTTATAATTGAAAAATGATATTAAAAATTAGTTTCTTTGTAATTATTCTCAAATTAATGGGTTGAAACACAAATTTTCCAAAAAAAAATAAAAAACAAAAACCATGACTTTTCACTACTACTGTTGTGTCCCCAACCCACTATGGTAGCTTGAAGTCTCTAGGTAGATTGTTCCAAATTCCATAAATGAATGATGGAAACTAACTTGGAACCATTCATTCTTTCAAATTACCACCCGACATTTGTTCGACGAAATAGTCTAAAAGAGAGAGGGAAATGGATAAGGATTACAACTAGTAATAACTGTAAGAATGAGCTTTTCCTTTTTTAATGCGACTCATCATGTTGAGCAAGTTGTTTCAAGTGTTCAAAGTGATCCATTGCAGATTCCAAGTGGGTCAATTACAAGGGCACGAGCCAAAAGGTTTAAAGAAACTTTGAATGGGTTTATCCAAGATATGTGAGCTAAACCAATGGGCCAAGAATCTACAACTGCCAAGAAAGAGCTAGTCATGATTCAAGCAACCATTAATGTCAAAGACCAAGCTGTTTGAAGGCTTTTGGGCTGAAAACAATGCACATTAACTAGCTTAGGCTTATGTCCATACTTGGAGAAGGCTTATTTGGGTTTAAACTTGTTTGTTTTGGGTTGTATGTGTGGTCTTGGATATCTTCAAATTGGCTAAACGAATTTTAGCTTGTTTTGCAAGTTTAGTCTTTATATTTTTCTAGAAGTCATTAGTTTGTTGTCTTTCCAAGGTATTTGTTTCTTAGGCTAGTTAAATCAACTTATATAAACCTTTTGTATCGTTTATTTTGCGAATGAAAAAATCACTGGATATGTTGATCTTCTTCTTGGATCTTCATTGAACTTTTTGTAAACCTATCAAGATTGATCACCCTTGTGGAGTCCTTAACACTTAGGGTTCTTGTTTCTTTATATTCAAGGGTTCTAGTGGATCAAGCGGTCTAATTTTTGCTTTCCAGGGTTGTTTATAGCTTTGAATGTGAGTTCATATGATCTATTTCCTTGTGGGTTCACACCATTTTCCCCCTCTTGGCCTTCCATGACAGATGTCTTCCTAACCTCCCTTTACAATATGGAGGGGCCAAAGAGAAATTAAGGAGCGTAGGGGGATTCGATGAGGGCTAAAGAGGAGAGAGGAGAGTGGTCAGTCACATGGGTGCCATGTAAGCAAATAACGGTAATCGTTAGCCGTCTCGGGCAACTTGGTTATAGAAGTGGTTTCGTTGAGCTACGGACGTTAACATTAAGGGTATTTGGCTCAAAAAGAAGTATGAGGTATTTGGCACAAAAAAAGTATGGGGTGTTAGTTGGATTTTCGCTAAAATCCCATGGGTCTTTTGCACATTTGCTATGTTTCTGATTTATTGATTATTCTCTCTTTGATATCAAATGGGTTAATAAAAAAATCAGCATATATAAAAACTTAAAAAGAATTTTGAATTGTTATTAAATACTTCAAATATTTAGATCAAGAAGTTACAATTGGAACAATGATATGACAAAATTAGTTTCTTTGCAATTAATTATTCCAAAATTAATGGGTTGAAACACAAATTTCCTCCAAATAACATAAACCATGACTTTTCACTACTGTTGTGGCCCCAACCCACTACGGTAGCATGGAGTCTCTAGGTAGATTGTTCCAAATGTCATACATGAATTATGGCACTAACTTGGCCACTTGGAACCATTCATTTCTTTCGAATTACCAATCTTATGTTTGTTTGGCGAGAAATAGTTAGAAAAAGAGAGGGAAATGGATAGGGATTACAACTGACAGTAACTGCAATATGCCAATATCTTTTGGCAGGACCTGCTCCTTAATTTTTTTCCGGCCCCTCCAGATGGGAAAGGGAGACAAGGAACTAGGAAGGCGTTTGTCATGGAAGGCCAGCCAGGAAAAAAAACGAAAAGACCAATCTTTTGATTATGACTCAATTGTGCTTTTCTAGTTAAAGATTAGGTTAAAATTGGGTGAGTCGACATTCTCAAAGACTGCACATGGAGCGTGCAATATAAGTGTAAAACATCAGAAAATTTTAATTTCCTCGAAAATAAGAAATCTGCATTTCGGCCAAAATCCCACTTCTCTGTATCTCTGACGACGTAAACCGACTTCATCGCTAATCGTCTCGCGAAATCTGGGGATTTATCACTTCAATTTCGTCGACCCGGTATTAAATCGAAATTTCATCACCGCTGGTGCGATCAAGAGCCGACGCATTTATTACGCAAAGAGCGTTGAGCGCACGCCACGCCAGGCCACGCGCTGAGCGGGCCACACACGCGGTCGTCTACGAAGAGTCAAACACCGTTTCTCGGGCTGTTTACTTATGTGCGATACGTCATCGGAGTGAATTTCACAGATTTCGATAGTTATGATAGCTGAACTGTGTTGTGCCTGGCGATGCTAAGAAGCTGAGAGTGACACTTTCGACCCCATCTCGACTCCAACCGATGAGGGCAAGCGAAAAGAGAGTTATAGAGTGAAGAAGGAGAGTAGTTTTAGAGAGAGTGAGTCTACTTCTCTGTATTTTTCGACGACAATAATCAATTCTAGCGATACAAAGAGCAGCCGATCCCCACGCAAGAGCTACGCTGCGGTACTAGTATCGTGGATTCGACAAACCCCCCGAGATAAAGGGGTTTTCTCCTACTGATTTATTCTCACAAGAGCCATCATTGGATTGGGATATCTCGGCGCCTGGGACTGGCAAACAAGCTTTCGCCCAAAGATCGGGACTCGAGTGACTCAAACCATAGCCAAGCCTCACACAGAGCGCAAGACTAAGTGTTTAATTGCTCACACGACTCATATGGCCATTAGGTGGATGCCAAGCTCTAAGATCGACTGTTTGGTTGTTATTAGCCCATGTGGGTTAATTATGGGTAAGCATTATTTATGAATGAATAACATGTCGCTTTGTGTGAATTCATTAATATATGCACGCCGATATTACCACTAATTGTCGTGAAAATGACATATTACATTTCATACGTGACCCATAAATTCTGTAGTCAAGTAGTATGAGTGCATAACACATTGAAAAACATGGTCACAAAAATGAATTTCACGTGAAATATTTTCCGAAGAATGCTCTAGCCATTCAATAGCCTTCATACCCGAGAATCTAATCTACGATCGCTTCGGAGTAGCTTATCCAACACCACCCGAGCATCATCTCAATTACCTATCGTGAAATGAAAGACATGCTTTAACAAAACCTTTGCTTTAAATATCAAGTTTCTCACACCTCACTAGTAATGCGTGATAACTGTGAATGGCGCTCTGGTAAAGCTCGAATGGTGTATCACATTCCTCAAAATCCACAACATGTGACATCTCGAGCATTTAACTCATGAATTCACTCGAATATGCGGCCATCATCACACGAGCATTCAGCAATGAGGTGCCAACCCAACAGAGAGAAAAATTCAACCATTCAATGCTCACCTTTATCGTGAGAGATCCCTCTCTTCGTGCACAAGTGAGTATTCCCAGTGAAAGACAACGCTCTCACTGTAGCCACTTTGGGCAAGAGAAAAGTTCGACATTACATTGATATAGAGCAGTTTTGCAAAACATGTATGAAACATTTAAGGATTGATACATGCTTGTGCATGTGTAATTAACTCTCAAACTATTTGCATTGGAGCAAGTGAAGATGGCTTTGGTAAAGATGGATGTGTGGTCCTGACGTGGTCATTTTTACCGTGCTTGGAGTCTCTGGCAGTATAAACACTCATTCCTCGGTAAGACGGGCACACTGGACGCTACACGTATTCCACGCAGCCGACGAAAGAAACCTGATTCGGGGCGCCACAATAAGCCATTATTTTCCATACCCCCACACGCATCTCTCCCCATCTCCTCAATCCAGATATGATTATCCCGCCAATTGTCGAAAAGTGAGTGCGGCCCTTAAGTATAATCTCACTTTCTCTCCAAACACCAACCATAGCTAGGATTTTATTTTCTTGCTCCCCTCAGTGAAGCTCCTCTGCAAATACTTCTCTCTTTTCTCTTCATTCTGGTCATCTTCTCATCTCCCCAGTTAGGCTAGAAATGAGTCACACATTATGCTTGACCAATCCAGTTTGCTAAAGAGCACAGTTCAAGTACGGATACACAGAGATCGGTCACGACCTTCACGACAAGGCCGAATGAACTCTCCTCCTTTACCTTCGATGTTGGTGAGAATATGAAGTTATCTTGGAGGGTGGCCGGTGAGAACCGCAGCGAGCTAGCGAGGAGACTAGCTACTCCGACAGCAACAACAAAAACATTGGAGACTCCAATCTTATAACAGTATGGTTGAGTCGCGGTATCGGTGTGAGACTCGGACGGTGATAAGAAGGCGTAACGCGGTCGCGGTGTATCGGTCCTAGTGATCGGTAGATACATAAAATAAAATGGTAAATATTTAAAAATTATTAAAATATTATATAAATTATTAGAAATATATATATAATTAAGGAAGCTGAAATTTTAATAAAAGCAATTTTTTATATTTAAAATTATTTAAATAGTTAATGAAGCGTTCGAGTGAAAGATATGTATCTTTAATGTTAACAAAAGAAATTATATTATTTCAAATATAACAAAAGTGTCACCAAATACATCCAATCAGCCTGTGTTGAATGCGGGAATAAATCATTATCATCATCATTAGGCTACGACGGCTGTCTGATCGGGCGATAATTTGCGTAGCGAGAATGTGGTTGAAAAGAATTGTTAAATGGCAGATGTGTTGGCGAGATGATTGGGTTGATGATCCATAATTAGGAAAATATGGCCTTGGAGGTACATGCGGGCTCCAACACCATGCGATAGTATCGAAACCTCGATAAGCAACGCTCGCTGCTATCGAAGATTGGTCATATCCATAGAGCAAGTAGCTCTTGTTAGGTAGTTGAATCTTTGATCAATCTATCTACATTTAAAAGCATTGGAAGAATTATCACTACTTCGAGGGTATGATGAGATCATCTCCCTCCCCCTGAAATGAGTGCGCTCCTAGAGCAAAGTTGGAAGTGCTTATCAATCGGATTATGGTCGATCATAATCATGCCTTGGAATGATCGTGTCTATTTAAAATGTAGTCGATCCTTCCAGTACTTCGTTGTTCCCATATGTCTGGCTATAGTCATGATCGATTATCTTGTGTGGCATAATTTTCATTTCCCTACGCCCGGCATACCGCAGTCAGCTTGATTGACATAACCACTATCCAACGACGCGAAAGCTTGCTCCGTACCACCACGTACTCCATTGTCTGGTGTCGCCCTTTCTCTGCCTTGTCATATGATATTTGCTACCCCCTCTATTGGCTCTATCGCGTCGCGCCATCCAGCTCTTAGTATTTGAAACAATTATTTGAGGAGCCTTACCTTTACGAGAAGAACCAATTTCTCTTCCTTGCGCATCTTTGCTTCCACGCCTACTTACCATAACACTTTGTGCCATATCATCAGCACGACTGCTTCCCTTACCCTATACAGAGGAAGGGTCTTGATCGACGATCAAATTATCGGATGATAAAATAGGTTCTTCTCCTTCTGCGTATCCACTCATCTAATATATCATCGTCATTAAAAATATGATTGATCATTGGTTCTTTGAAATCTTCATCGCTTAGTTCCGTCGTAGTGCTTAACTTCAGTCGCATTGTAATGGACATAACTAACCATATAAACTTTTTGTTGCACTGCGATTGCGCAACTTTGTGTGAATCAATGACGTGTGCTCGATTTCTTTCTGCGGATGAAGAATATGTTTGACTTAAGAGCTTTTGGCCGACAATCTTTTGAAGATGTGGACCTTCATCGCCATAATTGTTCCGCCCATTCGACTATTATTAAAAAAAACATATTAGGCACAAATATATATTTAATAGAAAATGA
>JAEQBH010006495.1:0-324264 GCA_016808115.1 Tetrastigma voinierianum | reverse complement strand
AAGATATAAGTAGGATTTTTAAGAAAAAATGACAATAATATTTATAGTCAGAAATTCAGATTCAGTCTATATTATGATTATTGATCTATATAGATTTAGATTTGACAGAGAAAACGTAGATTGGACACCCAATAGAGTTTATTTATATTGTACTGAAATACTTGAAGAAATAGATTATCCAGAAGATTGTTACGAAGAATACTTGATTATGAGCCGTGGATATAAATAATTACTATTGGACCCGGGAATCTTGGTTTGAAGGAGGCGATTATATGGATTTAAAATATACTCGGATAGTGAAATTTAGAGATTTTTAGCCAAAACCTTGAGGGTCGCGTCACTCAAATGTAATTTAAAAATGGGAAGAAAACCAGTGATTGAAGGCGCAGCCCAGTGACCACAATGGCTGGCACATGATGGACATTCTGAATCCTCAGACAGATTTAGACCTAGGTATGCTAGAACACCAACTGCTAGAGGAACAACTTATGTCCATGAATCGAAAGCGGGAATGTGATTTCACCATTGGATCGATTAAGGCCAGGAAGGTATAAACCGGATTTGGAATATATTTAGATTTGGATTGTAACCCAGATATCTCTTCTACGCCCAGATAGGTAGGAGCGTCGACTTAGATTAGCGTTAAGTGTAAGCGGGAATGTCTTTAGAAGACGGAAAAGATATATAGGGATAGTGATGATTCATACAACTACCAGTATTGGCAAAATTTAAAATGAAACAAAAGAAGCGGCTTTATTTGGTGATAACATAAATGACATTGTAACGAGGTTATACACGCTTTTAAGAGTTAATTCCTCGGAGAAGGATACATCGATAAGTGCCATGATATGCGAGGAAAATATGTTCGTCGCTTTGTTAAAATTAGAATTAAATGATATCTATGCTTAGACAAATACGTTTGTGTATTTGAGGATTATTATTATCGTATATATGGAAAGATTAGTACGGGCCTTTATGCCATAAATATGTTTTACTCCAGATTCCCGAGATCCGTAGGGATGCTTTAATTCGAGATTATCAGATTTGGCCGATTACGTCGGAAGAAGAAGGAATTTCGTTCACAAAGAAAGATTAGCGAATGGTGTAAGTAACATATTTAATTAAGAAAGCAAAAATGATTAGAAAAGAAAATGTTCTTTGTTCTGAGAGTAATAATCTGATTACTGTGATAGGAGATTTGAAAAAACCTTATATTCCCAAAAAGAAGAAACCAAACAGAAGATTCCCAAATAGATTCCCAAACAGTTTGAATAGATTTGGAAGAAGATATTTTGTAAAAAGAAGAAAGGCACTTACAGTTCTTTAGAAGAAGTGGAATAATAATCCGATTAGAAGAAGAACGATTTATAAGAAAAATCCTAAGCAAGCAAAGGAATGTAGGTGCTATGCTTGCAATCAGATTGGACACTATGCAAATGAATGTCCGAATAAATTTAACAAAAATAAAATTGAGATAGATGATGATATTGAAAAAATGATTAGTCAAGAAGATTTTATTCAAGTTATAAAACTAGAAGATTTAGACGATTTACAATCAGGAGATTCAGTTTATAGAGCGATTAAAAGCAGTTATGATGATTAGAAGATCTAGATTGTCTGAAGAAGATGAAGTGAAGTTATTGACCGATCAAGTGATTGAAAATTTAGGAGATTTTTCTCCAAGATATTTTATTTGATAGTCAAGTTTGTTTAAAAATATTAAAGTGATTACGAGTATAAGCGCTGAATACAGTTTAATAGAAATTATGGGAAAAATTTGGGTTGAGGAAAAACATTATGTATTATGGTCTAAGCCTAAAGGCTTTAAATATTGAGTAACTTCGATAAGATTGAAGTCGCACATTGAAAAGGAGTTGATTAGTTTCAAAGATTAATGAAAAGACCGATGTAAGATTGGATGGATTTATATTGGATCTATCTGAATGATTCTTAAATGACTTTAGAAGAATTGATACACAAATAGATTGCTTAACTACGCTAGATAATAAGTTATTGCAAAAAAGCCATTCTAGGAATAATCAGAGGAAACCTTAAATATCAGAAATTGATATTCAATATCTACCCAAAAATAGCAGATAAAGATTTTGATAGAAGTCTAAGTTTGATTCAGGATTTTAAGAGACAAGATTTCATGAAATGATAAACCCTTCTTTCTATAACTATAAGATTGCGTATCGTTATCAAATACATCACATTGAGTATTTTCAGCTCCAAAAGACTATATAGATTTGCCACTATTTAAAGTGATGTTGGACGTGTCCATCCACGAAAGCGTCTGGTATCGGTTTTCAAAAGAATGATTTTTACTTGATAGGTGATACTTTAAATATTTGGAATTCTAGACCATCTTGTTCTAGTTTAACGCTAAAGTAGTTTAATTCATCCGAGAATAACATTCAAAACACTTGAGCCGCCAAAAAAGATTAAATTCTGAAGATCAAGGAGAATACTTTGATGGACATGAATGACAAAAGATTGTCTCTTGATTGTCATGGGCTCTTATTTATATATCAAAAAGTTTAACATTTATGTTAGACTTAAACGATTTAGATGAACCGATTACTTACATCAATTTTAATGGTGAAAAATTTTGTGTTACAAAATTCTGTAATACATTAATACGATTAAATAATCAAGAGATTAAGTCTGGTGTGGTTGAAGATGAAGGAAAAAATGATACAATTAGCATTATGCAAAGATGACTTTCCTCGAAATGCAATGTAGCGAGATTACATCACGAAAGCTTAATGATTCTGATTAATCAAAATCAGTTGCCCTTTTGAATAGCTAGTCCTTTCTCTATATATATCTGGGATTGGTTTAACCTATCACGATTATAAAGTGACGCTTTGTTGCGTATATTGATTACGGATCGAGGCGTATCTTCTTTCAAAATTGCTGTTTTCTGAAGAATACCATGCGATTCTTTGCAATACGAGGAAAAGATATTTCAAATCAAAATATTACCCTTACAAAGGTATAAAAGCAGCACAAGTATTTTTGATTAGCAAATATATTGTTAAACTACCTCTTCTCTATTTTCATAATCACGGTTTGAGATATTTTACTTGGAAATAATTTTATTTCCAACTTTTTAGATTATTATTCAAAATAATATTTCCTATTCTCTTCGATTAAAAACTTCTTGTAGCAATTTGGATTACTACCTCGATTAAAGCTTATGCTTGTAAGAAAATTTCGAATTCCTTTTATCCATCAGCGGCCGGTGAATTACCCTATTCCTTCTGTGCAGCTGATTTTCAACGCTTACTTGTTAGAATGCAGTTATTAAAAAGCGCCCGATTTTTGTTACCGATTAAAACTAGACTTGAAACTCTTTTATGTTGAAAATCCTTTACAATTTTAGGGAAAGCATGATAAGATTTATCAGCCATGGTGAAAGACCCAGAAAAGATTATTAGGGAATGAAACCTATGAGGCATGTGCAAATAAATGTAAAAATTCACAAGATTCAACTAAAAGAAGCGTGATTTAAATGCGATTAGGCCCTCGAAAAGCATATGAGTCAGCCTTTATGGTTAGGAATAGAAATGAGATTAATAGAAGACAGAAATTTGGTATGGTTGTCAACTATAAACAATTGAATGACAATACTGTATTCGATGGATATTTCCTACCAAATAAAGAAACATTAATTCATAAAACTAGAAATTGTAACTGGCATTCAAAATTTGATTGTAAATCGGGATTTTATCAGATTAAGATGACTGAGGAATCTAAACCCGCCCAAGCGCTGCATTTAGTCTTCATAGGGACACTATGAATGAAATGTTCTACACTTTTGGATAAAAAAATGCCCCCTCAGTTTTCAGGAAAGATGAATGATATATTTAAGTTATGATTTTATACATGTTTATGTTGATTGATATGTTAATATCTTGAAACAAAACAACATTTAAAGCATTTGGAACACGCATAGAATTATATAAAACACATGGTATTGGATTATCAATCGTAATTGGAGAGCAAAGATTGAATTTTTAGGATTAATGATTAGTTCGACGGAATAGAGTACAAGAATCATATCTTAGAAAAGATTAAGGATTTCCCTGAAAAACTTATAGATAGAAAACAACTTCAAAGATTTTTAGGAATATTAAATTATGCCGAAGGATTTAT
This sequence comes from Tetrastigma voinierianum, assembly GCA_016808115.1. Classification (NCBI taxonomy): domain Eukaryota; kingdom Viridiplantae; phylum Streptophyta; class Magnoliopsida; order Vitales; family Vitaceae; genus Tetrastigma; species Tetrastigma voinierianum. Next base: position 320,103 of record JAEQBH010006495.1, on the reverse strand, counting down.
TAAAAACCTTGCTGATTTAAGAAGCCAAACAAGAAGATTATTAGTGAAAGAATAAATTCGTGTTCGATTAAAGGCGTGAAACGAGTTAGATTTATAAAATCTCGATATATAAATTTGCCAAAGTTAAAGCTTAGCGATAATGATGATTTAATACTTGAAGCGAGTCGTCGATAGCACATAGAACGATATAAAAAGGATTCAAAATGATCTTGAAGAATTATGCGGTATCATAAGACGTTTTATAGAAGAAGAATATCGTATAAATGAAAAGAATTTTGCTTGGTCATCAAAGTTAAGAAATTTTAATATTTTTGTCACAAAGGTGCTTGCTTAGAGCAGATAATACTCGAGGTTAAGGCATTTATAAAAAATAATTTACCTTCAAAACTAGTCAAATGATTGATTAGATGGTAAAACTTATTTAATTACGAATATGTTTTTGATATTGATATAGTCGTTCCTTAAATGTCTTATGATTTCCTAACCCGAGGAGATGGAGGAAACACCAAGATTGATGAAGAAATTTATAGTTTATCGGAAATGTAAAACTTTTGATCAACTTATAAGTTTATTGATTGTCTTGATTGTCTTGTTGGGTCGAGAATCCGCTAATTAATGAAACAAGGCGTAAGGTTACATTACGATTTCGAAAATCATGTTAAAACATTCTTGAAAATGAAAGATTTTAACTTCTATTTAAAAGAATCATCGATTTTGCGAAATAAATATTTCAAGAGGATTGACGAACAAAAGTGGAGAAAGGAGAATCCTCCTGAAACAATTTCATTGCGTTATCAAACCCAGATCAAAACCTATTTTTGAAAATATTGAGATGAATCGCGAAAAGGCTCGTCGAGTGCATTATGATATGATGGAAAGATTATTCGGGTTTATCCGATACCAAAAAATATCGATTATTGATAAATCGGAATCTATCACAAATTTATTTCTACAAGGAAGACGAGATCTGAAGAGATTCGTGGTAGTACGATTTTGGCGATGTGCCGCTGTCTACTGCCACCACACGGATTTTTCGGAAATTTATAATTTCAAGGATGAGATTAAAAGCGGGTAAAGACAATTTTGAAAATAACTCCCTTATAGCGATTAATGATACATTAATGACGATTTTTTGATCTTAGTCGGATTTTGAATATAACCCAGATTTTGTGTAGTAACACGTTTGAATGAAAAGTGATACAAGGAAAGGAATATGATTTGAGCAAAAAAAAGATTTTTAAAGCTAATGAAGAAAATGTGCATTTATAGAAGGGGCTTTGGATTAATTGTGTCGTAAAGCGGCAGATGGAAGTGCATTGACGGCCTTTGAAGTTATGGCAAGCGGATCGATTGGGTTCTATCATGATATGTTAGATTCGCGAGCCACTTTGACTGACAAAGAGATTTTTATCAAAAGATAAATCGGTGAAGCGGGAGGTATCGTGCCTCAGTATAACAGATTATGTTGAAAAGATTAGTAGTAAGCTTATCGCTTCCCAAGGTCGTCAGCGAAACGGACAGAATAGTTAAGAAAAGATTGATGGCCAAACAGAAATGTGATCGCGAGGCAGTAAGATTCTTCCCGGACAAAGGTAAAAGGAAGTTGTGAAAAGAAAAAGCGATTCTTTTCGAACAAGATTTAAAGCAAAGAAGAAATGATTCCCCGATGAGATAAAACGAGATTTGATTAAAGCGACGCCTGAAAGTGCATTGTTTAATACACACAAGAATGATTTGATTCTTAAAGAAGCGGGTGATGCTTTAGAGGCAGGAAATTCTTCTTGTGAGTGATCACTGTGCACCTCTTGTCAGAAGTATTGTGCTGTTAAATCTTAATGGAAAGAATCTTAGCTCTTTATCAGGCTCTTCCTTTTACAATGGGAAAGAATCTTTGTGGAGCCGTGATCTAATGGAGTCGTCAATCTTTGCTCTTTATCGTGCTGACAAGGTTAACGTCACGAGTCTTTGTGGATGAGACTGGGTGGTCGATAACTGCCGGCGTAATACAGAAACCAGCGGAAAGGCGACGATGCAACAGTGAATTTATGTTTTTGATAAAGTACTGGCACGACCAGCCACACTGATATCATGATAGAGCTACAACTTTACGAAGCAGCTTCAAATGTATCTGTACTACGACAATCAATCAGAATACCTTCTGCTAATGATATTTATGATGAAGCAAATGCGTGTTTGAGAAAATAAATGCTGCTTGAATCTTTTCTCATTCAAAAATGGTGAGCAAAATCTTGGTTATGATGGGGGTTTTGTTATCTAAGCCAGAATAATCTTTCCGTCATATATATGCAATTTGATAGTTCACTAGATTCATGCCGATATTTTCAAAAATGGGTTTTGATCTAGAAGTTGAACGTGTGAAGTGACTGTGAAATTCTCACTTTCGATTTCTGGCATTGATCTTTGAATCATACGAGAAAATATTTATTTTACGAAAAATATGATGCACAAATAGGAAGTTAAAAATCTTTAGGCCACAGTCAAGTATTTTAACACGTTTTGAAGTCATAAATGAATGCTGCACGTCTTGTTCGCGTGATGAGGAATGGTCTGACAACAGGCAATCCAAGGTGTTCTTCATAAGTGATCAAGAAGTTTTAAACCTTCGACATCAAACTTCTGCAACTAAATCGGCTGTTTTGACTCATTTCTCCGTCTGAGGCCAAGTGTGCCACATTGAGGAAGCAGTATATGATATCGAAAATATGACCAGGCAGATAAATTCTATGTCAATGTTTAATATAGATTTTGAAGAGTAGTATTGCCACATAAAACTGCAGTATTATCTGTTACAAAAGCAAAAATCTTTTAGGTAATAAATATGAAAGTAGAAAGCTGCCAAAGTCTTTTTCGACTATATGATATGGCACTGAGAAAGTGTTCGAAGGCTATACTGGGTATCATTACAGTCTGCAATGCGAAACCCGTCATGTTTCTCGGGGGGTGATCGATTTCAGAAGTATTAAATCATGGGTATCAGTGAACTGCTTTGGCAGAGTACCTCGTTGAAATTTTATATTAACTTTGTTCTTCATGCTCTTTAGTGGCTGTAATTTAATATTTAAACTTTGTCAGCTCTTCTTTGTAATTTTCTTAAATCGCAGAGACTACTTAAATATTAATATTCTAAAATCTTGAAGACATTTATCTATAATCTGTCTACGATATGACATATATTCTGTAATCGTATCTAAAAGTGAATGCACTATTCCGGTATGTATTTTGGACTCAATCAAAATACCGCTGTGTTTACACTCATCTATAAGGTAATGCAAATAACTTAAAAATGACATTCTTTATTTTTGAAGATATTAACGCTGTCATCAACATATTATCATACTCAAAATCATAATCTCTAAATATATTGTCCATCTTCCCTACGGAAAATAGAGAGGGGGTGTTCCCTGTCCAAGAAGCAAACATTAATTCATGTGTCCACGAGGAAGTACTAAATAGTTAGTTTGAAGCCATGATTAAATCTTATGCGATAAAATATCTGAATTTGTCAAACACGAATGCCGTTATTCTGAATTTTATAATTAATGTTTCTTTATTTGGTAGAGCATATCCATCAGTACGACAGCTCATTCAGTATTTATCAGATGACAACCATGGCTTTGATGCAGTAATCTCATTTATTCTACTGGCTGGGCTGACAGGCACGAAGGGCCTAATAAATTTAGCGATTGCTGGTTGAATACCGGAAAGTACTTTACGCTTCATTGTAATGCCATAAGGACACTATTGCTAATATTACCTCTTTTAGAAATAATTCAGGAGTTGCGTAAATCTTGTGTTTTAAAGGCAAAGACATAAGAAGTTTAAATCTGATTTAATGAGAACAAAATCAAAACTTTCATAATGATATGTTAACCGATTTTAACAAATAAGTATCATTTTGGCCCGAAATAAAAGAGTAAGAAATTTAAAGAACGTGCGTGATCAGGGTAATAATGTGATTTACAAAATGTTTGTCGAAGAAATAAAATATTATTGAATATCAAAGAGATTGAAGAAAGAACAACTCGGTAAAATATCTCAGCATGTAGAAAGAGAGAGAAGAGAGAGAGAACAGACTATGATCTTTCTTCAATCAAAATACGAGGAATTTATACCTTTGTAAAGTGATATTTGATTTGAGAAATATCTTGCTGTGCGAGTGGAGCGGTATGGTATTCTTCCCGGGAAGCTTGGCTGGTGAAAGGCATATGCTGTCACGGGCTCCAGCTGTATGCGGCAGCCGACACCTGTGAGATGGGGTAAGCAATCGATATAAGAGAAAGGGCGAGTGACTGAGTATTGTAACGATACATTTGATTAATTGTAATCGTGGATTTTCGGATGTAATGCTGCATTGCGAAAGGAAAATAATTCACGCAATAACAGGCTAACCTTCATCTTCAGCGGGTGTAACATTTAATGCGATTATCGTGTGCCAATGCAGGCGCGCCAAACACAAAATTTTTCAGCGTGTGATAACAAATCAGCTCGGTTTAATCAAACTCGTTGAAGTAACATAAATGTTGAACATATGGCGGAAGCTCCGGCGTAGCGATCGAAGATACCGATCTTTTAGATTCATGTCGTCAATGTTCTCCGCGATGCTGTAATTTATGATAACTTTTGACGACAATGTTTTGATGGCCCATACTGCATGATAAAATGCCGTTTGTGAATATTAGCAGGAGCAAATGATACGAAACTCTAAATATTTGAGCTTATCTATATCGAAGCAAAAAATGCATTTTGGCGATCTTTGGCGTTTACGTGAGACAGGCTGGCGTCACGTATAAATAATGTAGTATCTATATAGTCTTTTGAGCAAAATACCGATGTGACTGTGTATTTAATAATGCGTACGCGGTATATAGGTAAGGTTTATTGCTATACTCATGAGAATCTTGTGCCTCTGATCCAAACTTAGGACCCTATCGAAGCTATGTAACGACCTGGGTACATGAATGTGGTTATGATCTTTAAGGTTTATACAATTGACTGCAGAATGAAACTGCTTTGTACTGTCTGTGCTCCCAGCGGTGCTAAATCTCTTGTGTATCAATCCTTAAAGAGATTCTTGTGCGAATCGGCAAATCATCCCAGTCTTTACATCGGTCTTTTCGTGTCTTTGAGAAGCACTAGTCGACTCCTTTTAGCAAAATTTATCTTGTGAAGTTTGCGATATTTAAGCTGAAGAGCAGGCCATGTGCATCAATGTTTTCACCGACTGGAATTTCCATAATTCTGTTGAATCTTTGTGTGTGCGATTTATCTTGTAATCAACTTTTAATCTTTTAAGCAGGTTGGTATCAAATAAAATATCTTTGAAAATCTGCAGAGTACAATCGGTATCCGATGTAGGAATCATCAATAATATTCGAAATCGTTAAATGTAGTCTACGATTATAGTCGTCTGAAATAACTACAGTTTTTAACTGATAAAATGTAGCGGCCACCCGATATCATCATCTGTCTAATTTTCTTTTGTTAATTATTCGGTTCATTCATTTAATGGTGTCCCGATCTGTTGCAAGCATAGCATTCACTAACCTTATATTTTTCTTATATAACCTTCCCAGCTCAATTATTAGATTTCTTCTAAAATATCGAATTCTTCTTACTTTACAGAAATATCTTGTACTTGAGAATACATTTGGAAATGCCGTTTCAGAATTTGGGAATCTTGTTTGGTTTCTTTTTGGGAATATAGGTTTTCAAATCTCTATCCAGGTAATGATTATTACCTTCTTGACAAAAAGACATTTCTTTACAATCATTTTCTTTCTTAATTAAATATGTGATAGTGCTTGAATTAAGCAAATCTTTTCTTTTGGAATGAATTCTTTGATTAAGTCGGAGTGTGAATGGATGTCTCGGGTTAAAGTAGATAAGGATGCGGAATCTTTGAGTAAAACATATTAGGTACATGGTGTACATGCCCGATCTTTCATATATGATGTAATCACCAAAAAATCGCTGATGTATTTGTCTAAAGAAGCGGTCATTTAGTGCAATTTTAACAAGGCATGAGCATATTTTCCATATTGAAGATCTCTATCGATGTATCATGGAGATTGATCATAAAAAGATTGTATTTTTGGTTCTGATATGTTTATGTTATCGTAGAGTAAATTTAACACTTTTATGCTCTTAAATTTTGCAATGCGAAGCCCGATTTAAATGCATTCTGTATAATATATCTTTAAAATTAAAGACATTACGTTTACCTTAATCTTGTCTGGGTGATGTTTGGCACATCTAATTGAAGAGATGTCTGGATTCTGATGAATCTAAATATATTCCAAGCGGGTTTATACCTTAGGTCTTAATCGATCAATGGTGAGTCATTCACTTCCAGTTCATGGACATAAGGCTGTTCACTCTAATGGTTGGTGTTCTAGCATACTGGGTCTAAATCTGCAGCGTTGGAGGATTCGGGAATGTCCATTGCGGCCGGTTTCTACGAGGTCGAGTTGGGGTTGCGGCTTGATCATTGGGTTTTCTTCCGTTTAAATTACGTTTAGGGATGTTTGTCTACTCGAGAAGGTTTTACTAAAAATCTCTGAGTCACTATTTGAGGCATAATGCAATCCATCTAATGTCTCCTTCAAACCGGTGTGCACAGTAGAGATAGTAATTGTCTATATCCCAGTTTGGATTCGTAATGTGTCTTGAAACGTCTTACGAATGTCTGACTATTGAGTATTTGATCTGATATCAAATAGCTCTATTGGTGTCGATCTACGTTTTCTGTCAAATCTAGAAATCTATAGATCAATAATCATAATATGGCGAATCGAATTTATTTATAAATATTGTCGTTTTTCTTAAAAATCTTTATATCTTCTTTGAAATCCTTTACTAATTCAAATAATAAGTAATTCTTCTAATTCGACAATTTTCCATTTAAATCTTACAAACTAATACGTATTTCTAATCATGGACCGTAATATTTGCAATTATTGCAGCATAATCTTTAAGCTTTAATAATCTCATTATTCTTATCAGTAAATCTTCATATGGTAAATTATTTAAATTTGATCTTGGTATTTTTAGGTAAATGCTTCATGATAATTAATTAAATGATTTCCATATTTAGTGTAACAATCAGAAACAAGTTCGAGTTAGTATACTCAAAGTAGCAGTTATATTCAATCAGTCTTAACGATGATGAATCGAATTTATGTTAATAACTTTTGGTTTATAAAAATCTCTAAGTTTTAACTTTGTTTTGGATTACATCTTTTTTCTTACAAAGAAGTTAAATAACATGTTTTAAGGAATCACTTCTTATACTAATCTTCTATAGTGAAACCAGCTATCAAATCCTGGGTCTTGCATTCTAAATCTAGCTCGATCACAGTTTTGGCCTTGAGAATCGGTCGAGTCAAACAACCTTACTCTAATTATAATAATTAAATCTAAATACGGCCAATTCTCCAATAATAGCAAGTAGCATGCATATCATGATTATTATATTGAGCCTTTAATGATATGATTTAAATAAAATCACTATTTTATTCAGAAATTATACACAATTATGGGTCCACTATGCTTCCGCTATCATTCCCAATTTACTGTTTTTTGACCGAATAATATAATATAATATAATATAATTTAATTTAATTTCATTTAATTCTCTTGATGACACAAAACGATATATTGGACAAAACGATATATTGGAATGTGTGATTATAGCCTGTGCAAATAGGTGTAAAGAATAATACTAGCGATGGCCTTAACTGATATGTGGAATGTGTGATTAAATACGCCTACCGATTTTGGCAAAATCTACAAACAGAAACAAAAACTCAAGCTTTATTTGGAGATAACATCAATGAAATAATTACAAAGTTGTACACCTATTAAGGAGCGGGTGCTTGGGAAGGATATATTGATAGAGATTCTCTGATACGTGAGAAATATGTTAAATAAACTTTGTTGGCCCCAGAGTTAAATGATATATGCCCCAGATAAATATATTTGTGTTTTTCGGGATTATTATTCGTATATGGAAAGATTGAGCATCAAATGGAAATAATTACAAAGTTGTACACTATTAAGAATTTGAGATTCTTAGAGGAGAAGGATATATTGATAGGGATTCCCTACAATACGTGAAATATTTCGTAACATTTGAAACTAGAGTTAAATGATATACGTCTTTAGATAAATATGTTTGTGTTTTTCGAGATTATTATTACCATATATATGGAAAGATTGAGTACGGATCTGTATGCGCAAATATATTTTACTCAAGGTCGAGATCAGTAGGGATTTCTTTAATACGTGATTATCCCTTTGTCAATTCAGATACATTAGGAAGAAGGATTTCCTTTTTAAAAGAAAGACTGAGTGAATGGTGTCATCAAGCTTATCTGATTAAGAAGGCTAAAATGATAAGGAAAGAAAATGTTCTTTGTTGTAGAGGTAACAATTTGATTACTGTAATAGGAGATTTGAAAAAACCCTATATCCCAAAAAAGAAGAAACCCAATAGAAGATTCCCAAATAGATTCTCAAATAGATTTGGAAGAGCCGAAGATTTTTGTAAAGAAGACCCGGGATACTTTAGGAGAAATTGGAATAATCAGGTTCGAGCGAAGGCGATCATAAGAAAACACTGTGACAAGGAATGTAGATGTTATCTTTGATCAATTGAACATTACGAATGAGTGTCCTAATAAGTTTAATAAGAAAAGTGAATTAGACGAAGATATTGGAAATGATAGAAAATTTATTAGAAGAAAAGAAAACTAGAAGATTTAGATGATCTTCATTATAAGAAGAATCTATCTATGGCGATTCAAGAAATAGGTAATCTTTGTTACAGAAGATTTGAATTATTAAGAAGAAGATGAGTGAAATTATTGATGTCAGGTGATTGAAAGTTTAGGAATTTATAAGATGTTTTATTTGATAGTCAACTTTTTAGAAGATTAAGGTTGATTATATTATAGCAGTATTTAGGATTTAATAGAAAATTATGGGAAAAGTTTGGATTAAGAAAAATATTATGTATTATGGCCTTAGTTTTAAAGAAAAAGGCATTAAACATAGAAGTAGCTTCCTAGCAGATTGAAATTCCACTTGTGGAAAAAAGAGAGTTGGTGAAAGAATTCGGAAGATTAATGAAAAGATCGCGGTAAGATTGGATGAATTTATATTGGATCATACAAATGATTATAAATGCAACATTTAGAGAAGGAATTGTCCTTGTAGATTTAACGTTATTAGATAATAGGATTATCAACAAGAAGAAGCTATTCTAAAGGAATTATTATAAATCTTAGTACCAAAAATTAATTTTCAATATTTATCCAAAATAGTTTATAGCCTTGCGGATAAGGATTTTGATAGGATTTAAGTTTAATTCGAGGATTTTAGAGGCAAAGATTTATGAGAGAAGGAAACAAGCCCCTACTCTATAACATAAGATTCTTTATGCATTATCAATCCTTGTCATGTTGAATATTTTAGCCAAAGACGATTACATAGATTTACCCCTCTTATTCCATGATATTAGAAGAGTCTATCCACCAGAAACATCCAGTATAAGCTTTCAGGATGATTTCCTACTTGATATAGGAGATGAGCCAAAATATTTAGATTCTTGACCTTCTTGTTCCAATTTAACTCTTACAAATAATACGATTCGTACAGTAAGAGAATAGCATTTTAAAACTTACTTAGACAAAATAAAAAAAGATTACAAATTATAAAATCAAAAGAGAGAATATTTTAATGGCCGAATGAAAATTGATATCTTGATTGATCTGAGGCCTCTTCCAAGTTATATATCAAAAGTTGCTTTATGTTAGATTTAAATGATTTAGAAGAACCGATTCTTATATTAATTTAATGGGAAAAAGTTTTGTGTGACAAAATTACATAGCGTGTGATGGAATTAATCAATCGAAATAGCTACAGTGTGGTTGAAGGCGAAGGAAAATGATCTTATTAGCATTATGTTAGAGATGACTTTCCTCCAAAAGTAAACCACGGAAGATTACATCGACATTTAATGATTACCATTAATCTGTCAGTTATCATACCCCGAATGACTAGCCCATTCTCTATAAATATTCTTATTGGTTTAACTTATCCTGACTACAAAGTTGAACCCTTTGCTGCTTATATAGATTCCGGATCAGGCTTATGTCTTTCCAAATCAGCTGCTTTCACAGTGAATATCATCTGATTTACTTGTCTGAGAAAAGATATTTCAAATCAAAATATTATTTTTACAAAAGAATCAAACATCCTAGCATCCTTATTATTAAATATATTTGATAAATTACCTCTTCTTTATTTCCACAATACTGGATGTGATATTCTACTTGGCAATAATTTTCTTCAAGTTTTTAAAATTATTATTCAAAATAGCATTTCCTATTATCTTAGATCTCAAAACTCCGCATGTCAGCTGCTGTCCTTTCTCCACGATTAAAACAAACATGCTCGAAAACTTCTATTCCTTTTATCCCTCGCGGCGTGTGGTGATTAACCATATTCCTCTCCTTTGCAAAAACCCCCTTGGATTTTTTACTGTAATTACTCAAATTAGAATCTGTTACTAAAAGCCTTGATTTTGTTCTCGAGATAAAAGCTGAGCTTAAATCACTTTATAATTGAGAATCACTTACAATTTTGGGATAACAACAAAATTTGTCTGACTCTTGAATTAAAAGGCAAACAGAATTTAACAAGGTAAAACCTATGAGACACAATGAGTTAGATGTACAAGAATTTCATATTCAATTAAAGAATTACGAGAAATTTTCTCGAGAGCGATAAATACTCAAGTCAAAACATTTGCAAAAAAATAATTTACATGAAGCCCGAATATAACGTTTGATTAGATGTAAAGCATATTACTCAGAATATATTTTTGATATTGATACTGAATTACGGCTCACACAAAAATATTTATTTGGCAGTTCTAGCAGAGATGGAGGAAACAACAAAGATTGATGAAGTCATAGAAGCTTTCTTTGAAATGTCAAGATTTTGATCAAATCATGATTTTTGTTGTTTAATAGATCGATTAGTCAATAGAAAATACTTTGGAAAAGTAAAACAAAATGTTAGTGAGTTTTATTAAGATTTTGAAAATTGAGTAGAAAGATTTTCATATAGCAGGTATCATAATAAACTTATTTTAAAAATATAGTTTATTAAACAAGATATTAAAGATGATTGGAAAAGATGATGTTAAAAAGTTTTGAAAAGGCGAATCTTCCCCGAACTATTTCTTCTGCGTCCTAGGCAGCCAAACGAAAACCCATTTGAAAAATGAAATTTAGAAATTCTAGATTACATTCGAAACCATGGAAAGATTGTCTGACATCGACACTAAACATATGATTGTTGATAAATGCAGAATTTATCTTTAAGTTATTTCCCTCGAAATCAAATCCAAGAGATTCATGATTGGTATGATTTGTTAGCATCGCTATCATCTACTATGGCGCCTGATTTCGAAATACTTAAGATTAGAGTTGGATTCGCGGCGATAAGGGATAATTTTGAGAAAATAACTCTCCTCGCCAAGATTGATGAAACTCTAAAACTTGATTTTCGAGTCTTGTAGCCTGATTTTGACAATGAACAAAATTTCGAATCCTAGCATACAGTTAACGTGAGAGAGTGATCGAAACGGAATATGATTTCAAATACCTCGAATTTGCAAACCCTTTGCGAAGATAATATTCATTATCGACGAGGGCTTGGTTTGATTGTCATATAATGACAGATGAAAAGTGCTTTAAAAAGGCCATTCAAGAGCTATGACAAACCTGAAAGATTGGGATCCGTTATGATTTCTATAGATTGCAGGGCCACCCCTGACTCAACAAAACGATTTCTCTTAAAGAAAATCAATCTGATTGAGACTGGCGAATTATCATCCTCTGTCCTTCTGGATTATGTGGAAAGAAAGTTATCGAGAAAAAAGCTGCTCATGCAAAGATTCGAATCTACATAGCCCCAGGCAGAGACCCGTTAAAGAAGAAAACAGTGACTAACAAGAATTTTCGACCAAAAGACATGATGTGCACCAAAACAGTAAAGATTCCTCAATGACAAATAAAGCAAAAGTTGTTGATCGATTATGACTTGCGCCCATAGCATGGTAGCGCCCATGGTTTTTTAGCACCTGGTATTGCAAAACCAGGAACTATCGAAGATGCTTATATTGAATTAGATTTGGATTTCAAGTCTGATTTTGTGTATAAATATGTAAGTGTGTGATAGTTTAGGAGAGCGCAAAATTTGTTTTCTTTCTTCCTTTCATCACATGTAAGATATAGTGTGCGAGCTGCTCTTACCAGAAAAGATTGTAAGTACTATATTTATATTTTGAGTATTGTATCAGTTATGATGATAGACTAGAATTTTATTCTAGGCCTATATTATCATAAATAAAATTAATGTTTATTAAAACTTGTCATTATAGTTCCCTTTATATACATTAAGATTTTTAGTTAACGTTTCTGTACTGGGTAGGAAGCAATTAAATTTGTCTTTGGTAACATCCCCGAAGATGTCAGCGGTGAAGGTTATGGAGTCCTGCGATCGAGTGAGTGGGATGCATAGAGAGAATCAAGATTCTTGTCTCACCGGATGTTATTGGTCAAACCTCGAGTTAGGCGAAAGTATTAATGAAGCGGAGTGGACCCCTCTGGCTTGATGGGTGTTTTTAAAAATAAAAACAAGGTTATATGCATAATATAAGAAAACAAAAATTCTTAAATTCATAATTTTATCTATCTTTGTCTCTTATATGTATGTTGCTTTGTTTTTCCTTGTTTTTATTTAAAAAAACACCCATCACTATGGGTCCACCTTGCTTCCATTAATATTTTAAATTGCTTGGTTTGGCTTAGAATAACATAGGAAAAGCTGAGCCAGGCATCTGGTAATCCCACTTCGGACCGACGTGGGACTCCGTAACCTTCCAGTGGGACATCTTCGAGATCATTACCCGGCCTGACCACCCCAATTCGTTTACTCTGGCTAGGGCGTAAAACAGTTAACTAAAAATCTTAATGTATATAGTGGAACTATAATGACAAGGTTTTTTGAATAAACACACTTTATTTATTATAAACATAGGCACAGAATAAAATTCTGATCTTATCGTCATATTGTCTAATCTTTATGAAAATATAAATGAATGCTACAATCTTACAGTAGCATTGCTTCGCTATATCTTATGTGATGAAAGGAGAGAAGAAAACAAATTTTGCGCTCTCCTAAACTATCACACACTTACATATTTATACACAGAATCGGACTTGAAATCCAAATCTAATTCGATATAAGCATCTTCGATAGTTCCTGGTTTTGCAATACCAGGGGCTAAAAAACCATGGGCGCTACCATGCTATGGGCGCAAGTCATAATCGATCAACAACTTTTGCTTTATATCTTGTCATTGAGGAATCTTTACTCTTTTGGTGCAAATCATGTCTTTTGGTCGGAAATTCTTGTTAGTCACTTTTTTTTTCTTTTACTGGTCTTGTCCAGTTGTGCCGACGGAATCTTTGTGGATAGCTTTCCTCTGATAACTTTCTTTCCACATAATCCAGAGCGTATTGTGAGGATGATAATTCGCCAGTCTCAATCAGATTGATTTTCTTTAAGAGAAATCGTTTTGTTGAGTCAGGGGTGGCCCTGCAATCTTTAGAAATCATAACGGATCCCAATCTTTCAAGTTTGCCATAGCTCCTGAATGGCCTTTTTAAAGCACTTTCCATTTGTCGTTTTACGACAATCAAATAAACCCTCGATCGATAATAGATATTATCTTGATAAAAGTTTGTAAATGCTTTGAAGGTATTTGAAATCATATTAGTTCTTTGATCACTTTCCTCATGCGGATGGAAGTACCCAGACAGAAATTTTGTTCATTGTCAAAATCAGGCTATGCCCCGAAAAAATCAAGTGCTAAATTATCATCCAATCTTTATAAGAGAGAGTTATTTTCAGAATTATCCTATACGCGCTTAGTAGGAATCCGGCCCGGTAATCTTGTGATTTTCGGAAAATCGGAATATTAGTTAGGTAGATGGTAGCGATCTTTACCGAAAATCATACAATCACGAATATATACAGATTTGATCCTTGTAGAAAATAAATCCACAGATAAATTAGAGATTTATCGGCAATATGTTAGTGTCGGACAAAATTTGTACAATCTTTGTGGTTTAAGATGTAATCTTAAGTTCTCCTCTTGGGAATCTCTCATTTTCAAAAGCAGGTTTTGCTTTCTTTGTACGGGGACTCAAAGAAATAGTTTGGGAAGATTAAGCACTTTTTCAAAATCCTTTTTAACATCATGCTTTCGAATCATCTTTAATATCCATTTTTGACAAATCATATTTCCTTTTAAATATTGTTAAGTCATGAGGTAAAATCTTTACGCAATTTTCAAATCAGTAATAAAACTACTAACATTTTGTTTACTTTTCCCAAAGTATTTTTGGTTTGGACTAATCGATCTAAGCAATCAGCCAAAATCATGATTTGATAAAAAATCTTTGACATTTTAGTAATGTGAGACCCCGGAAAATCCAGATTTCCTAAGGAAGGGTAAAATGGTAATTTCGGTCAAAATCCGGAATTTTTCTAGATCTCGGATGACGAAATGGACTTAAGATGGAATCGTCTGTGAAATCCCCAGCTACCGCGTAGGAATTTAAGTTTGAATTAAGAAGAACGGTCGAATTTCACGTTTTGGCCTTAGAGAGATGTAGGACACTTGGCCCGTTTGTGTGGCCCCGAGGGTGCCACGATGTCCAAGCCATGGGAGAGTCGAAGCATTGAGTTCAGTGGAGCTCACATGTGACACATGGCATCGTCTTAATTCAGAGGAAAATCTCTCAAAGTGGTTGGATAAGGATAAGGGTGTAATCCGTGGTCCAGTGAGAAATGGACATGTGGCATTGAGAGGACTGTCTCTTGTCCCATCTTGTCAAATGGATTAGGAGGGAAGAGGAAAGGAATAAGCAGAAGAGAGGGAAAATGTGGGATTTTTAGAGAGAAATACTTCTCTCTAAAATTCGGCGTCCAGGGCCAGTCAATTTAGGCGAGTAAGATAAGTTGCTCCCCACGGCAAAAGGACATGAGTGGTTTCCGAGTTTTTGGGGTTGACAAGCTTCCAGAAAGGTAGGGGTTTTTATACTCTTGTTTTTCTTTTCTTGGGGGTCTTGTCAGGTGGGATTTGTTGGAACTGCAGATGGTAGTGATTTAGTTTCAAAGGTTGGGTGAGTGAATAAATCCTTGCAGTGTGGTTTAGATGAGTCCACGGTTGTTTGTGTATTGTGTGATGTGTGTTTTGTTGTATGGGTGAATAACATGTTGATTGAGAAATTTGGGGCGTCATTTCGAGGCCGAGCTAGTCGGATTGTGTATATTAATGTGAGCTAAGTTTATGTTATGATTATAAGTGAATAACATGATGTATGGGATTTAAATTGTTAATATATCATGAGTGATATGTGCCTGAGAGTTGTATGTTTGGTGTCTTAATTTGCATTGCGCTTAGGTGAGGAGTAACCAGTAGGGAAATTCCACTCTTGGGCTTTGCTCCACCAGTCATTAGGAATATTTTTCGGTATTGAAGATGCAATGGGGATGGGGCCGCATCCAGGGTTTTAGAGAGCGAGAAAGAACGGCCAAGATGGCCTTATCTTGTATTTTATGTTTTTTTTTTGTAAAATTTTGGGCTAGAACCCGTTTTTGTATAAATTATGATCATGATTGTAAAATAAATCATTTTATATAAAATATATAATTGTGTTGAATGGATATCACGGAGCCCAATCGGGTACATTTTACGATGTATGGGTCTCACGACGTGAGACATGTAGATTTCCGCGGGTTGGCGGGTCAGTCACTTGGACACCGGGGATTAGGCGATCACAAGTAAAGCTTTCTATGACTTCATCAATCTTTAGTGTTTCCTCCATCTCTGATTAGGGAATCTGCAACAATATTTTTGTGTGAGCGAATTATATCAATATCAAAAATATATTCGGAGCAATATGTTTGCCATCTAATCAAACGTTTATATTCGGGTTTTGAAGGTAAATTATTTTTTATAAATGCTTTGACTTGAGTATTATCAATTCTCAGTAAAAATTTCTTTGGTAATAATAAATATGAGAATTTCTTTAATCCTTTAATATTTCTTTAAAAATTCTTTTCATTGATATGGTATCTTTCTTGATGAGTGTAAATGTTCGAGTGTACCTACATAATTCTTGATATCATTTTGAATCCGTTTGAAATGCTGCTTTGCCCATGTACTATCGGATAGATGGAGTTTCAGGTATTAAATCATCATTGTCAAGTGGAAGTTTTAACTTAGGTAAATTAATACATTGAGATTTTATAAATTTAATTTGTTTTTCATGTTTCTTAGTGAACATAAATTTATTCTTTTCACTCGTTAATTTTCTTAATGGCTTTCTTAGGTCAGCAAGGTTTTTAATGAATCCTTCTGCATAATTTAATATACCTCAAAAGCTTTGAAGTTTTTAGATTACGCAATTTTTAGGAAAATTGTAATTTTTTAAAATATGATTATGTAACTCTATTCCTTCTGAATCAATTAATAGTCCTAGAAATTCTATCTTAGGTTCTCCTATAATGGACTTCTTTTTAGATAATCTAATACCATGCGTTTGACATAAATTTATAAAGATATCTAAATGTTTTAAGTGTTGTTCTTTCGTTTTTGAGGATATAGCGTTATCGTCAGCGTATGCATATATAAAATCTCGTAATTTACAATATATTATCATCTTTCGTTGAAAAATATGAGGGGCATTTTTTAATCCAAAGGGTAGTACATTCCATTCATAATGTCCTTATCGATCTTTGAAAGCGATCATTGGCAGATTCTTGATCGACTTAATCTAGTAGAATCGACTTAGTCAAACCAGTGCCAATTACAATTTCTAGTTTTATGAATTAATGTTTCTTTGTTGGTGAAAATAACTATCAAGAAATTATGTATCATTTAACTTTTTATAATTAGCAACCATACAAGCCTTATTTCTATTAATCTCATTTCGATTTCTAACCATAAAGGCTAGGCTACTATGTGGGCTATTCGAAGGCCTAATTAGATTTAAATCACATAATTCTTTTAATTGAATTTGAAATTCTTTATCCCAACTCATTGTGTCTCGTAGGTTTTTACTTTTCTGTCTATCTTCAATCGGGTTCTTTTAATTCAAAGAGTTGCGCATAAATTTGTTGTTATCCCAAAATTGTAAAGATTCTCAACATCTGAGATTCAAGTTTGAGTTTTATCGAGAACAATCGAGGCTTTTTAGTAATTGAGATTCTAATTTGAGTAATGGCGTAGAAAAATCAGTTTTTGGTAAAGGGAGAGGAATAGGATAATCCTCTGTTGGCTGGAGGATGATCTGGTTTTGGGCGCTTGGCTGTTTCTGTGGATGTGGTCAGGTGGACCTGAGGAGTTTTGAGGCAAGATAATAAATCATTATTTTGAATAATAACTTTAAAAGTTGAAGAAAATTATTGCCAAGTAGAATATCACATCGGTGTGTGGAAATAAAGAAGTGGTGTGATATATTTATCGTAAGGATGCGAGGATGTTTGATTCCTTTTGTAAGAATAATATTTTGATTTGAAATATCTTTTCCTTGTATTGCGAGTGCATCTGTGTATTAAATCGGAAGCGAGGCTAATTTGGAAAGACATAAAGCGATTGAATCTATATATAAAGCGACAAAGGGTTCGAAGCTTGTGAGTCGGGATAAGTTAAACTTGATAAGAATATATATATAGAGAATGGGCTAGTCATTTGGGTATGATAATCTGATTATGATTAATGGTAATCATTAAATGTTGGTCTCAATCTACCAAGGTTTAATTTTAGGAAAGTCATTCTAACGTAATTAATAATTATCGTTTTTCGCCGTCTTATTAATTAATGGTAGTTTATTTCTTGATTGGTTAATCCTAGTACTACGTTGCGAATTTTGTCACACAAAACTTTTTCCCCCATTAAAAATTAATATAAATGCTTGGATTTTCTAAATAATTTAAATCTAACATAAAAGGTTAAACTTTTTTGATATATAACTTGAAGGCTCCTGGCCATCAGTGAGATATCAATTTACGCCATTCATGGCCATTAAAATATTCTCCTTTGATTTTATAATTTATGTCTTTTTATTTTGTTAGTGTTTTAAGTATTTATTCTGCTACCCCAGGATGAATTGTATTATTTGTAGAGTTAAGTAGACGAAGGTCGAGAATCTAAATATTTTGGCTCATCTCTCATATCAGTAGGAAATCATCTTGAAAGCATACTAGACGTTTACGGTGGATAGACTCTTCAATATCATGGAATAAGAGTGCATCATGTCGTTTTGAAGCGAAAATATTGATATGATGTGTATTTGACAATGCATAAGCAATCTTATAGGTTATAGAGTAGGGTTTGTTTCCTTCTCTCATAAAATCTTGTCTCTTAAAATCCTGAATTAAACTTAAAGTTCTATCAAAATCCTTATCTGCAAGGTTATAAGCTATTTTTGGATAAATATTGAAAATTAATTTTTGGTACTTAAGATTTCCTCTAATAATTCCTAGAATAGCTTCTTTCTTGTTGATAATCCTATTATCTAATAATGCTAAATCTATGGGTGTATCAATTCCTTTTCTAAATGTTGCACTTATAATCATTTGTATGGATCTAATATAAATCCATCCAATCTTACCGTGATCTTTTTCATTAATCTTCTGAATTCTTTGAATCAACTCCCTTTTTTCCAATAAGGGAATTTCAATGCTGACTTGAAGTTCTTCTATGTTTAATCTTGTACTAACTGCCCAAACTTGGTAATGATGCATAATATTTTCTTAATCAGAAACTTTTCCTGGTACTACATTAAATCCCGAATACTCTGTATATTATAATCAGCCTTTTTTAATCTTCTTAAAAAGTTGACTATCAAATAAAATATCTTGAAAGAAATCTCCTAAACTTTCAATCAATAATTTCACTCATCTTCTTCAGAATAATCTAAATCTTCAGAACAAGTATCATCTATTTCGGAATCAGTTTCATAGATAGATTCTTCAGAATGAAGATCATCTAAATCTTCTAGTTTTCTTACTTGAATAAATTCTTCCTTTTCTATCATTTTTTCAATATCTTCGGCTAATTCAATTTTCTTCTTATTAAACTTTTTAGGACACTCATTTGCGTAATGTCCAATTTGATTGCAAGCATAACATCTACATTCCTTTGCTTGCTTAGGGTTTTTCATATAGATCATTCTTCTTCGAATCGGGTTATTCCAATTTCTCCTAAAGTATCCTGGTCTTCTTTTTACAAAAAATCTTCGTCTTCCAAATCTATTTGAGAATCTATTTGGGAATCTATTTGGGAATCTTCTATTGGGTTTCTTCTTTTTTCGGATATAGGGTTTTTTCAAATCTCCTATTACTGTAACGCCTCATCCTAAGAGGGTGTACGGTATGTATGTAGTAAGGGTTGCGTATGTCTTGTGAGAACGTAATTATTTGGAGTGCCATAGTAGTATTTTTGAAAGTTGTTTTTTAAGGATGAAATTATAAAGTTTTGAAAACATTGTGGCCTTTTGCAATTAAGGAAAGTGGAGGGTGAAAGTACAAGTATGGAATTTCAAAGGATAATAATAATAAATTGGTAATGGTTGAGCCTAGAAAATTCTCTAGATCTCGGATGAAGAAATGGAGCTGGCATTAAATTCGTTTTGCGAAATCCCAGTGACCCCGGAAAAGTTTCGTTTAGTTATGAGATAGTCGAGATATTTTGCAATTTACGGGTGATAAATCGCCCGGTGACTTGAGGGACGAGATTTCACGAAAATCTTGGAAGTTAGAAATGACTTGAGTTAAAGTTCATTTTAAAACAATTAGGCCAAGAAATAAAATTTTTCGGTGAAGAAATGGACCGAATGAGGCAATATAAGTTATGTATCAAATAATAATAATAATAGTAAAAAAAGGATAAAAATCATAGGGAAATGGGGCAGTGCATGAGGAGCGGAAGTGTAGCCCCCAAAACTAGTGTTGGTTGACTGCCCGTCAACCCGCGGAAACACTCGTGAATGTCGGGTGACCCGACATTTCTCACGAAAATCGGGCAAAGTCTCCTTTGTACAGAGAGCTCTACCCAAATATGTAACACCCTGAAATATACCCTAGTAGTTTTCGGACTTGTTTAGGGTATATTATAAGCTAAATATGAATTTTTGAAAATAAAAATTAGAGACCGAAATAGTGTGAGATCAGAGGGCAAGTGGTCTTTTACCACTTGAGGACATAAAAACCATAAAGCATAAGATTATATGTAATTGTGGAATTTGAGGAAGATTATGGGTCAAATTAGAATATAGTAATTTGAATTTCAAAAAGGAAAGGCAAGAGGCTTAAATGCACAAATGAAGACTTAAAACAAAATGGATTTTCCTTGTTTTTGGCCAAACATGGCCTTAACTCAAAGTTGGATTTAAGACCAAATTGGTCTCATTTGAGGAGACAAAACCGTAAAAGAGAAGGAGAGAAGAAGAAGAAGAGGAAGAGGAAGAGAAAGAAGAAGAAAGGAGGAGGAGTTCAGGATTCAAGGTATAAGACTAACCTTGAGTATGGATCCTTGGTTTTGTTTGGTTAATGGATTGCCTTTAAGCAAGGTTTGATAAAAATTCATCCCAACATGAGTTTCTTGTTGATGGTGATTTCTTTCTAGGGTTTGATAGGATTTCATCTTGATAGATTAATGGGAGTAAAGTGGGTAAAACCCAAATGTAAAAACATGGAATCCTCCCTTTGAGGTTGGATTCATTGATTAATTACAGTAAAAAGTTGGGTAGAACAAGCCCTAACAAATCCTTGTATTTGGTTTGTGTGGGGTTATAACCCATATTAGAGTTATTTGAGAGTAATTCATGTTAGATTTTGAAGTAAAGATAAGTGGAAGAGGAATTGAATAGAAAAGAGGTTACAAAATGATCATGAAATGGTTTTGAGGTGTATATGAAGTATGGAATTGAATTGGGTATCAAAAATATGGAAAAAGGAGGAGAAAATACACATTATGGGCAAAATTTGGAAGGTGTACCGGTACACCCTGTTCTGCTTTCCCAGTTTCGACCAGTTTTCGTATTTTGGTCATAACTTGCTCATTTCTTATCCGATTTGAGTGATTCAAGTGGCTACGTAAAATAGACTTCAAGGAGAACCAAAAACTTAAAATAGGCATCATAAATTCTGATCCTAAGTAGCTAAAAAGTCGCTCAAAGTGGGGCCATTATGCAAGCCAAATTCTGGTTCAACTTTGAACATGAAATAGTCGGGTTGTTTGGACGTAACTTGAGATGATTGCTCGAGATTGGGTGATTAGGTTGGAATAGAACCACTTAGCACGCTATCTTTTAAAATAGTACAATGACTTGAATCAAACATGAAGTTAAGATCTCGGAAAAATTAGTAATAAGAACTGTTCTAGTGTAATCTGAGTACACCGACTAGTTTGGCATGAAAATGCCATAACTTTAGTTTGGATTGTGACACCCCGGAAAATCCAGATTTCCTAAGAAAGGATAAAATGATAATTTTCGATTAAAATCCAGGAATTTTCTGAATCTCGGATGGCGAAGCGGGCGGCTTATAGTTGGAATCGTCTCGCGAAATTTAGCAACCACGTCGAATTTCGTTGGTCAGAAGTGGTCGAGTTCCACGTTTTTCGAGCGTGGGTGTCGGATGACACATGGCAAGAATAGAGGATGCCGTAGCCTTGCGAGTGTGTGACACTTGGCATCAAAGTAGTGGCTCTATTGAGCCATGTGTGGGAAAAAGGATCCCATGGCTCACATTGAGCCCGTGTGGGTATGTGTCGTAAAGGAAATAAAAATAAAGAAAAGGGATGGAAAATTGAGAGCCACTGAAATTGTCTTGGGAAGGAGGAGAGAACTGTGGCTGACCCATACGTTGAATGCTCCAAAAAGAGGAGAGAAAATCCAAAGAGAAAGGAGAAAATGGGGAGAAATTGAGAGAAAATGAAAGAGAAATGAGAAAAGAAACAAAAGCAAAAGGGAAACGTAGGGAGGAAGAAAAGAAAAGATCCAGGAGGTCTTGGATCTCATTTTCTAGAGAGAGAGCTTTTCCTTCTCTCTAGGTTTGTAAGCCGTCGTAGTCAGTTCTTCGCTGACAGGAAGGAGAATTGTTCTGCGAAGAGACAGCGTGTGGACTCCGGTTTTTAGGGAGTTCGCAAACTCACAGGGGAAGAGTAGGGGTTTTCTCCTACTTGTTTACTTTTGCTTAAGAGATACTGTTATGGGTGCCAAGAGGATTTGTTGAAGTAGGGACATTGGTGATTTGATTCCAAAGATTTTGACCCAGTGAATAAATCCTTGGTGTGGTTTAGACGGATCCACGGTTTGTTTGTGTGATTGTGTGATGTGTGTTGTTGCCGTAGGTGAATAACATGTTGATTGTGAAATTGTGGGCTGTTCCCGAGACGAGCGAAGCAGTTGTGCATAGCCATGTGAGCTAAGTTTATGTTATGATTATAAACTGAATAACATGATGTATGAATTAAATTGTTAATATATGCATGAGTGATATATTAGCATGTGTTGTATGCTTTGTGTGCCATTGCATTTCACTTAGGTGGGGAGTAACCCAAGTAGGGAAATTCCACTACTGGGCTTTGCTCACCCCGTTGTGGGACTATTTTTTTTCAGGTATTGAAGACGCAGTGGGGATGGGACGCATCCGGGTTTTAGAGGCGAAGAAATGGCTAAATCGGCCTCATCTTGTATTTTCTGTTTTAACTTGGCAAATTCTGAACAAGGGCCAGTTTTGTATAAATTATAATTAAAAATGAAATTGCCAATAAATCATTTTGTATAAAATGTACATTTTTATGAGTAGGATCTGTAGGCCCAGTGGCCATTTTGCACGTATGCGTGCCTGCGTGACATGAGACATGTAGTTCCGCGGGTTGTGGGTTGTCAACGGACACCCGGGATTGGGCGTCGCGGGATGATCGATTGGATTGATTCACTTCTGAAAGTAAAGTAGATTCATAGAGGAATAAGAATATATGAATGAGTGTGATTACACCCCTTACATCATACTTCAAAGAATATGAAGTTATATGTAATAGGCATGAAACAAGAAAATGTAGAAAATGAAAAATGTAAAGATGTGTTCATGAAACATGAAAATAGATTATGGAAAATGAAAATGAAATAGCGAAGGGTGAGCATGATTGTGAACATGAGCAATATGTCATGAACACACTAATGTGGTTAAGTGATATATAGTTATTATCGCATATAACGAGAAAATGATAACAAATGTTAGGAATTATCATTAGATAGTATACGTAAATGAATTTATGAATGAGTATACATAAATGAATATGTGAATGAGTGTATGAATGAGTATACGTGAATAAGTATACGTAAATGAATTTATGAATAAGTATACATGAATGAGTATACATGAATGAGTATACGTGAATAAGTAAACGTAAATGAATTTATGAATAAGTATACGTAAATGAGTATACATGAATGAGTATACGTGAATAAGTATATGAATGAGTATACGTGAATGAGCATATGAATGAGTATATATAAAATGATGCATGAATGAGTATGTGATTGAGTATATCTTTGAAAAGATAATACGAAAGTGAATATGGAATTGAAATGTGATATTTGAAAACCGAATGAATGTGAATGATAATAAGGACGGGATTCATTAAACGGAATCCGTCGTAAATGTAAATTGAATGATATGAAGATTGAACTGCTTGACGGGATGCACCAAACGGCATCCGTCACGAAGGCACCCCAAAATTATCCAATGTCCCACTTGGCGGGATGCCTTACGTCGGCATCGTCGCTGATGGCGTATGGCATTGAAGAAATGTCCCACTTGGTGGGATTCACCAACTGGATCCGTCATGATGGCGTATGACATTTGAGGTGATACCACGTGTCGGGTGCGCAAAGCGACATCCGGCATGATGGGAGACCCGAATAATTGATACCCGCGATGTCGATGCACCGCGGCATCCCAGCGTGATGGGAGACGAATAAGTGATACCACGTGTCGGGGGTGCGCAACGGCATCCGTCATGATGGGAGACCCGGGTGTAAGTAATACCACATGTTGGGACATGGCTTGGCATCCGTCATGATGGGAGAACCGAATAAGTGATACCACGTGTCGGGATGCACCAAACAGCATCCGTCATGATGGGAGACCGAATTGTAAAATGTGTAGACACATTACCGAATGATAAAAAGGGGCGGGATTCATTAAACGGAATTCGTCAAAAATGTGAATTGAATAGTCAAAGTGATATAACCAACATTGACGAGTGTAAATGGGATTTTTATGTGAATGCTTAAATCTCATAAATTGAATTGTGAATTGAATTATTGCATTGAAAATGCATGTTGTGATATGATAAATGATGTGTAAAATGGAAGCATGCGAAAATGAATAGCATGAGTTTATGTGGATAAAAGGCATTATTTTGTAGTACATGATATTAAGTGTGAATGTTATGGTCTTTTGAATTTATGAGTGGTTATGGGATTACCCGAAAGAAGTGTTTCAGGTGAATTAAAAGTTTCAAAATGGAATAACACCAAACCAATCATTTTGGGAAGATAATTGAAAATCGTAGATGTAGGGCTTACAGCTTGGATCTGATCAGATAAGTCGAGAGTTCGAATTGCGACCTTTGAAAATAAAATTTAATAAAAGCGAACAAAATGTTTGATTGAAAATGTCGGGTAAACTGAATCGACTGGATCATCAATAAGATCAAAGTAGGTTGGTGCGACACTTTTGTGAAAATTTAATGTAGCGAAACAAAATGTTTTAAACGGGCATCCCAGATCATGAAACGTAATTGCTAAAGGGAGTTGATTAATGGCTTCGGCCGTGATAGTGATAAGAGTCTAATATGTATTGGTATTAGTCTAAGTTGACCTTGTATGTAATTGATATGATTTGATATGTTCCGATTTGCCATTGTAGATGTATAAGTTGTTTTGAATATGATCTGACATGCCATACATGTAGAAGATATGAATTGAAACTTGTAAAAGACATGACACATGAAAGTGATACGACCGTGAAAATGATATGGAATCTAAAAAGAATAAAATCTACATGTATAATATGATATGAGTTAGAAGTCACGCCTTATTGAAGCGTTAATTGCATAAGGAAAGTAAATGTAAAAAAGATAGTGTGACGATTATTGTTATTAGTGGATTCTTGTCTATATGTTCCACTAAGCGTAAAGCTTAGCATGGGTGTTCAATCGTGTAGGTACTGAAGAGGAGATAAAGAGGACAGAACATTCCACACGAGTGTCTGGTACCGTGAGGGATAGGTGCTCACTTGGCCCAACTGTTGCGTCTCTGATGTTTGTATTAGATATGCATGTATGTATTTGTATAAGAAAGAGGTAGCATATGTGTATATGGAACAATGGATACCCTTGATGTTAGTCCCTTTGTATATGTAAATGAAATTTTTTGGTTATTACAAAATTGTTTTTGTACCACGGTATAAGTTAAGCTCCCCGAAAAAAATAAAATAAAAATAAAGAGTCCGGCCATGGTTTGCTTTTGAAACCGGTTGGTCATGTCGAGTAAGACCCGGGGTAGTGTGCAGCAAATACATCCTTTTGTATATAGCCTGTCCCCGATCAACATCTGATCATATGATGCTCATGCTCCCGAGTAAAAGCGGCCTCTTGGGCCCATACCATAATATCATCATGATATATATATATATCAGCATATCCAATAGTTTCAAGAGTTCCAATTTTACTCTTATACAGCAATATATTAAAACAGAATTCTAATATATGTCATACATCATATTAAGCCACAATCAGACTTTCTTCTAAAAAGCTCAGTCTAGGATGGGCCGATGCTATAAATGCTCTCTTGTACAATAAAATAATATCCCTTAACAGGGTGAGCTAATGCTCAGTAATGGAATCACCCTAAGTGGGCTACTCTCCGCAAGTGCATGTACAATGTTCTGATAAACACATTAGGCAAATGCATGATCCTACTTGAATGTCTAATTGATCATCTCCTTACGGAGTCTCACCGGCACTCCCTCCTGCATACAAAGCCTCGTATGAGAATTATTATGTTTGTTTGTGGACAACCCTCCGATATATATATCATTAGAGTAAATTCTCAAAACTGATTGATATTTTAGTAGACTACCCTCCGATCATTTTAGTTTTAGACAACCCTCGAAACCATTACTCTAGACTCACCTCTTCACCTCCTCTTATCATCTAAGTTTTTAGATTGCACATATAGATGCATGATTAAGTCCATTACGATCCCATGTCACATGTAAATATATAAACATGTATATTCCATAAACTATCACATAATCATGTTATGCAATTTCACATTCCATCACATCAAAATTAGCTCACATGGGCTAATGATCAAACATGAGCAATTCTACTTGATTACCCGATCAAACACATTAATTTCACAAAAATATTTTAGCGAACATAATCTCGGGAATAGTTAAGCCCTGATTACTATTCAGAAAATCTAAATCATTGGTTCACTTTGTGAACCCGAATTTCAAGGCCATTTCTGGCCTTATACACATCAAAGCATCATTCATAACACAAATTTGTACCATGAATAACCCAAGCAGCCCGTGGACAGTGTGTGAATTTGTCCACATGGGACTAAAAATGACTTTCCGTTCCAAGATTTGGGGCCAGTCAAGCGGCCCCTCACGGCCTCATTCAACTCAAACATTCACAAAGTACTTAGAGCAAGGAATAAAAACCCAGAGTAGGAGAGCCCCTACCTCCGCGGGTTGTCGAAACTCCTCAATTAGGTAGCCCACCACGTAGGTCTCCTCAAGTGACGGCTTCCCTTCTTGTCCGAACCCAGTGTAGACGATTTGGGATCTCTGATTCTAGAGAGTTTGGACGTTCTCTCACTGAAAATGAAATCAAAGCTTGCTGTAAAGACTCCCACAGCTTCCTCAAGGTTTCCTTACCTCTTTCCAGTTTGAAGATAGTACTATGCAAACTTTGTCTTATTATCATTTAAGACAAATTTAAATCTATTTGTCATTCTTTCCCAGTTTGACACCTCGGCACTATCTCGGCTGTCCATTTTCATCATTTCTCTCTCTTGCACTTATGGCACATGAGTACATATTATATGTGATTTTGTCACATCAAATACCGTTTCTGGCGCCGAAAACGATGCCCTTGAAAAGCGTATCAACTCCCGGAACTATCTCGGAATTCGGCAAGAAATTAAATCTGCTAGCTAGATTTGGCAGGCTGATTCAACGGTGCAATCCGTTTAGTCATCCGAGATCTAGAGGTATTGATTTTGACCGAAATTACAATTTGTAACCAAAATTACGATTTTTGCATTTTCAGAAGTGAGATTTCTCGGGTGTTCTGGGAGAGGGAGAAGATATTTTAAATTTTTCTCTCTTAATTTCTTTCTCAGATTTATGGAAATTGGACCGTAGACTTTTTGTTGGAGCAAAAGGCAAAGTTGGTCTGGCCCCAGAACTTCTGGCATGGAACCAATATCTTAGCACATTTAATCCGAAAACTTCAAGAAGTAAGAAATTTCCTACTTGTATTGAAACTGAGCCTAAAGGCTATGTAATTACTTGAAATTTTCCTAAAGCCCGTGAGAGGCAGTAAATTTAAGTCCCAAAATTTTTGGATTGAGTTTAGGAATTTTTGAAATTTGGGACTATTTACTGAACGATCAAGACTAAATTTAAGATTTGTTTCGAATGATTCGGGTTAAAATTTCAGGATTTTATTCAGGTAGTCCAAACATAATTTTCAAAAATGTTTTCGGGTGTTTTTAGACTCTATGGAAAGTCCCTTGAGTCTAGAATCTATCCATAGGCCTATGAATGGCATTTGGGGCCCACATATTTTTTGAAAATTTTAATTGTACTTTTGGTAATAAGCCAGCAGTTATGATGACGATGATTCGCCATCAGAATGTGTATGACAACTCAGCGAAGCGGAAAAAGTACGTGAGTGTGGTATCCATTCACGGTGTAAAGAGGGTGAGTCGTTCCTGGCTATTTTAAATCTTATTATATTATTTATCTCGATATCATTTTGTGTATCTTGCCTTCCCGAACAGAACAATCGCTCTCATTGAAACTCAAACTCAGCTCGTATGATTAAGAAATAATCAAACTCAACAATGGTTTGATTTTAATATATTGAGTAAACGGCTGATGGTTTAATGGCGTGGTTTGTTCGCCGTATCGTGAAAGCAGCTGATGTGGTTTTGTTATATTCAAATATGCACTTTGGCCTGGCTGAAACTAATGGTTTTGGATTTGTAAAACCATATTTCGGAAACAAGCAAATGGCTTAAACAAAAATATATGTTTATAAAACCAAACTAATAAGAAAATACAGTTTTAAACAAACATCTGCAGGTGGGGAGAGCAATTATAAGTAGAAAAATTAAATTTTAGAAAAAGGCTGCAGCAGACAGAGCGGATTTGAAGCAGGAAATTACTCTGATCTGGATAATGAGAAAGCAGGGTGTGTGTGAAGTGAGCCAGATCCTCAGCGAAATCTAGTGAAACTGGAAAGTTTGGTCAGTGCGAGACAATCAGAATATTTTGATTTTTGGTGAATGAGTCGTGATGACTTAGACGAGATTTTTACGAAAATCTCGAAAGTCAGAAAATGATTTGGGCTAAGTTCATTTAAAATAAAGTGAACTGAAAAGAAATAAATTGTTTTGGGATAGAAACAGACTCAAATGAAACAATATGAATCATATATTTAAAATAATAATAATAATAATAATAAGAAGAAGAAGAAGAAGAAGAAGAAGAACAAGAAGAAGAAAGAATAATGGAATAAAATAAAAGGATAAAAAAAAGACGGGACAGAGAGCGGGCGTTAGAATGCAGGAGATATTTTATTTTTTCTTCTCTTCGTTTTTTCTTATATTTATAATCGGACCGCGGAGTTTCATCGAAATTTGAAAAGCGAAGTTGATTCACCTTTGACGAGAGTTGGCGTGGTACCAAAATCTTGAGATTTCGTCCAAACTCTCACGAGGTAGGAAATTTTCCTACTTGTGTTATTTCTAACACAAAGCCATTTAATGGCTGTGGATTAAAGCAGAGGCCGTGAAAGGTCGTAGAATTTCCAGTTCTCAAATTTTAGGGTAGTATAGAAATTTTAGAAATTTTGGGATTGTTTGGACCAGTCTAGGCTTAATTTAGAATTGTTCCTGAGCAGTTGGGCTGAACCACCCCCGAGGCTTTGTTTTTGGACAATCATGACAAAATTTTCGGGACTATTTTAAGACGAGTCTACGGATTATTATTCGAGTTTGGTTTTGGTCGAATTGATGCCTTGGGTTTTATGGTGAGTTTGGTATCACAATATTCGGTGATGAACCGTGGGGACGAAGGTGCCTTGTTTTATATGGGTCGAGATTTGGGCCCTTTTGTAATATTATTGTTGGAAGTGAATAATATGATTGAGTGGTTGCGTGTGTCGTTTGTGTGACAAATAAATGACACATAGTTGTACATGATTGAGGCCATTACATGGCTCGTTGGAGGCTAGTTGTGGACAAATTATGTCATCACTAGGCATAGGGATTGATGTGTGTCATTACCCGGGTGGTAGTGACTTGTGATGTCCATGTATGATTGAATTAGTATGTTTGATTTGGAATTTGTATGAACCTTAATATGAATGTCCAAATGATGCATGGATAAATATGCATGAGGTATGTATGCACGTATAGTTCTCATTATATATGTAGCATGGTATGAATGAAGCAGATGACATATTGCATTATACATGCGAAAACATCGCATAACATGGGTGTGAGTGCATAGTTGAATAAACCTTTGTGTTAGGTGTTCGATGGTGTAATCGTGAGTACCACGGTTGTGGATCGACACACTATGTATGGTGTTGATTAATTAGGCCTCGATTAGACCGATGTCCAAATAGAGTCGCCTGAGTTAAGAAATGGAAATGGCTCATTGCATTTCATATGCACTGGGGCACCCTAGAACAATAGGAGTGAGTGCATGAGGTGGTTTCTTGAGGATTTGTTCGGAGGGTTGACCCGACAATATTATTTATGGTGCTATCCCACTCTGACATCGGAGGAGTTGTCCATATAATATCAATCGTTGGAGTGCCTTGATTGATATACATCGGAGGGTTGTCCACAAAATAGATTATCAGTGTGTCCACTATTTATATCGGAGGGTTGTCTCATTTAAACAAATATCTTTGTTTGAAATGATTTTATTCATGGAAATGCATGTTTTGAGGGGAGTCGTGAGGACTCGAGGCGTATGATTGTAAATGAAAAATGAAAAGATTAGAGTAATCTTGGTTGTCACCAAAGCCAGTGGATTCACACTTGGAAAATTGCGTGTGTGAGGGAGTCGGTGAGGACTCGAGATATGGGATAGGGTGGTGCATTCTCATCCATGACATGTAGACATTTAGTAAAGGATATATGATTAGCAAATGTTTGTTTATTTGTTTGGATGTCGTGCATGTGCACTTGGGTGGGGAGTAGCCCTTGTAGAAGAGTGCTCGCTGCTAGGCTTTGCTCACCCCACATCGTGGGACCCGCTTTCAGTGCAGGTCGGGTGCGGGCAGGTTTGACCCGCGTGAACCCTTTTTATATGAAGAGCGGATTGTGGCTTTGATATATATTTTGTAAATATATATGGGTTGTATTTATTTGTATAAGAGTGATGTAATTTAAACTCTTATGGATTATGGTTTTATAGTCATGTGCTTATATGTTTGAGCATAGATAAATAGGCCATACGTGGCCATTTTTACTCGTATGTGGACCGATGTGGTCGTTGTATAATATTGGGCCATGTTGCTAGCAATTGTACATGTTGTATTTAGGTAGAGAGCTCCCCATACAAAGGGACTCTGCCCGATTTTAATTAATCATAGGTCTGGAAAAGGGGACACGATGTTGTGTGGTGTTGGGTTACTTTCGACATCCCTGAGTATTCCAGGGTTGATGAGTTGTCACTTGGGACTCTGGGATAGGGGTGTCAAGAATTATTTCGTACACAACGCGGTGGTGTTAGGACATCATTTTATGCATTTAGATTTGCACAGTCAAAGCAAAGCCAGTTCACGCATCATGGCATTTAAAGGGTTCATTAGCACGTACTGGGTATATAGGGTTAAGCGCTAGCTAGATTATGATGATGTGAACCAAGGTCATTCCGTCATATTTAGGAAAGGGGAATTGAGCCAAGGCTCTTCCACCTAGGTGATGTGGACCCGAGGTCCTTCCAAGCCTGATTGAAGCCCGGGCTCCGTGTTTTACTAAGTCTGAAAATGACGAAAGGCCTTCGGTGGTTGATCTTGATTTATAAGCATTTTACACACAGTTTTAAAATTAACCACTGATAAGCAAGCAAGCATTTTATGAAAAGTTTTATAAACTTTTAAAGCAAGCGGTTGAGCCCAGGCTCCCATGTTTATAAAAAGTTTTATAAACTTTTAAAGCAAAGTAAGCAAGAGGTCTATGAAAAGTTTTATAAACCTTTAAAGCAAGCGGTTGAGCCCAAGGTCCCATGTTTATAAAAAGTTTTATAAACTTTTAAAGCAAAGTAAAGCAAGCAAGCAAGCAAGAGGTTTATGAAAAGTTTTAGACACTTTTAAAGCAAAGCAAAGTATGAAAAGTTTTAGAAACTTTTAAAGTAGAGCAAGCAAGGTTTCTGGAAAATATCTTGTAAAGAAGTTTCACGAGTTTTGGAATATTACCGAGAAAAAGCAAACATTTTATAAAGCATACACTCATTGAGCTCGTTTAACTCATTATTTTCTTGTTTTAAAACTATTTTCGAGTCTGGCACGTAAGCGGCTGGAGCATATTAGGATTCCTGCGAATTTTGTATCGGTGTTGTATTAAATAACTTATGTAAGGAAATACTTTGGAATTTATGCGAGTTGAGCATATGTATGTACATAGTTTTGTATTGTGAAAATGTAGTGAGCTGAGGCTCTTTGAATGAAGTGTGTTAGTTTGCCATAGTTTTGAAAAATTATGCTTGTATATACAGGTTTGGGATATGTCTGTATGCAGTTGTTATGTTGCCGAAATTTTATAAAATCACAAGTTTAGAAAAGAAAATTTTTATCTGGGTTTTCGTGACAACACGGCCGCTTCACGGGATTCTCTAGTAGTTGGAGTAACGTGGGGTTTTACGTAGGGTGCTTGGCACACACTGCTAGTAGGGGTGGGGTGAGACTAATTCTGATAATCAAATTGTTACCTCTATAATGAACATTTTCTTTTTCATATCATTTTAGCTTCTTAATCGGATAGAAACGATGACACCATTCACTCAGTCTTTCTTTTAAAAAGGAAATCCTTCTTCCTAATGTATCTGAATTGACAAAGGGATAATCACGTATTAAAGCAGATCCCCATGGATATGGAATCTTTGAATAAAACATATTTAGGTACATGGTATCTGTACCAATCTTTCCATATATATGGTAATAATAATCTTGAAAAACACAAATATATTTATCTAAAAGACATATATCATTTAACTCTAGTTTCAGTAAAGCATGAACATATTTTTCTGCGTATTGTGGGGAATCCCTATTAATATATCCTTCTCCTAAGAATTCAGTTCTTAATAGGTGTACAACTTTTGTAATTATTTCATTGATGTTATCTCCAAATAAAGCTTGAGTTTTTGTTTCTGTTTGTAGATTCTGCCAAAATTGAGAGGTAGATTTAATCATTGCCATTCCAATATATCGTTTTGCGTCATCAAGAGACATTCTATTTACACTTATTGCTAATCTAAGTGAGGTTTCCCATCTATCTAGAGTGGATAATATAAGTGAGGTTTCCGGGTCGGCATGCCTGAACTCGAAGGATCTCGCCTCGATCCGGCTTACGCCTCATTTAGGCCTCCCACACCATTAAGCTCAAAATCGTCAGCATGCTTGATATTCAATAAGTCTTCACTGCTGTCGGGGCCTCACCTGATAAGTCAAAGTGACATTTTCTCCCCCTGATATCTTACACGCCTAAGTCTGAGGCACCTTTCACCTCCGCCTCCTTTGAACACTAGATTCTCCCCTAGTCCATCGACTAAGATTAGTGACGATACTGGGCCAAGGGACGTCCATCTCTTGGACGGCATCACACAGCCGTGGAAGGCACCTTCTCACTTCCACCCAGACGACACCTCATTTGGACTTCCACTAGTAGGCAAACCTGTTACAGCACTACTAGCCAGCAACCGACACTTTGTGCAATATGGAGGAGCACACGACTTAAGAACCAGCTTCATTAGTGCGTGTGCAACTTGTAGGAGAAAGACTTCGGCCTCGGGATCAATGAGAAGAACTCAAACATACCACTCTTGTTGAAGACTTATGTCCTTGCTCTGAACCAATTCTATGCAGGACCTTTAAACAGCTTAAATTTGAACAGTAAATATAAAAAATTTGAACAGAGTAACAGTATATTGAATTTCTTCAATAGTACGGCGACGTTATGTGAGGAGGTTTCATTTAAACTCCTTGTAATTAGGTTCGGGAGGTTTGAGTTTCTAACTACGATATACTTTTAAAAAGGTGAAAATATTTGATCTATGCGAGTTTGAATAGTAAAAACAATTGAGACGATGTCGCGAATATTTGAATCAAATAGAAAGCAGTGGTAGAAATTTGAAATGAAATTTTATTAAAATTTGAAACTTACAATATTTGAGGAAAGCTTTGTCGGAAAGCATGCAGTGATTTGAAGCGGTGTTAGTGTATAAAATCTCATTACAAACCTAATCTTTTCATAGTTTTAGTAATGTTTTTATGTCAAATAAGTGCCATAATTCTCTAAATGTTCATATTTATGATTAGATGATCCATTTGGCGGGCGGTGCGAATTTGGAGCGAAGACACAACGAAAAATTGGAAAATCAGCAAATAGAGCACAACAGATTTGACCTTTCAATTTTTCTGTATTAATGGGGAAATAAAATGGCTCCCGAAATACCCGGGGAACTACATTCGGAGCTTCCGCAAATATTTCCAGCAATACCAAGATCACTCAGTCGAATCGGGATGGGGAGATACACACTCGGGAAGTCGGAGCAAAAACAAAGGCATTTGCGAGGAACCACGACGAACCAACGAGTTCTATTCTAAAAGTGCATTTTAAATTTATAAAATGACATCTGATGGAACTTTCTTGTTATATGACGGTATCAAACGTGGTGTGTAAATATGCACCTATCTGCGAGTGCAGCGTTGCCTCAGTAATATAATTGTACTGAGTGTCTGCGATGTATCGATCCACGAGGGAAGATAAATTGACTCTGATTTTACCTTTAGGACAATATCACGAATGAATGATTCTAAGATGGAGTTTAAATCTTGGCTGTAACTAAAATGTGGTTTTGGTGAATTGATAATGGGGAACCCTAGGGTTAAATCTCCTGTCACATTCGATGGATTATTCTTCTAAAGATATTTATTTATTCAGTTGTTTCTCAATATATCAATGGCGAGGTGATCTTACCTCGAGATATCTACTCTCGAGAATTATATTACGCCTATTTAAGTGAATAGAATCGAGTATATCTCTATCTAGGCTCGGTATTCAGAAAGTAGCAATGTTCAACCCCAAAAAACCACCTTCAGGTTCGAATATCTCTATGCAGAGATCGGCTAAAGGCTACTCTACCCCGGATCCACGAATACCCTCATCTCTCGAATCTCGGATCTTGATTGTAAGTATGTTAATATTGGCGGATATTATCGCCTAATTAACATGCGGGAATAAACCAGTGTGATAAATTAACAACAATTGATTAACATGAAAGGTTAAATTCTAATCCATTGTCTGTGACAGGGTTTGATGTAACCCTAGAAAGAGATTTAGAACATCATGAAGGAAAGAAATAATACATGTAATATGAAGAATATCCTCATGTGATCTAAACAATAATCAAAACAATAAGGAAAACTAATACAAGATTGAGAGTCCTTGAAGTGCGTACGAGTTCTCCCAATCCGTCTCTCTGGCCGCACGTTCTTCGATCCCCCCGAATCCCGAGCCCCCTCGCATTTAATGATGAGATCCAGAATTTTTGGTGGCGTAGCGTGATGGCGTCGCGTGACGTGGGAACATCAGCGGCGTGGGGACGTCGCGGCGTGAAATAGTTGATACGTAATAGTTGACTCCGCGTCGTGACTTGGTGACGTCGCGGCGTGGAGGCATTACCTTGGCGTGGCGGTGCTTCCTTGCTTACCTTATTGCTCCAAAAAGCTTCCAAAAAGATGTTCTTCTTGCCTCATCCAAGCACAGTATTTCAAATAGCATAATAAGAATCCCCAACGCTTTGAAACTGTATAAATAATGCCAAGCGACATGAAAATGCGAGGGCGCGAGTGTAATCTGAGTGTTTAAGCACTCATCACCCCGAGCTTAATTTCTTGCTTGTCCTCAAGCAAGGAAGCCGACTCCTAGACTGAGGACACACACACTCGACACCATGCAGTAACACTAAGACAATGTGTGCTCATCTTTGAAAAATAATGGATCAATTTTGGACTAATTCGCACCTCGATGTTTTGCTTTCGATGTTTATTAAGCTTATACGTATACTTGACTTTTGGTAACCGGTTAGTAGGTGAAACTGACTAGTGCATCAACTCCCATGGTAGTCAATGGCCATTCCCCAAAACCCACATGTGCTCATGGTGGATGGCCTCGAATATGCCTAAATTAAGATACCCCCGAACTTAAGTTCGACTTGCCTATTAGGAAGAAGCGAACTAAACAGGATCTGACAGCACTGTTTATTCATGACAACAAAACTAGAAATTTCTATTTAACAAAAGCAAAAGAAGAACCTGAGTGCCAAGCGGTTTTAGTTAAGTGTCCGTAGCGGGGTTCCATTGGTGACTCCCCACCGGTTAGTTAAGAGCGCGAGCATTGATTCCTTGAGCTTCACCTTGAACACTTATTGGAAGCTCATTGGCCTAGGTTGCGTGAGCTGATCCATCTTGTCCCGTAGCAGGCGGTGAGTCATGACTCAGCCGATTGGCTCGGGGTATTAGGCTTTGATAGGCCCTCGAATTTGTGCGGGATTCCGATTGGATGATCGAAACATTCACATACTTATACCTATTTTTATCATTTTTCTTTTTCTTTTTTTTTTTTTTTTTTTTTTTTCTTTTCTTTTCTATTGTTTTGTATTTTCTCTTTTGGTTGGGGCTCGATAGCGAATCCTCTTTTCATTAGGTGTCCTATCACTTGAATGGTTCGAGATCTCACTAGGTTAGTTGAACTTTAGTGGTTGTGTTGACCTCATACATACTCTATGAGTCACTAATGTGTGTGTGCGATAGGGTCTTTGAATTGGTGTCTTGCCTACCGGAATTAGTTCCACTTTAGCCCTTTTCACTTATTCAGCCTAATTCACAGTATCGCAGCGACTATACTATACCGGAACACTTCTATAGTGCAATCAATCCAAAATGATCCTCAATTTTTCAACATGACATACATGTATGCAACTATCACTATATGCAAAAAATGATTCATCAATCATAAGTAAAAATTGCAATGCACAAAAAACTCAAACAAGACTCAAAACTCAAACAATACCTAAACACTACTTACAGATGCATGCAGTACTAAAATAAAACACAACTCATATACGAACAACTAAAAATGCTATAAACTATTAACACGAAACAATGGAAATAAAACATGCAGAAATAAAACATAACAAATACCTCCCCAGACAAAGACCGGTGTCCCCTTGCATTAATATAAAAATATAGAAGGTAAGGGTACTCCCCTGGAGATCACTGCGGAGGCGGTGGCGGTGGCTGGTGGAATGCTATGAATGCGCGGCGAGCCTGCATAACTGCTTCTTCTTTGAAGGATGATGGCGATTGGCGAGCAGTGTCATGTCGGCCGCAGCGAGGGCGCCTCCGTGTCTGATGCTTGAGGACTGGTGCTCTGGTCTCATCGAATGCGTCGCGCTCGGTGGTGAGCACCGGGTCTATAATGTCGGGGAAGGACTAGGAGGGACGGTCGCCTGAGGCTGCTGAGGTGGAGATGGTGGAGGTCGAGACGAGGGCTGACGATGTCCTCTGGGTGTGCCCGGGGAATCCATGCAGCCACATGGTAGGAAGCTCGTCCTCGTACGAGGGGCTCATGGCCCAGAGTCATAGACTCCCCTCGGGTTGAGACACACACTGGAAAAAACGACGAGAGTACATCAGCGTGGTGTGTAAAATATGCACCTGCGCAGCGAGTGCGCAGCGTTGCCTCGAAATATAGTGTACTAGTGTGCAGTATCGATCCACAGGGAAAGATAAATTGACCCAGATTTTACCTTTTGGAGACAATATACGAATGAATGATTCTAAGATGGAGTTTAAATGCGGCGCAACTAAATATTGGTTTTGAGTGAATTGATAATGAGGAACCTAGGGTTAAATCTCCCTGTCACATTGATGGATATTCTTCTAAAGATATTTGTTCGGATTGTTTATAATATATCAATGGCGAGGTGATCTTACCTACGAGATATCCTCTCGAGGTATATTCGCCTATTTAAATTGAATAGAATCGAGTATATCTCTATCTCGACTACGGTATTGATGGCAATGTTCAACCCCGAGCCACCTTCGGGTTCGAATATCTCTATTACCGAATCGGTACAAAGGCTACTCTACCCAGGATCTTTGAATACCCTCATCTCTCGAATCACCAGGATCTTGAGTGTAGAGTATGTTAATATTGGCCAGATATTATATATAATTAACATCTGAGGAATCGACGGTGTGATAAATTAACAACGATTGATTAACATGAAGGTTAAATTCTAATCCATTATGCAATGACGAGGGTTTGATGTAACCACTAGAAAGAGAGATTTAGAACATCATGAAGGAAAGAAATAATACATAATATGAAGAATATCCTCATGTGATCTAAGCAATAAATCAAAACAATGAAGAGCTGTACAAAGATTCAAAGTCCTTGAAGTGCGTATTGCAGATTCTCCCGATGTCGAGTCTCTCTGGCGCCGCGTTCTTGTGCCCTCGATTCAGCCCCTCGCATTTAATGATGAGATCCGAGTTTTGGTAGCGTCGCGGCGTGATGGCGTCGCGGCGTGCGGCGATGGGGACGGCGTCGCGGCGTGAAGCCGAGTTGACCACGCCAATAGTTGACCTCCGCGTCGTGACTTGTTGGCGTCGCGGCGTGGAAACGTCGCTGACGTGGCGGTACTTCGCCTTACCTTATTGCTCAAAAAAAAGCTTCCAAAAGATGTTCTTCTTGCCTCGTCAAGCGTATTTCAAAATAAACACTTAATAAGAGAGATCAACACCCGAAAACTATATAATAATGCCAAAACAGCATGAAAATGCGGGGCGGCGAGTGTAATCTGAGAGTGTTTTAAGCACTCATCACACTGACTTAATTTCTTGCTTGTCCTCGAAGCAGAACTGACTCGAACAAGGACACACACTCGACACCATACAACTAACACTAAGACAATGTATTACTCATCGCGAAAAATAATGGATCAATTTGGACTAATTCGCATACTCGATGTTTTGCTCGATGTTTTAATGAGAAAGCATACATATACTTGACTTTTGGTAACTTCGATTGAAGTAGGTGAAACTGACTAGTGCATCAACTCCCATGGTAGTCAATGGCCATTCCCAAAACCCCTATGTGCTCATGGTGGATGGCCTCCAGAATATGCCTAAATTCCGATACCCCAGACTTAAGTTAGGCACACCTATTAGGAAAGCCAGACTAAACAAGGATACGAAGCCTTTGTTATTCATGACAACTTGAGAACTAGAAGAGGAATTTCCCTCATCTAACAAAAGCCAAAGGAAAGAACCTAGTGCCAAGCAGTTTAGTTAAGTGTCCACGTAGCGGGGTTCCATTTGAGCTCCCCACCGATTGGTTAAGGGCACCGGGCATTCAATTCCCTTCCAAGCTTCACCGAACACTCTGACCGGCTGATGGCCCTAGGTTGCGTGAACGATCCATCTTCTGTCCCATGTAGCGGCGATTAAGTCAATGACTCCCGGTAGTTGGCTCGAGAATTATTAGGCTTTGATAGGCCCTCGGTGTGCGGAGTTCGATGGATGATCATTATTCTGTCACTTATACCTATTTTTATCATTTTCTTTTTCTTTTTTTTTTTTTTTTTTTTTTTTTTTTTCCTTTTCTTTTCTATTGTTTTGTATTTTCTCTTTTTGGTTGGGGCTGTTAAGCAATCCTCTTTTCATTAGGTGTCCTATCACTTGAATGGTTCGAATCTCCCTAGGTTGGTTGAACTTTAGTGGTTGTTCGGCCTCTATAC
The DNA here is from genome assembly GCA_016808115.1 of Tetrastigma voinierianum. Classification (NCBI taxonomy): domain Eukaryota; kingdom Viridiplantae; phylum Streptophyta; class Magnoliopsida; order Vitales; family Vitaceae; genus Tetrastigma; species Tetrastigma voinierianum. Next base: position 280,578 of record JAEQBH010006495.1, on the reverse strand, counting down.
ATACTCTGCAAGTCACTAATGTGTGTGTGCGATAGGGTCTTTGAGAATTGGTGTCTTGCCTACGAGATTAGTTCACGGCCTTTTCATATTCAACTAATTCTGGGGTATCACGCTATGTACTCGAACATACATGGTGCAATCGATCCAAAATGATCCTCGATTTTTTCAACATGACATACATGTATGCAACTATCACTATATCACGAAAAATGATTCATCAATCACTTAAGTAAAAATTGCAATGCACAAAAATAAACAAGACTCAAAACTCCAAACAATAACCTTACGGATGCATGATCATAAAAATAAAACCTGACTCATATGCGAACAACTAAAAATGCTATAAACTATTAACTTACGAAAGCAATGGAAATAAAACAATTTAGAAATAAAACATAACAAAATGCCTCCCGAACAAAAGACCCGGTGTCAGTTTGGTAATATGAAATATGAAGGTAGGATTGCTCCCACGGAGATCAACTGCGGAGCGGTGGCGTGTTGGTGGGAATGCTATGAAGCTACTTGTGAGCTGAGCACATAGCTGCTTCTTCTTCGGGGATGATGGCTGATTGAAGGCCGGAAGCCGGTGTGCATGTCAGCACGCGGCGCCTCCATGTCTGATGAGGACTCGGTGCTCACAGGTCTCATCCGGAATGCGTCAAAGCGGCTCGGTGGTGAGGAGCAGGGTCCTCGATATCGAGAGGAAGGACTAGGAGGGACCTTGACCTTTGGCTGGCGAGGTGGAGATGGTGGAGTCGCGGGACGGTGCGATGTCCTCTGGGTGTCACGAGGAATCCATAAGCGAGCCACATGAGTGGAGCTAGTCCTCGTCACGAGGGCTCATGCTTGAGTCGCAGACTCCCTCGAGGTTGCGGGACACACTGGAAAAACTTGAGTACATGGCGTGGTGTGTAAAATATGCACCTATGCGCGCAGTGCAGCGTTGCTGGCTGTCTGGTATTGCTGGTGTCTCAGTATCGATCCACGGGAAAGATAAATTGACTCACAGTTTTACGCTTTGAACTGATATCCCGGAATGAATGATTCTAAGATGGGTTTAAATGCGGCGCTAACTAAAATATTGGTTTGGTGAATTATTAATGAGGAACCTAGGGTTTAAATCTCCCCACTGTCACATTCGATGGATTATTCTTCTAAAGATGTTGTTATTCAAATTCATTTATAATATATCATGGCAGTGATCACCTACGAGATATCCTCTCTCGAGGTATATTCGCTATTTCGTGAATAGAATCGAGTATATCTATCTGACTCGGTATTAGGAAATAACATGTTTAACCCAAAAACCACCTTCGAAGGGTTCGAATATCTCTAATACCCGAATGGCTAAAGGCTACTCTGCAGTCCTGAATACCCTGTCCTCTCGAATCTCGGATCTTCGATTGTAAGTATGTTAATATTGGCCGAATGTTATCATATAATTAACATGCGAGGAATAGAGCGAGATGTGATAAATTGTAACAATTGATTAACATGAAAGGTTAAATTCTAATCCATTATGCAGCAGCGAGGGTTTGATGTAACCACAGAAAGAGATTTAGAACATCATGAAGAAAGAAATAATACATGTAATATGAAAGAACATCTCATGTGATCTAAACAATAATCAAAACAATAAGGAAAACTAATACAAAGATTCCAAGAGGAGATCCTTGAAGTAAATGTTCACGGAGTTCTCCCCGAACCGTCTCTCTGGCGCGCGTTCGTGGTATAGTTTGAGCCCCTCGCGTTTAATGATGAGATCGAATTTTGGGGCGCGTCGCGGCGTGATGACGTCGCGGCGTGGGAGACGTGTCGGCGTGGGCGTCGGCGTGGGGCGGGTTGACTTACGTAATAGTTGACCTCCGCGTCGTGACTTGGTGGCGTCGCGGCGACTGGAGGCGTCGCGGCGTGGCGATTCTCCTTGCTTACATGACCTTCGAAAAGCTTCGAAAGATGTTCTTCTTGCCTGTCAAACTTTTTGTATTTCAAAATAAACGCCCAATAAAGTCCTTTTAAAACTATATAAATAATGCAAAACAACATGAAAATGAGGCGCGAGTGTAATACGAGTGTTTAAGCACTCATCACACCTGACTTAATTACTTGCTTGTCCCTGGCAGGCCGACTCTAGACGAGGACACACACATCGACACCATGCAACTAACACTAAGACAATGTGCTCATGCTGAAAAATAATGGATCAATTTAGTTAATTAGCATACTCAATGTTTTGCTCGATGTTTAATGAAAACATACACTATACTTGACTTTGGTAGCCGGTTGAAGTAGGTGAAACTGACTAGTGCATCGACTCAGCTGGTAAGTCGGCATTTCCCAAAACCCCTATGTGCTCGTGGTGGATGGCCTCCAGAATATGCCTAAATTCCGATACCCCCAAACTTAAGTTCAACTTACCTATTAGGAAAAGCGAACTAAACAAGGATACGACGCACCTATTTATTCATGACAACAAAACTAGAAATTTCTATGTAACAAAAGCGAAAGAACCTGATTACTGGCGGTTTTAGTTAAAGTGTCCTGTAGCGGGGATCCATTGGTGACTCCCCACCAGTTGGTTAAGGGCACCAGGCATTCAATTCCCTTCAAACTTCACCCGAACACTCAACCAAACTCATTAGCCACTGAGTTGCGTGAAACGATCCATCTTACGTCCCCGCATGTAGCAGGCGGTGGAAATTGACTCCGGCCGGTTGGCTCGGGAGTATTAGGCTTTGTAGGCCCCTCGGGCGTGCGAGTTCGATTGGATGATCCAGCTTATTCCACATCACTATACCTATTACATCATTTCTTTTCTTTTTTTTTTTTTTTTTTTTTTTTTTTTTTCTTTTCTTTTCTATTGTTTTTGTATTTTCTCTTTTGAAAGAGAGAGAAGTTTGGGACTCGATGGCAATCCTCTTTTCATTAGGTGTCCTATCTGCTTGAATGGATTCGAATCTCCTAGGTTGGTTGAACTTTAGTGGTTGTTCGACCTCATACATACTACGCAAGTCACTAATGTGTGTGTCTGATAGGGTCTTTGAGAATTGGTGTCTTGCCTGCAGGAATTAGTTCAACACGGCCCTTGCTACTTAAATCAACCTAATTGCAGTATCACGCGACTATGCCTCGGAACACTTCTATAGTGCAATCCAATCCAAAATGATCCTCGATTTTTTCTTGACATACATGCAGCTATCACTATATACGAAAAATGATTCATCAATCATAGTAAAAATTACAATGCCTGAAAAAAAAGCTCAAACAAGACTCAGAAAGCTCAAACAATACCTAAACACTACTTACAGATGCATGCAGTACTAAAATAAAACACAACTCATATACGAACAACTAAAATGCTATAAACTATTAACACGAAACAATGGAAATGAAAAGCATTTAGAAATAAAACATAACAAAAATGCCCTCCCCCAAAAACAAAAGGCCGGTGTCCCTTTGTTAATATAAAAATATATGAGTAGGGTACTCCCTGGAGATCAACTGCGGGCGGGTGGCGGTGGTACAGTGGGGAATGCTATGGCTAACCTTGGCGAGCACATAACTTTCTTCTTTGCTAAGGATGATGTGGCACGATTGGCGAGCGGTGTGTGCATGTCGCCTGCTTGGCGCCTCCATGTCTGAGTAACCGAGACTCGGTGCTCTGGGTCTCATCCCGAGGCGCGTCAAGCTCAGTGAGTAGAAACACGGGTCCTCAATAGCGGGGAAGGGCCCAGGAGGGACGGTCGCTGGCTGGCGAGTGGAGATGGTGGAAGTCGAGACGAGGGCGCGATATCCTCTGGGTGTCACCCGGGAGTCCATATGGCCCTATGGTCGGAAGCTGGGTCCTCGTCACCGAGGGCTCATGGCCCGAGTCATAGACTCCCTCAGGTTGCGGGACACCAGGTGTGTCATAAGCATTGTGGCGCGATGGGATGAAGCCGGACCTGCATTGTCGTCAAGGGCACCGGCTTGCTTACCTAAACCGAAGATCGAAAAGGGTGCCCTAGGTTTATTTTCGCATCCCGGTTATGGAGGATGGCATCCTCGATAACCTGCCCAGCGATCCAAATGGTATATCACGTAAAATAAGCGTAGTTGAGCCCGGAGCGTGGGCGATCGCCTCACACGCATTAGTCGTGGTATAAGGCGACTGATAAAGTGATGCCACACCTTAGGAATGTAGGCCAAATGCTTGCCTTGAAATTTGCTGCGTGACCCGCGCTGATCGCCACTCACCTGACCTTTTGTGGTCAACACGCGGATAACCTCTTGGTAGCCGTCGGGGTGCTCGCGGAGGCCCGATCAAAGGGGCCGGTGGGATATGCTCGAGGCCATAATAGCTGTTGATCATTTCCGTGGCGGAAGTCGATGGCCACCCTCGCACCGACCTTTTTGAGGGCGTGGGATACGAGGTTGTCATTCGAACTACGCTCATGGCGGTTGGGGCGAGGGGTTGGCGCGAGCACGCCCTGACCGCCCAGCGCCGATGGTTTTCCTAAAAAAATCTTCGGGGTGGTGAAACCCCTTCTCCTTAATGAAGGATCGGTTTTTGCAAATTATGCTAAACCGATCCGCGGCGTCTGCGTTTACAAAACGCGAAGCGTCGAAGGCGGGAGTCGGGGCCTCATGGCAGGCGCTAAAACAGCAGTAGTTCTGAGCTTGCGGACATCCTAATCTAGACAAAACTTCAAACACGCAATGCGATACACGGTAAGGGGACTAGCTACCAAGACTTAACACGACCCAAATATGACTCAAAGTAACTCTAAAGAACCTAGTTAACCAGTAAAAGACCTACAAAGGACTCTAGACTAAGTAGAAAACCTTTGAAATAAACCCTAGTCTAATGTACCCCAAACTAGAATCGGATACACAGTGGTGGGAAAGGCCACTATGATCCAAAACTAGCTACAATGGGTGACTACGATTGGGTTTCGAGCAGATGGAGGTCTGGCAAATTTGAGAACCAGGCGAAGATCCCGGCGCCGTGACAGGAAGAGACTAGGGTTTCGGGGAGAGGTTTGTGCGAATGAAGGCCAAAAAATGGCCTATTCTTTGGTTTAAAATCGGTCTCACGTCGTGACGTGCAGTCCTTGTCGCGGCGTGGGCTTATGTTGCCGCGTCGGCGTGAAATCCGCGTCGCGACGTGGCGGAGGCATTACCAATTGGCGATGGCGTGAGGGACCACGTCGGGGCGTGGCGAGAAGAGTGACCAAATGGCGTCGGCGGCGTGGGGGTATCCGCGTCGCGGCGTGATAGAGGGTTGTTAATGGCGTCGCGGTATTGAAATCTCACGTCAGCGGCGTGAGCAGTGGCGATCAGCGGCGTGGTAATCTCACGTCAGCGACGTGAGAGAAGATGAAATTTTGGCGTCGCGGCGTGAAATCCTGCGACTCGCGGCGTGACGGAGGCTTCAAAATGGCGTCGCGGCGTGATCTCACGTCGCGGCGTAGCGGGAAGCTTCAAAAATGGCGTCGGCGGCGTGAAATCTCCGTGCGGCATTAGCGGAAAAAGTCTCCCAAGATAATTTATATACCAAAACCTCACTTTTTCGAGAACTCTCCACTTGTAAACTTCCCTTTCGGACTTTGAACCCTCTGCAAGCCTCGGACCTACACCTCCGTCTCCTATGATTAAACTGACAAGCGAAGCATGATCATGGATGCGGCTAAAATTCAGAATTTCTGAAAACAACAATGAGAGCGCAAACTTAAAAACAAAGTTTTAGAAAACTTGGGTTGCCTCCCGAGCGCTATGTTTAATGTCGTTAGCTCAGCGACCACAGATCTCGATGTGCGATATCGTAGAAGAAAGTGGGAAATTTTCACAGCGTCTCCTTTTACAGTGTGTACACCCCATGTTAAAGTGGATGAAATACTCTCTTACGTACACATGCACCCTTGCCCTTCGGTGTCTTGTTGTGCGAGCGGTTTATCCACTGAAATTTTCTCCTTCGCCTTGCGAAATCTCGTATCTTGGGGTTAGAGATATCTTCGGTTGGATCGTCGATGCGGATGCTTCATGGGCTGGAATACATGAAGCGATCTCTTCTCCTTGGACTCTTAGTTTGAGTTAGCCTTCTTGCACATTGATTTGAGCTTTTAGGTGGCTGGAAGGGTGCGGTATAATTAGGCTGAGTGAGTCTTCATGTCTAGAATGACCCGAGTGCTGTTTGGAAGAAACGAATTTACAGCTTTTACTAGGACATTTCGATTATACCCGAGGATGTTGATAAGACCTATGCAAGTTGCCAGAGGCCCGGTTGTGGTCGATTAGGTTCTCCTGACTTAAGCCTTTTAAACATTGAGGAGTGGCATGCTGAGTTGATGCTCGCTCCCAGAATCACCTGTAATGCTTCCAGGATACTCGGTTCCCTATAGAAGATAGGTATAACAAATTTACCGGATCTTGCCGGTTTCGGGGCTTCTTTTGCGGGATAGTACTTTGCATTCTTGAGTTAAGGCAATGGTCCATACTCTTCAATTTCTTCTTACTTGCGAAGATCTTTTTTCGCCAGATTTCACATAACTTGGCATATTTTCTAATCTTCCAAAATGGTATATTAATATGTAGTTTCTTGAGAGCGTCAAGAAACTTTGCGGCTTACTTTTCAATTTACCTTTCTTCCAACCTGAAATTACGGGATTAGTATAGCGGGTTCTTATTTGTTTTAATACATTTAGTTATTAAGGTCACGACTTTATTATCTTTTGTATTTGCTATCGTATCTCGAGGTTGCTTGGTTTTGAATCTGGTCTTTTGGGATGCTTTGTTCTTGCTCTTTAGTTTCAATTCTCTTCTTGCTAATTAAGCTGACTTTGGGATTTCCAACTCTTCCACTCCTTAGAGTGATGTAGCCTTGATATTCTTTCCACTTCTCCTCTGGGTTTGCCTCTGTAGGGTAGCAGTAGTGAACCATTGTCTTCAGTAAGTAAGCTTGCCATTTAGCCCATTGTGCCTCAAACTCCCTTCATTTGTCTTTGCTTGATTGTTCATGAGTTGCTTCTTCTTGCATGTTCGCCTTAGTTTCGTCATGAAATGAGAATGGGAGAGTCGTCATTCGTCAGGGGCTTGCTCTAAGTCGTCTTTTTCTCAGGAGGTGGTTCATTATCCCGGTTTGATGGCAAATTGTTCTGATTATTCCGCCATCCATGCCCTTGGTTACGTTACGGTTGTCTGGTGTTGCATACCCTTGGCCACGATTTGGATTACGGTATTTGTTTCCCCATGCGGTCCTTGCGGTTGTGGTTGATTATTGAATCACGGACATCTTGGGCACTCCACGTAGGAACCTGTGACAATGCGCCTTTACTATCTTGACCCCCACAAAATTACCCAGTTCGAGTTTGATGCGTATGGCATTAAATCATTCCTGTATTCAGCGCAGTTATTGTGCCATGATTTCCAGTTATTGGGGCGTCATTATCTTGTACCACCCAGTAATTACTTGGTGTAGCCTTCTCTAGGCCGCGATTAGTGTTGTTGGTTGTGACATCTTCATTATCTCATATGCAGTGCGGTTTCTTCATCAATGATCCTCCAGTGAGGCATCTATCATTGTTCAGTTTGTATTTCTCGGACCATTGTAGAAGGTGTGGACTGTCATCTGGTGCAAAGTCGGTGGTGAGGACACTTCACCCAATAGTTCATGGAACTGTCCCATGCTTCGCGGAGTTCTCCCTTCAAGTTGACCAGGTGTTGATCTCTTGCACCGGTTGTGCGATCTTGAAGGTGGAAGAATTTGGTGAGCTTTTTGTATGACTGGTTCCATGTAGTAATGGAGTACGGTGGTACGTTGGTTATGATGCTTGGCTCTATCCCAGTGAAGTGGGAATAACCGCAATCTTAGACCTTCAGTGACCGTTGTATTTGTTGGTATCGCGAAGCTTAGGAAGTTGAACCAAATGCATGTTCGGTTCTTAGGGCAGTCCGTGGGCAATGTGTTAAACATTGAGCTGTTGACTTCAATTGCCGAAATTGTTTGCTTGAATTGCGGCCGTCGATTCTTTGTCGAACAATGTTGGAGGTGAAACGAACTCATCTAATAGCATGTACGGATCGATGCAGGCGTATGAATGGCACAGGCGCTTAGTTTCTAGTTCGACCTGTGGTCGGTTGTTCCATGAAAATCTTGTTGTTCTTGGTGTTTTCCATGACTAATGGCGTTACTTTCTGTTACATTTCTACATTCTGGCGCAATCTATACGAGAAGTCTTTAGCTCGGATCACACAAGTGTTAGTTATTACAGGTTTCTTTATGCTACATGTGTACTCCACAAAACACAATCTTTAGCAGTACCTGAGCAAACGATTACCAGTGCCTTAAAAATAACAAAATAAAAAGAAAAAAATTCAGAATATTATCTATATGCTTACTACTCTATATCAATTTAAGCCTTTCCCCGGCAACGGCGCCAAAAACTGAATAACAACATCTTTAGAAGAATAATCCATTGTCTGTGACAGGGTTTGATGTAACCCTAGAAAGAGATTTAGAACATCATGAAGGAAAGAAATAATACATGTAATATGAAGAATATCCTCATGTGATCTAAACTAATATCAAAACAATAAGGAAAACTAATACAAAGATTCAAGGAGATCCTTGAAATTACGTATTCTGATTTTCGATCCGTCTCTCGTAGCACGTTCTTGATGCCCGATTCGGAAGCCTGCATTTAATGATGAGATCCGAATTTTGAGGCGGCGTCGCGGCGTGGCGTCGCGGCGGTAAGAGAGCATCGCGGCGATAGGGCGTGCGGCGATGGGGCGGAAGTTGACTTTAATAGTTGACCTCCAAGTCGTGACTTGGTGACGTCGCGGCGGTAGAGGCGTCAGCAACGTGCGGTCTTCGCCTTACCCTTATTGCTCAAAAGCTTCCAAAGTCTTCTTCTTGCCTCATCAAGCACGTATTTCCAATAAACACTTAATAAGAGATCTAACTGAGACTATATAAATAATGCCAAAACAACATGAAAATACAGGTAGCCTTGGTCTTCAATCTGAGTGTTTTAAAGCGCTCATCGGTATGTATGGATTCGACGATATCTTTCCGTGAGAGTTCAAGAATGTGAATTCGGGTTCGGGTGAGAGTTATGGCCGTTCAAAGACAAGAAGAGATAAAGCAACCTGATGCCTTGCGCCCGGCTGCGTGGATCCCTGCATGCAAGCGTGCAGAAATTGATTTTTACGGGTGCTTTCATGCTGATCATGGGATTTGTACCAGGCGTGAATGACGAATATGAGCCCTATTTTGTTTATTTCAAGGCCCGTAAGGGGATTTGGGTTAGGTATAAATGGGACCTCGTGAAGGACATAATGGGGAGTTTTTTTTTGGAGAGAGGAGAAAATATTGAGTCTGAGGCTTGAGAAGATTGGATTCACGGCATCTCATCCTGTTTTTCTTACTCTACCCTCATGATTTTGAATTCTAATTTGTATTTTCTTACGTCTCACCAATGTTCTAAACTTCTAAATGGGGGTTTATGATGTAACTGCATACATCATGGATGAACTTTCATCTTGTCAATTATATAATGTAATTCTTTACTGATTGTTGGTTACCTTATTTCTAATTTGATTACATGTTGATGTTGGCCATTATTACATGTATTAGGCTAGGGCTTTGAGGTCGAAAGGCGATAAACTCTAGGGAAGCTGAATAAAGGTATCATACAATCAACCATAGGATAGGATATCATGGTTTTGTATGTGGTAAATAAGGACTGTAGGTTAGATAATTTCAGAGTTACGGGGTTAGAGGCAGAGATGCAATAAAACCCGCTCTTGAGATAGGTGCTCAACACTCGAGAGAGGTTGATGCATAGAAAAGATAACCTTACCATCAACATTCGCATAAATTATAACTAGCCTCCCTTATTGGTTCACATGGAATGTGGTAGGTAAAATCATAACCTAATTCTTCACCTTGAGAGAGAAACCGTCGTTAGTCATTTCACTTAGTTCGATTTTTAGTTTGATTTATAGTAGTGACACAATAACCATAGCCTAGATAATATTAGGGTAACTCAAGTCAGTATTTGGCATTCAAACTCCTTGTGGGACGACCTTGACTCACCCCTATACTATCATTCCACGACACGTACACTTGCGTGAACGGGATGGTCGAGTTTAACCTTACCCAGGCGGTTTAGCGTCGAGTTTTAGCGCGGATTCTTGTGATTTTGAAACAGTGTCAATGTTGATAATAGTTTGCTTAAATATTACTTTAGGCAATTTTTAATTTTATTTATTTATTTATTTTTATTATTTATTTAGTTATATTGTTAATACATTTGATCTAATAAAGAATTCTATTAGTGGATTTTGTAGTGTTCGGGGGTTTAGATTTCACTTGTATGCGTAAGGCAGGAGCAGAGGGGTGGTACCCTTTGACTCGAATCGAGCAGAGCAACGATCAGTTAAGTAAAGAGAAGATTTATATTTGCGCATAATTGCTACCTTGCGAATATGTGAGAATCTCTGACTATAATCCGGAATTTGAGGAGGGGAGAATGAGCGCGGTGGAAATCAAGGAAATGATATAAGCCCGTGGCCCGGTAGTTCAACTGATGACCTAGATATGCTATTGGAGGAATTTGCGGCATTTACCACCTGCAGTCATCTGATCCATAATCGCAGACCAGATTGGCGAATAATTTTTGAATTGAAGTACGTGACCTTCTGACTACTCCAGGTATTAGGTTTCCACGGGTTACAGTGAAAATCCCGACACTCACTTGTGAAGCTGCTTAGAAATTGTCGACAACGTGAAATATAATGGGAGTAACGAAGAGGCCATCTGACTTAGTATTTCCATTATCCTTGGCGTGAGCTAAGCATTGGCTAACCCAGAACCTCGACTCCATCTTCGCTAGTTGGGCGGATTTGGTCCAAGTTTTGACAGTATTGCCCCCTGCTTAAGGCTGCGCAAATGAGAATAGAGATCAACGAGATTTGCCCCGAGGATAGCGAAGTTTAAGCGAAGCGTGGGACGGATACGAATTGCGAGGAAGTGTCCACATCATGGGTTTACGGTGGATGCGAATCTCACAATTTTTATCGGCTACAAATGCCCACGTCTGAGGTAGATGATTGATACCTCGGTGGAGGTATTTTCTTGAAAGAGGGCGACCTGATAGGCACTACCGACTTGTTGGATGGATATGACGAAGCAGGTTCGATAATTCGCGCGAAAGAATGTTAAAGGAAAGCGAAGCAATGCGTTACTTAAATCGTGTTTTCTGATTTGGCAGCACGGGTTTCATTGCTCGCTGCGATTCTGAGAATCCAGCGACCTCGGCCCATGCCATCCGGACTAGTTTAGTCTTTATGTAGGGGAATTTGCAGTGGATCGCATCAGGTGATGGAATGCCGGTCGGTACAAATGACGTGGAACAGGCCCGAGTACATAGCTAAGGTATAATCCAGCGGTAGAATCCATAGGCAACGATTTTAGAATTCGGGGATGGAAAATAATCTAAAACTTTCCTTGGAAGAATACTGAGAAACTCGAGGTGGCTCAATGCAAAGCAATATTTAGCCAAAAGAGAAGAAGGTAGACCTAAGGAAGCCTTAGTTCATATGATGGCGTCTCATCTTGCTTTCATGAATGGGGCGAAGGCCGATTTCCAAAACCCAGCTTTCGTTGCAAAACCCGATCAACTTGATTCTGAGTCGAGGAGCTGACTCAAAAACCTGAGTCTGGATGGAATGAATGGCCTGATGTTATCTAAAAGACCTCAAGGTTCATTACCAAGCACTTCAGAAGTAAATCCCAGGGGAGAGGGAAAGGAACACTACAAGGCAATTACTCTGAGAAGTGGAGGGAAAATAAGCAGCACCGGGGACCCGCGGTATTAGTAACGGAACTAAAGCGGTCGGTGGGATGAACAAAAGGTGTCTGAGCTTGAGAGAAAGATGAGAGTTGCCCCCGACTAAGCGGCTCGACTAGGAAACGATCCCGGTAGAGAAGGCGGATAAACCAGTCTCACAAGATCCGACTCCGTTCATCCATATTTTCATGAATTGAGGAAAGTAATATGCGATTATGAAATTTATGGAGTGTTTAAGCTATGAAGTCCAACATCCCCTCCAGCAGTCGTTTAGACAAATGCCAACCTATATTAAGTTTATGAAGGACATTTTATCAAAGAAAAGAAGGTTGGAGGAATATGAGACTATTGCCCTGACAGAGGAATGCAGTGCTATAATACATAAGAAGTTGCCTCAGAAATTAAAGGATCCCGGGAGCTTCACCATTCCATGCACCATAGGTAATGGAGTTTCGAAGAGCATTGTGATCTTTGGAGCTAGCATTAACCCAATGTCTCTTTCCATATTTAGAAGATTAGGGCTCGGGAAGCTAAGCTAACGCGGAGTCACCGCCTGACTAGCGGATCGATCGTTGAAGCATCCAGGAGGAATTGTGAAGATGTACTAGTGAAGGTTGACAAGTTCATCTTCCTACTTAGGACTTCATTGTCTTGGACATGGAAGATAAGGAAATACCTATCATCCACAGGTAGGCCATTTTTATGCTTTGGAAAGCTTTAATTGGCGTGCGAAGAGCTAAGTTTGAGAGTGAGGATGGGGAAGTTAGATTCAGTGTGTTAAGCGATAAGACACCAATGAAGTGACTCGCTGCTACCGTGTGAGAACATTAAGGGCTATAGTGTCTAACCATGGGGATACCGATGATCCCTTGGAGACTAGCCTCCTCTGGGTTGATCCTTTAGAGCTAGAAGATGGAAGCGGCGTGTGTTCAATGGATGAATTCTTTGAAAGAGCGGGAAATATTATGAGCCTCTTGGAGAAAGTATGAACAAAGTCAATACCATCTATTGAGAAGGCACCACAGCATGAACAGAAACAGCTACCCGAAAATTTGCGGTATGCTTATTTGGGGAACTCTTCTACATTACCAGTCATTATCTCAGCATCACTAAATGAAGCCCAAGAGGAAAAGTTGTTGAGGGTATTAAGGGATCATAAAGCTGCGATTGGATGGTCACTAGCCGACTTGAAAGGAATTCGACCTGCTATGTGCATGCACCGTATCTTGTTAGAAGACGGTTACAAACCGTCAGTGGAAGCACAGAGAAGACTGAATCATGTGAAAGAATTCGTAGAAAGAAGTTCTTAAGTGATGGTTAGATGCGGGAGTAATCTACCCTACTTTGACGGCCATGGGTAAGCACGGTGCAAGTAGTTTAAGAAGGGTGGTATGGCTATTATAAGAGCTAGAAAATGACGTTTTGCTTCCTTGAAGCGTGGTGGATGGAGGATCTTGCATTGTTGACTCTGAGAAGAATTTAAATAAGGCCACCATAAAGACCATTTCCTGCTTCCTTCTTGGACCGGATGTTGGATAGATTAGCTGGACATGATTATTATTGTTTCCTAGATGGATACTCATTATTGAGATACTTCTCCTTTCGAGGATCAGATAAGACATAACATTCACTTGTCCACTATGGAACATTTGCATTTCCATGCAAGGATGCCTTTGGTATGTAATGCCCAGTACTTTTAATGGTGTCATGAAGTGGCAAATAATTCCTGAGATATGATGGAGACTGTTAAATTATTCATGGATGATTTTTGTTGTGGGATTATCATTTGATGGTGCCTTGAAAACTTGAGAATTTGTGCTGGGAGATGTGAAGAAATGACCCTAGTGCTCAATTGGGAGAAGTGTCACTTCCTTAGTACGAGAAGGTATCGTTCTCGGTCCGCAATTCGACGAGGGTATTGGAAGTGGATATAGGTAGGGTGGTGAAGTTGCCACCACCTATACGTGAAGGGGTCGAGGAGTTTTCTAGGACATGCGGGATTCTATAGGAGGTTCATAAAAACTTCTCTAAAATAGCTAAGCCGCTATCTAACCTTCTTATGCGGGAGTAGTATTACTTACAGCAAGCGGTGCAAACAAACCTTTATGACTACGAAAGGGAAATTGATTTCAACACCCGATAGTAGTCACACGGTTGGGCATCGCCTTCAGGCTGATGTGTGATCTGGAGTGACCGAGTGGGAGCCGTATTGGGTCGAGGAGAAAGACAAGGTCTTAAGTGCATCTATTATGCTAGTAGGACTAGCCAAATGAGACGGGTTAAACTGTACCTAGCCAGAGAAAGAACTCTTGGCTATTGTCTTTGCATTCGATAAATTCAGACCATACTTGATAGGCAACAAGGTAATTGTGCATACCCCTGATCACTCGACCATCGAAATATCATGTGGATAAGAAAGGCCCAAGCAGGCTAATCGGATGGGTTTTAATGCTCCAGATTTGACCTCGAGATTAAAGACAAAAAGGGCAAGAGATCTGGTTCGGATCATCTATCCGGACTTGAAGGGCCTGTGTGGAAATCTGATTAACGACAACTTCGGATAGGCAATTGTTATTTGTGTGGTAAAAGTCACATTGCCTTGGTTTGCGACTATGTCGACTGTTGGTAGCTAAGGTGATTCCCCGGAATTTACATACCAACGAAGAAGAAATTCTTCTACGAGTTGAGCGCATTATTATTGGGAAGAACCAATCCTCTGAACTGCTTTGTTCGGACCGGGTAATGAAGATGTGTACCGGAAGAAGAGATGGGTAGCATCTGGCTCATTGTCATTCTGCGGAGTGTGGAGGTTACTTTGGAAATAGGACAACGCAAGGTTCTCTGTCGGGCTTTTATTGGCCAATACGTTTAGAGATGCCCATTCTTCGTATCATCGTGATAGGTGTCATGAATAGGTAGTATATCCTAAGAGAGATGACACCTTGAAGGGAATTATTCTTGAAGTTAAACTGTTTGATGTTTGGGAGATTGATTTCATGGGCCCATTCCCATCGTCCTACAGCAACAAGTACATTTTACTCGCAGTGGATTATGTATCCAAGTAGGTGGAAGCAATTGCTACTCAAACAAATAATGCTAATGTGGTGCTTAAGTTCCTCAAAAAGAATATCTTCACAGTTCGAGACGAGCACTTAATAAGTGATGAGGTATACTTTTGTAATAAGTGGGTTGAAAAACTGTTGTTGAAGTATGGCATCCGGCACCGAATTGCCCTAGCCTATCATTCCCAAACCAATGGGATGACAGAGGTATCCAATAGAGAGATTAAGGCAATCATCGAGAAGACAGTGAATTCTTCTCGAAAAGATTGGGAAAATAAAATTGATAATGCTTTATGGGCATACCGAACGACTTTTAAGACCCCAATAGGCATGTCCCCCTATAGGCTAGTTTTTGGCAAAGCTTGCCACCTTCCGGTCAGGCTTGAGCATAAGGCTTATTGGGCGACTGACAGGTTGAATATGGAATGAAAGCGACTGGAGAAAGAGAGGTTACTTGAATTAAGTGAACTAGATGAATTCCGAAATGAAGCTTATGAGAATGTGGGGATTTATAAGGCAAAAACTAAGGCATGGCATGATAAGCACATAGTAACGAGGCACTTTACACCTGGCCAACAGGTTTTGTTGTTTAATTCAAGGCTTAGGCTATTCGGAAAGCCCCTAAAGTCCGATGGTCGACCATTCATTGTAACTCGAGTGTTCTGTATGGCACCATTGAAATCACACACGGACAAGGGCACATTTAAAGTAGCGGGCAAGGTGAAACCGTGCTGACGGGGGAATTCAAGAGCGGAAAAGTACATCATATTAGATGAAACAGGCTCAAGGAAGATCAGCCTTGTGAGCGGAGTGTAAGGAGCTCATGGAGATGCGGAAGAAAGTCGAAATTTGGCGTTAAATAAAGCGCTTCTTAGGGAGGCAACCAAACATAGGGAGATTTTTCTTTATTATTTTATTTATTTATTTTATTATTAGTATTATTATTATTATTTTTTATTATTTCCCTATTATTTTCTTAATTTCTTAAATTAACTTCATTTTCATTGTTTTGTCTATGGTATGACTAAATTCTGGTTTGCTTTCTATTTTACAAAGTCATGTCATGATGAATTTGAGACCAACTAATAATTCATCTCATGTGTTTGCATACTCAGGTGTAGGAATTCAAGTTCTTGAGCACACGGTATACGCAATAAGCGTACAAATTTATGCAACTGCGTGAGATAACAAAACCAAGAACCAGATTTTTGAAGCCTCGGTCACACTCCTGCGTGAATCCTACGCCGCTGCGTCTCATCTGCATGCAACTGCATGAGAAAACCACGCAATAGCGTGGTCTGAGTTGAAGAACCGCCCCTCGGGCACGTGTGGCGGTGCATGGTCCACGCACCGGTAGGATCAAGGCGATGTGCCTGGCGAAACCGTCTTTTCATCACTGCAGCGGTGCTAAAGCCTGTGATATCGTGTTGTAATTGAAGAATCACCCTCGGGCGCGCGTGGCGTCGCGTGGTCCTGCACCGGCGAAGGATTTCCTCATTTAGGATTTATGTTTCAATTTCATGGGACTTTCTGACCCACAGTCAGCTCTCACCCGCACGCGGCCCGGTATCAAAATGTACGCACCAGCGTGCCTGCGATGGAAGGCGACCACGAGCATGCCCGACGTGCGTACCCATGCACCAGTGGGATCCGGCGCTCTTTGTATAAAACAGAGCAACAAAAATTTTTTTATCTCTCACATTCAGTTACTCATCCCTGATGCAGTAGCTATCCCTTCCTCACAAACCCACCAAAAACTTATTTGTACCAAAAAAATTCTGCACACTCATCTTCCAAATATCCATGCTTTTCTCACCACAATACACCTTTCTTTGATAAATTTTCCTCTTAACATTTACCCCGAATGCCAAACTCACCATTCCTAAACATACCCTACGCCCAAGCTTGAAGTGCCTCCATCAACCATTGTTTCCAAACTTCCATGGAAGAAAAGGAAGACAGAAAGTTGCAAGTCATTTGGGTAAGAACTCAGGATTATCAGTATTGAAGTTGATTATAGACATTGGAGAATTGATGGGACATTTTGGGGCAAACATAACTCAACAGTGTATTTTAACAAGCTCAACACCAAGTGACCACCAAGTGTTTGATGAAATGCATCGGTAGATTTAGAGGCTCATTTTAGAAAAGCTTGTTTGTTTGGGGATTGAAGTACTCCAACTTGAGGCTTAATTGAGAAGTGATCTTGCATCAGATTATGGCACCAAAGAAAAAGCAAAAATCCTCTAGTATCCGTGGTCATTCTACATCGTCCCCACCAAAGAAATTGAAGACAAGTTTGTCACACTTCAATGTGCTGCAATTTTTCATCTTGCCATGAAAACGGAGCAACTTTCATCATGGAAGAGGATTAGGGCCTCCTTCAGAATTGGCACAAGTAATTCAAAGTAGAGGGTGGGACACCTTTGTTAAGCCACACCAATCAGCCATGGCCACAATGGTAAGGGAATTCTACGCGAACCTTCCCGAGCATAAGGATAGAAGGGTGTTTGTAAGAGGTAAATGGGTCTCGTTTCGAAGAGACGCCATTAACACTTTCTTTGGACTACAAGATGTGGATAACTCAGCCTTCGATGTTCTCCAAAGAAGTCCAGATTATGATTCCATTATATCCTTCCTCACTGATGGTAAGGGGACTTGGAAGACCAATTCCTCCAATCAAGTAGTAAAGTTCCCTAATTCTATGTTGACATGGATGGCAAAACTATGGCATATTTTTATAGCACATAACCTCCATTCCTCTTGTAATATTTCTGAGGTAACAAAATCTAAAGCTATTTGCTTATACGCCATAGTGAAGAACATTCACTTTGATGTTGGAAAAATGATAGAAGAAGACATTTTGAGTAACATCAGTGCACGATGCACAAAAACCTTTGGGCACCCAGCGTTGATTAATGCACTGTGTCTATAACACAAGGTATTTGTGGGATCCAATGAAGAGAGGATACAACCCATGCTCCCATTAAGTGAGGCAGCATTGAGGGCAAAAGAAAACCAACAACTCCAGAAGGTGCTTATGACTGAGCGTGCCAGAGGGATTCACGACAAGGAAGTAGCGGTGAACCTTCATTCCCAAGAATATGTGATACAGGGGGCCCTTCTAATGCACCCACTAGTGATGTGCATGAACAACTCCACAGCATTCTCCAGGAGCAACGCAAACAGGCTGAAATTCTTGACCGCATTTTGGTTACACAGTCGTCTATTTCAGCGGGCCAAGCATTACTCAGCCATAGGCAAGATATCATTTGTCAGAACATAGAGGGCTGCGCCTCGCTCAGAGAGGCTGTGCTTTGCCGCTGCAGTCGGGGCGCGGATGTTTGGGGTCTTGACCTCAAGTCCTGCCCCCATGGCAGGATCCCCCTCATCCCTCACCATGATTACCGGAGTTTCCATACCCTATGCTTTAACTTTTATATTTTATTCCACACATCGTACGGACACGATGTCAGGATTTCCCAGGGGGTATGGATGTTATCCTAGTTAGTGCTTAATTGTTTGTTTATCATGCATGTTACTTAGTTAGTCATGCTAGTTGCTAGGTTGTTATTTTCATGTGATTTTCTTTCTTTCTTTTATTTGTTTTGTGCTTCATATAAGTGAGTTTGATGCTTTGCTGGCTAGTTGAAGGTCATTTTGAACACAAACAATTTTTTTTTTTTTTTAAAAAGGCAATAGAAAGTGGATGGGAACCTTATTTTTTTTCAATGATCTAGAATTGTGTGCTTACTTGGTATGGGTGACTTAGCTTGAGTCACCTCCCTTGTCTTGAAACTATTTCTCAAGAATCACATCACACACACACTATTGGTCTCCTTTGTATACCTTGGCTCAAAACCCTTTTGTCTTGAATTCAACTAGCCTTGGAAGATTCTAACCACCTAGGTGATGGGACACCTTTGCAAAAGAGGATTGCCATTGAGCCCCAAATCACTTTCAATTATAAAAAAAAAAAAAAAAAGAAAAACATAAAACAAAAGAAAAGAAAATTGTCAAAAAAAAAAAAAGTTGCTTTTGAATAGAATAAGTGGGATCATTCAATCAGAATCCCGGGCAAAGTCTGAGGGGCCTTTCTAAGCCTAATGCCCTGAGCCAACTGGCTGGGAGTCATTGACTTCATTGCTCGCTACATGGGACAGAAGATGAATTCTTCTCACAACCTAGGGCCTTTGAGTTTGGTTGAGTGTTTGGGGTGAAGTTTGAAGGGAATTGAATGCCTGGTGCCCTTAACCAACTGGTGGGGAGTCACCAATGGATCCCCGCTATAGGAACACTCATCTAAAACTTTTTGGCACTGGTTTTCTTTCATTTTTAGGTACTTAATTAATCTTTAGATGCTTTAGGTCTAAATAAAAAAGGGTGCGTTCCTATCCTTTCTTTGTTAGCTTTTTCCGAACAGGTGAGTTGAACTTAGGATTGGAGATGCTAAGACCTTGCTATACACTCGAATCATCTTTGTCACTGCAATTAGACTCCTTGGGAAAGGTCATTGAGAACTTGGAGGGGTTGACTTTCTTTGTTCACCATGCTTTGCTTGGTCATGTTCTTTAGAAAATTTAAAAATTTAAGGACCCTAAATTTTGGTTGAAAGTGCTCATATTGATAAATTGTGTTCATAGCGACTCTTCCATTTAGCATGTTGTTATCACACTTATCTCATTGTTAGTTAGTACATGTTATTTTCAGTTTTGCTTTGTTTAGAGTGGAGTCTCTCTTGGCAGGGACAAGCAAGAATTTAAGACTGGGGGTTATTGATGAGTATATAAAATGCTCATTTACAAGCCTATCCTTTCTTAGTTTAGTAATGTTTTTATTTCAAATAAGTGCCCTAATGCTCTAAATGTTCATATTTATGAGATTAGGTGATCCATTTGGCGGGCGGTCACGAATTTGGAGCGAACCTAGAAGAATTGGAAAATCAACCAAATGGAGCACAATAGATTGAACTTTCCAGTTTTCTGTATTAATGGGAAATCAAATGGCTCCAAACTACCATAAATACATTCTAGACTAAGCTTTCCAACAAGACCAAGATGACTCAATTCGGAATCCGGATGAGGGAGATACGCACTCGGGAAGTCGGAGTAAAAACAAGGAAAGCGTTGCGGAACGAAATAACAGTTCTATTCCTAGTGCATTTTAAATTTATAAAATGACATCTGATGGAGCTGTTCTTGACATGTATGGATTCTGACTTCAAGATCTCGTAGAGTCCTAATAATGTGCAGATTCGGGAGTTCGGGTGAGAGTTATGGCCGTTCAAAGACAAGAGATAAAGCGACACGATGCGCCACGCCATTTGTGGATCCTCATGGTGTGCGGGAGTGATTTTACGGTGCTTTTCGCGTGCACTATGGATTTCCACGCTACCGGCGTGGGCGATGAATATGGGCCCTATTTTTGTTTATTTCAAGGCCCATCCAGGTGATTTGAGTTAGAGACTATAAATAGAACCTCGTGAGACAATGGGGGATTTTCTTTTGGAGAGGAGAAGAAAGGAGAAAGACAGTTTAGATTGCAAGGCTTGGCTGATCTGGTCGTGATGGAGGTGATCTCCATAGCCTCCAGTATGTTCTCGATCTTATGACCAGTAGTGCATACCATCGGTCTCCTCCCCACAGTGAATATGGAGGTGAGTGCGCTCACAAATCTGCGGGAGGTTACTGGGTCACTCCACGACTGCACACTTTATGCTGGCGTGATAAGACACTTTACACTTTACCTCGGCAGGGCTTTATTGATCAAGCACCGGCTGGTCAAATGTCGGTGGTGCCTGACCCGATTACCCGGCTACGGGCGCCTACGCCCTCGTTCTCTACAAGCCATCTACACAATTAAAATGGCGATTAAATACAATCTGATCTAGAGCATAACCACGACCCAGAGACACTAATCATACACAAAAATTAGTGCATATATATCAAGTCCACGCATTTATAGCAATGTAAGGCAATCGTTTGTTTAAATCAAATCATTTTTTATCCAATAAAAATTCTTTTTTGAAAATTTACATTTTTCGAAAATTTTGTCTAATTTTTATTAGTTTGATTTTATTTTATTTTTAATAAATAAATTTTTTTTTTTTGAAAAATTTTGTGATGAGCAGTGTTCGTAGGCAGAGTTCACGAACAATGTCAAAATTCATTTAAGAATGATCTTGGAATTCAAGCGGGTCAAATAGGTGAGTGCACCAAAGTGCGACCAGCGTGGCGTGCCTTGGAGCCGCACGCCCGGCGCGTCGCGGCCCTTGGCTGCGGCGCCAGTGCCTGCCCCGTGCCGTGTGCGATCTGGCACATCTCGAGGATCCTGTCCCCAGGTCCCTTGTCTTGCGATACAACTGGCCTAGCCTAAGTTGCAATACACCTCATCATCTTTGCCGTCTCTTTCTTGACCTCAAGTCACAATCTGTCTGATGTGCAATCTGAGCTTTCGACCCTCAAGCCCATATTCACAATACAATTGGATCTATTGCAAATACAACCTAAAAATTAGCGCACCTCTTTATAGTCACGATACAATACATTCTCTCGCAATACAATTTTTTTCTGTTTAATTTGGGCGTAGCTAGAAGCAGTTTTTTCCTTGAACCTCAAATAGAATTTATAAAATTTATTTTACCTCGACCTATTCGTTTACTACTTGTAAAACCTTAGAATTTTTCTTCTCCTCATAATAAATAAATTGTATTTATTTTCTTTACTTTCTTTCTAGTTTACCTTTGTATAAATTTTTTCTCCACCTTATATACATATATATATAATATCTATATATATATATATATATATATATATATATATATATATATATATATATATATATATATATATATATATATATATGCTAATATATATATATATATATATATATTTTCTCATATCTAATGACCAAATAAGTGCTTCAAAATTTATTTTGTTTATTTTTCATTAATTCTGAAATGGTCAGAATTTCCTCAAAAGAAAACCTCCTTATCTTACTAATCCTAATTATTCAACCTCAATTATTAAAATTTGTTCATTATCCAACAACTCCAAATAAATTTATTCAAATTTATTTTATTCCTCTTCTTTATTTCAGTTTTACACCTTTGTAAAAACTAAAAGTTCTAACACATCCCTTGTTTTCCATATTGCAAAGTACTAAGCACACAAACAATCCAAAACACATATAACATGGTATCTTACACCATTCATCAAACATTCACATATTCACACATTTTATCAAATAAAAATTTATTAAGTTTATTCAGTATCAAAAAATAATAATTTCTAAAAATTTATTTCTTATTTTTCTTCTTCAGGTTTTTGTAAAACTCTAGAATTTTCCCACACACTTCATCCCTGCTATCAACCAAGCATATTTGCACAATTATGAAATTCATGATCACACTTCATTTCACCAATTCACACACACAAAATTTTTATCAAATCACACAAAACACCCCAAACATTGTGGTGTCCTAGTTTTGTCCGTGATTTCTAGGTAATCTCATACCTAAGCCAAGACATCAAACCACCCAAGATTCAGGTGATGTAACACTGAAACATAGCTAAGCCCAAATCCTCGATCTCACAGGTTTCCATATGCCTTATACTCTACATCAGATACCAGTGGTGATGGATACCCAAACACAGGCTCCTAGGTGATAGTATACCTAAGCTCACGTCTGTTGTGGCCCCAAAACTAGGGATTAAGTTGACTACCGTCAACCCATGGGTACCGTGAATCATGGGTGACAGCATTTCGAAAAGGGTGGGGTGTCTCTTTGTATGGGAGCTCACTGCCCAGATACAAAACTTGCATATAACTTTGTCTGACATCAATATAACAATAACATGAGTAAAGCGACCATGGCCCATGAACAATACACATAAAGCCTTATATATCAACTATATCAAATAGTTTCAAGAGTTCAAATTTTGCTCTTATACAACACATATGTTAAATTAGAAATTCTAATACATGTCATACATTATAACGAAAGCCTGATCCGGCTTTCTTTAAAACTCAGTCTCTGGATGAGCCGTCTCCTCACACGCACCTGTGCACGTAAAATATTCCTCGGGGTGACTGAGTACTTAGTAGTGGGAATCACCCTAAATGGGCTCTCTCCGTCTAAGTGCATATGCGATGTTCCTGATAACGCAGCGTTGAAAAATGCAATCCTACTTGAATGTCTAACTAATCATCGTACCCCGATCCCTGTGACTCCTCACACTAAACTAAGCCTCTGTGTAGAATTATGTTTGTTTGTGGACAACCCTCCGATGTATATATATATATATCAATTGGGCCGTCTCCGACAACTAACATTATTTATGGACTACCCTCCGATGTATATCGGTGGAGCCACGTCTCAGACGGAATTGATATTTTAGTATGGACTACCCTCGGAGTCATTTTAGTTTAGACAACCATTTGAAACCATTTTCTCTAGACTCATCTCATGCACTCACTCCTACCGTCCTAGGGTGTGTCCCAGTGCATATGGAATGCATGATGCCAATTCCATTACAATCTATAACACATGCAAATATATAAACATGCATATATTCACATAAAAATTAAATCACACAATCATGTTATGTAATTTCTCATTTCATCATATCAAAAATTAGCTCCACGTAGGCTAATAGGCAATCTGACGATTCAACTTAGATTACTCGACCAAGCACATTTTCACAAAAATTATTTGAGAACAACACATTAGAATAGTGAAACCCTCGGTTACTATTCCCGGAAAATCACAAATCATCGATTCACTTAGTGAACCTGGGTTTCACGGCCATTACCGGACCTATATATACGAAAGCACCATTTAATACATAAATCAACGCACAATTAACCCAAACAGCCCCTACCCACGGACTGTGTAGAAACGGGCCTCTAAAAAATTCTCACAATTCGGTCCCAAGTTTTGGGACCGATCAGCTGTTCAGGCCTTAATCAACTTGAGCATCGAAAAAGCACTTAAATGAGTGTAAAGCCCAAGTAGGGAGAAACCACCTCAGGAGTTGTCTAAACTCCTTAAATCCAGTGCCCACGCGAAGCCCTCTCCCGCGTCGAGCGGCTCAGCTCTTGTCAGAAGGCTGGGAAGTGGTCGGATTGCACGATATTTTAGAGTGAAGTGCTCTCTCTCTCTCTCTAAAAATCTCCCAAGCGGCAACCACTTTGTGTCCCACTCTTTCCATGTTTTGTTCTTATTTTTGTTGGAGAAAGAGAGTCGTATACGCTATTTACATCATTTTCAGACTTAAATCAAATTCCAAAATGACCATTATGTCCCTTCATTTCCCAGGTTTGACATTCGACATTATCTCGACCGTCCATTTTCATTATTTCTTTACTCATACCACTTATGGCACATGAGTACATGTTATATGTGACTTTCATCGCATCGAAAATCGTTCCCAGCAATAAAATCACGATACCTCGAAAAAGCGTGTCAACTCATTGTCTCGAGAACTCTCTGAAATTTTACGTGCTAGCCTAGATTTCAGGGCATTGCTTGGTGAAATCCGTTTTGTCATCTGAGATTCGAGAGAATAAATTTCAGTTTTTTCTTGAAGTACAATTTGTAATAAAAATTCTGATTTTGCCTTTTTCGAAGTGGAATTTCACCGGATCTTAATTTTCTGAAGACCTTGTTTCAAGTTTATCATTTTAATACCTTTAAAATGTATAAAACATTTCTCAAATCTGTGCTAAAAATTTTCTCGAAACGCTTTCATGAAGCGGCACTTTGCTTTAAAAGTTTTATAAAACTTTTATAAACACGGTACAAACTCAGCCCAGTTTTTAAATAACCACGGGAGCTTGGGCTCAACTGATAGTTTTGAAATATAAGCGGAATTTGTGCTCAGCGGGTTTGCTTCTTAAATCTTCACAGGCACGAAGGCGACAGGTAATGGTTGATTTTCCATGTGGTCGTCTTCGTAAGTGGCCAGCAGGAGGCACATGCTTGCTTTGCTTTGTACCACTAGTGAACACGTGAGCCTGTGCATCGACCATGCTGGTGGAAGGACTTGTGTCCGCATCACCTTTTCCGGTAAATATGGTGGAATTGACCTTGTGTCGTCATAACCATAATTTAGCTAACGTGTTAACCCTATATACCCCTGTACGTGCCACAGTCTCCTTTAAATTCCATGATGCGAAAGGCCTAAGTTTGCGATAGAGCCGACTAAATCATCGTTGTATTATCCTAACACCAGCGTGCGTACGGAATACCCTCTGGCCCAGGTATGCTTTGGCAGAACTAGGGATTAGTTATTTGTTTTCTAAATATTCTTTTGCTTGCTTGAAAAATGGTTTACAATTCAAAACCATTTGCTTGCCTACTTTGCTTGAAAAATGGTTTAAGTATTCAACCATTTACTTACTTGCTTGCTTGAAAAAATGGTTTAATTATTCCAAAACCATTTGCTTATGATTCCTTGCTTGCTTTGAATATGGTTGAATAAATACAAACCATTGTTGTTTGTTTTTCACATATGGTTTAAAATCAAAACCATTTGCTTACTTTTAAATTATGGTTTAAATCAAAACCATTTGCTTGTTCTTGGAAATATGGTTTTACAATTTAAAACCATTAAATACCAGTGTAAAACAATTTATAATAATAATACACTAGTATTTGAAAAATGGGTTTAGAACACTCACTTGCACTTTGAAGAATTTGAAACACGATTCCCTGATTTCCCACTTTGCTTAGCACACATTTGATGTGGTAGGCCATAAAATCAAACACAACCAATAATATATTTTCTGCACTATGCACTATGCACTATGTACTATGCACTATGCACTATTCATACGTATTTACTATTTTATACGTATTCACACATATTCACTATTTCATGTGGAAATCCGACGAAATCCCGTGATTTCGGTACCCATGCGTAGCTCTCGTCGTGTAGAGTAACTTTAATTTTGGTTTGAAAAATTCTGACCGTTAGAACATCGTAAATCTGAGAAAAACAAAAAATTTAGGATTTTCCGAATTTTTACCTGAATTCTCGGTGAAATCCTGTGTTTTTGGTACCCACGAGTAGCCCTTGTCGCGTAGAGCACTTTTCGTTCTTTGCCCAGCCAATCAAATGAGTCGGATTTTCGTAAATACGAAAAACGAATTAGAAAAAAAATAAAATCTTATCACTCTCTCCTCGCTTCTACGTCACGCGTCTATTGCCTCCTTCCTTTGATTCATTTTTTTGAAGTGGGACCCAAATGTCCCTTTTTATTACACTTCTTGGTTCGTTTAAGCCCTGAAACAATTTATTTTGTCCCGGTTTCAATTTCCTTTATCCTAATTGAATATTCTTTAAGTATTTTCCATTTTTCGAATTTTTCAAAAATCTCGTTTTCAGGTTTCACTCTACACTCATTGCCTAGAAATTGAAATATTATTGTCTCGAGTTAAACAAAACTTTTCACAGGTCACTTTAGATTTAAATTGAGGCAGTTTAGCGGCCTGGTCAGTTTTGTCGTCCGAGGATACAGTTTCGAGACTTCCCTTTGAACTGTTTTGGCAATTTATATTATTATTATTTTACTATTTAAACTTCCATTAATTATACTTTTCACCCCCTCCACTTTAATTGTAAAGGCTCCCAATTCTTGAAAACTTTGCAATTTTATCTCTTACAATGGCATTCGTGCACATATGCATTTCACAGCTTATGTACTTTGCACCTCATCAAGGGGTGTTACAAATCCTCCCTCCTTTAGAACATCATTTCGTCCTCGAAATGAACAAACTAAATTCAAAGGAAAGGAAAATACCTCATTAGGAAAATAATTGAGGGTACTGGCAAGATTGAGCCTCCTCGCTCCTGGCATTCGCCTCTCATGATTCCTCCACAGACTTTAACCAGCGGGAATTATTTTACCCTCAAGACTGCTCTTTGCGATCTACAATCTATTAATAAAAGCTTTCCCCTCATAAGTCGTTCTCCTTAACTGCACTCAAGTTGCCTCTCAACACATGAAGGATCTCTAATACTAACATCGACACATGGAATGTCATGAATCCTTATTAACTCCTGGGGTAACTTCAACTTGTAAGTTACTAGTCTACCCTGCCTACACAATCTCATAAGATCCTATAAATATTGGACTAAGCTTGCCTTGCCTCCCAAATCTCAAAACACCCTTCCAAGGTGAAATCTTCAAAAAGACTCGGTCACCTATCTCGAATTGCAAGTCTCTACGACGGTTGTTCGCATAACTTCTCTGTCTATCTCTTGCTATCTTTAAGTTATCACGAACAACTTTTAATTTTCCTCGAAGTGATCCGCACTAGCTCGTGGCCTAATTAGTCTTCTCTCTCACCAACCTCATCCCAGCACATCTGATCCCACATTTCCGCCATATGCCTCAAATTCCAGCCATCTCTATACCGGCCTGGATAGCTATCAAGTTATAGCTAACCCACAAGGTAAAATGAGTATCCCAACTTTCCTTGAATTCCATCACACAAGCTCTTAGTATATACTCTAACGTCTGAATAGTCCTCTCTCCAGTTCGCAATACTCTGGCACACACATTCTCTATCCTTTCACTATCATGCTGTCATCTCTAATTTGAAACTCTGATTTCTTTCCTTTTTCTATCTCTTCCTTAAGCTTAATCACATCCGTGGATCCCGACCATCCTACTAGAACTGACCAATTAGGAGAGGTCTAACATGAAATCTCAAGCACAAGGCCCCCGAATCCTCAACTCCACAATATCAACCCTAATGCCTCGGGATCCACCAACAAGGAAGGTAACCTGACCATATGAGACAATGAACTCTCTGTCGCTACTCAAGGCATCCGCAATACATTAGCTTTTCCCGGATGATACTCAATAGTACAAGCCAGAACCTTAATCAACTCAAGCCATCTTCTTTGTCTTAGGTTTAACTTCGGGTGAAAATATATCAAGACTCTTATGACCGTAAAGATCCTACAAGGAACACCATATAAGTAATGTCTCCATATTTTTAGGCAAATGACTCGTCGTGAAGCTCTAAGTCGTGTCGGGTACTTCTCATGCTTCTTTAATTGTCTAGAGGCATATGAAATCACCCTCATCATTCAGATCAAACAAACCATGGCATCGCTCGAAGCATCACCAGAGTACAACCATCT
Source organism: Tetrastigma voinierianum (assembly GCA_016808115.1). Lineage (NCBI taxonomy): Eukaryota > Viridiplantae > Streptophyta > Magnoliopsida > Vitales > Vitaceae > Tetrastigma > Tetrastigma voinierianum. The sequence goes on along the minus strand of JAEQBH010006495.1, from coordinate 252,525 downwards.
CCCATTAGGTAAAGCTAAACCTGAGCCTGCTCACCCATTCTTCAACCTCTAAACTCTCGTTGACGGCATCACCCAATCATGTTTTAACATCTTTCTTCTTGTCTACTTGGTCAGTGGGCTACATCCTCGAGAACCCTCAACAAACTTCAGAATACCTCGCTAAAACCAAGGAAGATTCCTTTAATTCCTCCGACACATTCTTTTGGCGGTTTCCCAATTTACCACAGCTTCTATTTCTAGTGGATCCACACTCACCCCTCAACTCCGAGATCATACGACCTAGGAATGCCACCTTGTCAGCCAAACTGACACTTGCTCAACTTGCATACAACTGCCGCTCCCAGTGGTTCACAATACTCGGGTGCTCAATGTTCTCTAAACTACCTAAATACACAGATATCATCGAGAAAACTATGACGAACCTGTCCAAATACGACCGAATGGTTCATCAAATCCCCAAACTACTACAAACGCCGCCGGAGCATTAGTCAAACCAAATGGCATCACCGTAAACTCATAATGTCCGTGAGTGTGTCCCGAATGCGCCCAGGAACATCACTCTCCTGCACCCTCAACTGATGATACCCCGACCTCAAGTCTATTCAAGTATACTGACCTGAGTTAATCAAATAACCCATCGATCCTGTGAGTGGATACCGATTCGCGGATGGTAACTCTATCAACCGGCTCGTAATCTATACAACCACAAACTCCCATCTTTCTTCTACAAAGAGAACTGAGTCTTGGCGGGATACGCCACGAATGAATCCCTTACCAACAATTCTTCTAATCGAGCCTTAAGCTCCTCAATCAAGTAGGAGCCATCCCAGGCAAGGAGGAATGGAAATTGCCTGGCCCTCGGGATCAAATCAATGGAACTCCACCTCTATCTCGAGGTAGCCTGCAATATCATCTGAGAATACATTTATGAACTCTAAATAACTGAATCTCATCCACTAGAATCCCTCCTTTTCCTGTCACCACATAAGCTAGATAACCCCGACAACCCTTACGTAGTGCATTCTCTCATACGCCATGGCTTTTAGGATTATATTGAAGATAACTCTCGCTATTCTGAACTTACCTCTAATTTCTTGGCCTATGAAACTTTACTTCCTTTTTATAACACCTAATGTGGCTCATGGCAAGACAGCCTAGTCCATTCGAGAACCACATCAAAAGTCCTCGGCATCTAAGGCTAAGATCCGTCAAACTCTTGTCCCCACTAGAACTCTACTATCTCCGTCACTGCCTAAGAATAACTGACCTGCCAGTGAAACTCTGCCAATGACCCTCAATGGTTGGCTCCTTATCCGGAGCGATCTAAGAAATGCTTGGATGTAAATGAATGCGTAGCCCCCATGGTCCACAATGTATATGCATCATAATCAAGGATAGAAATACTGACCATGATCCGAGTTGCATCCGTGATCTTGTCGAAGTCACAAAGATAAACTTCCGCGCTTGAGTGCGGCCCTCACAGCATCAATCGGGCCCTACCGCTCACAACCCCTACCCTTGCTTTTCTTTCTCGTATTGTACTAACCAGCTCATTGAAGTGCCCGTGCACCTCTCTTACTCTCCCGCCTACTCGACATAGTTGTGGTACTTTGTTAAACTCTCGTGAGCGTCCCAACTAAGTCCCCAAATCTATTCTAAGGAACCACTGATAAATGCACTCTGATTCGGTGCTGCAATCCTGATAAAAACCTCTTACACTTCAGGACTTCATCAGCTTGTATATATGGAACCAATCTAACTAATTCTGAGAACTTCTTCTCATATTCTGACACTGACATGTTCTTCTATTCTAATTTGAAGAACTCTTCAATTTTTGAATCTTTATGGCTCTGAGGAAAGAACTCTATCAAGAAACTCTGTTGAATTGGTCCCATGATATGCCATCAGATACCTCCTCTCTTACTTTAATCCCACCAATCCTAGCCCCGTCTTCCACCGAAACCGGAAAACAAGCAAGACTCTCACTCATCCGTGCATTCCATAACTCCGTAAACTTTGTTTACTCGGTCCAACCATAACCATGCTGCCTCTAGATAGCCACCGCTGCCATGGCTTGGCGCCCAGCCTCGTATTTCTATCAACCCCTGCTCTTCCATAACCTCTCTAGATGGCGGTAGGTCATGATCGTCGACGGCCGCTATGGCTACTATCTGTGCAATCTGTGCCACCTGCTCTTTCATAAAAAATCCTGGCACTTGAGCTCCCTCTGGTGGCCTAAATGGTCCAGCCCAGACCCACCGCTGGAGGCCGATTCATGTGAGGCGAGGGTGGAACCAACTAAGTGCTCATCCGCCACGCCCGTCTTCCAGACGCGAGACCAACACCGGGACTCTTTACCTGATTTTTTTTTTTTTTTTTAAACCAAACTTGTACCTGTGGCACCCACATTCTATAACATAATCCAAATATTATATACATATAACCGAGTCCCATTTACAAATACAAAACTATACTTTCACATTTACAAATCAGAGCACGAAACCTACATGTAGTGAACCCTTACAAGTGTGTTGGCCCAACTGTATGCGGATGTTTGCCGACGCCTTCCTCGTAATTTACACGGATTAAAACCCGTAAGGCTTTTTACTTAGTGGAAACATATCTTATAACTTATACTAATGCACAAGCATTAGACCGAATCATAATAAACTTATAACAAAAACAAAAGACAAAATCATCATGAATTCATATAATCCAATATATAACAGTCGATCATATTCAGAAAACTTAAGATATATACAATGACAAGACATCTAATTCATCTCTTTACATAACTCATGATTTTCAGATTTCGTGTCTGGGTTCTATTCGTGTCATCAAAATAATTATGCCTTACCAGGTTCAGGACTTCTAACGTAATGCTTTATGTCTCCCATAAGATCCATATTTATGCTTATTCAGATTCCTTATAAACGGTAATCGAACTTACTAAATAATCTTATACTTACCGTAGAATTACACTTATGGCGCACTTATCCTCTGGATTTTATACTGCGACAAACTATCTTTATCCGTCTTATACTTATAAAGAAATGATCTATTCTTATTCGCATTTCTTGCATAACGCACTGAGCTTATACATGCACGATAATTTATCTCAAGCTATATTATTTCGATCTCCTAGGAGTTACAAGAATCTATAATTGTCCCACTGAGTTCAGCCGGAGGTACCCGTAGATGTGTAAAATTACGAACGTATACTGGATTAGCGGAACTTAATCTTATACGGGTACTCGTAGTACTACTTGACGTTCCTCCTGATACCAACTTGTTTTGCATCATCCCAACATTCAGGTTAACGACACCCATACTCATATGGGGAGTACCCTAGGTACTACTGAGTTTATCCCTATTCAAGCTTATAATGTAGATACCCGTAGTACTATAGAAATTGATCAAATATAGGAGTAATCTGTGGGAGTGGCCTACAATCTAATTAGATGCTGCAGGTACCCGTAGGTACTACAAAACTTTATATTATGTTTCAGATCTTATACCTGTACCACGTGTTTATCCTTGCCTTCTTACGATCTTCACTTGTACTACGTAGTTTATTCCCGTATTTCGATCTTCCTAGTATTACGGACATACAGCATGTATTTGGATTTTATACATATATTATATGAATCATAATATGTATTTCATCTTATATATGCCTTACCGGTATATACTTGTTTTTACGGACTTATACCGGTCTTACCTTTTAACTTATACTGTATTTCGATCTTATACGGTAATATAGTAACTTATACATGTATTTATCTATATGTGTTGTTACTAACTTATATCCGGTCTTACGGAACTATATTGTGTACAGGACTTATTCTCTTGTCTTATAGATCTTATACTTGTTTTGCGAACTTATTACTGTCTTATGGATCATTCTATGCTAAGTGTACCAGAAAATGCATAAGCTCTAAATGCATCAGATCATATCACATACCGTAGTCGGATCGACTTATTACGTATACTGACATTAGTCTGTGAGAACGTATCAGCATTCATTACTTAAAGCATTTTCAGAGGTAATGACCGACTTATACTTATTTTACGTAACTCAGACTTATTTTACCGACACGAGTACCTCGTAGTACTACCGCTTATACTTATTTTATCGATAATGAGCACCCTTAGGTACCACCGACTTATACTTATTCGACCTCCCGTAGGAGTTACAGAGTTTCTTCATGCAAAACTTATACTTATAACAGACGATGTTCATTCGACCTCAGAGAGTTACAGAGCTTAATCAAAGGCTGTGAGTACCAGAGAAATGATGTAACTTAATTAGAGACAGGAGTGAATTGTGTAGGTATCACGTAACTTAATCGTACACAAGAGTACCCGTGAGGTACTACGTAACAAATACGAGGTACCCGTAGGTACGACTAAACATATACAGAGGTACCAGAGGTGCTATTCGCATTCTACCATATTCACCCTTTTGTTCTTATTCAGAGTCTTATCATATAATTGATTGCTTAGGACCAAGACATAATGAGTAGATATGCACAATATCATACCCAAGGCCAAGACAAGCATCAGGTGCCGTAGCACAGCAGACAAAGACGATGGTGAGTGCCATCGCACAATCGTAGAGTACCGGCATTCAATCGAGTACCAAGTACTCACGTGCCAAGATCGATCGTGAGAGCCGTCGATTAATCGAGAGTACCGGCACACGCGTCGGGCATCGACTTCAGAGAGTCGTCGCGACTAATCAGAAATCAGCACACGTCAAGCACTCAACAGAGAGTGCTATGTCATTCAATAACTGGTCTTAATGCATGATAATTATATGAGTTCAATAATCAATATCTTATAATAGGACATTGTTAGCCACATTACGAAATTTCGATAGATCATATTCCATATACTGTAAGGTATGATGAGCATGTAATCACACCTATTCAGTGTATTCTTATTCTTCTATGAATCTACTTACCCAGAAATTGGAATCAATCCAATCGATTGTCCAAACTGCTATGGCATTTTCATGCCAACTAGCTCTGCTTACCGATTTTACCGAGGAAGAGTTTGTAATATTAATTTTCCAGTGCCTTGTCTCCATATTTGACACTGGTTCTTTGCGAGTTCTATAAGCTAAGATGCTAAGGGCTCTATTCCAACTGAATCACCTAATTGAGCACCGAGTCCTGCCATCCTAAACAAACTGACTATCAAACAAAGTTGAACCAGAATTTTTCTAATACGTCCCACTTTGATTGAATTGTTAATAATTTAGGATCGATTTTACGATTCCTTCTCTTTAAGTTTGGTTCTCCTTGAAGTCTATTTTACGTAGCCACTTGAATCACTCAAATCGGATAATAAATGAGGAAGTTATGGCCAAAATACGAAAACTGGTCAAAACTGGAAAACCAGAACAAGTTTACTGGTACAAGTCGTTGTACTCAGGTACAACTTGGCCAAAATGACCAGAACACAGCTGTGCCGGCAAGCCCACCCAATGGTACAAGTCTCCTAAAAGTGCCTTAATGTGTGTTTTTCTCCTCATTCGCTACTTTTTGAACCCCAATCAACTCTATACCTCATAAACATCAAACACATCAAAACCATTTCTAATTCACCTTGGAATCTCTTTTCTATTCAATTCCTCTCAATACTTTCTATCTTAGTTCAAAGACTTATCATGAGATTACTAAAACCCATTCCATTTATGGGTTACAACTCACACACAAATCTCAAACTCATGGATTTGTTAGATTTATTCTAAACCCTAATTCAATTACTTTAATTAACCATGAATTCATCCTCAAAGTAGGATTTATGAGCTTGCGCTGCGTTTTACCTAATCTTACTTCTGCCATCATTTTTAAGTTAAAATGAAACCCTAGCAAAACCCCATGTTCGGGGGACAAACTACTAACCAACAGCATGACAATTCATGATAATCTCTAGGAATCCATAGCCAAAGTTAAGTTTCATACCTTTTGGCTTGGCCTCCTCTCTTCTTTCTCTTCTTCTTCTTTCTTCCTCTCCACAATGCTTCTCAAATGAGACCAATTTGGTCTTTAAATTGGGATTTGTTATCTTGTTTCGCCCTACAAAAACCCATTTTTGGTTTTTAAACTTTCTTATTTGCTTGGCCCATAACTCTTTCATTTATAAATAAACTTTCCTTATTTCATTTGACTCAAATCTTGTCAACTATGACTTCATCCCGGGACAAATTACAATTTACCTAAATCTGTAAATTTCCCGGTTCTAGTTTCCGTGGTCGCATTTAACTCACGAAACAATTAAATTGAGGCTTAGTTAAAATACCCTAAACAGTCGAAAAACGACTAGGTATATTTCGGGGTGTTACATCATCTCTCGCACCGTAGACGCTGGGGTCCTCCGGGAATATATTCCTAGAATCGGCCTCCTCTAATACCGCCCGACATACGTATTTAACAAAAAATCAACCTGTTTACTTTTGAAACACTCTATATGTATGTACTTGAGTTTGAAAATCTGGCTGCCAATAGTAAACTTGTGTATACCGAAAATTACGATGCTTACTAACACAAAGTTTCAAGACTCGCTCTATTACCAACTCAGGCTGGGATCATTTCTAGTTATACCAACTTATGCTCTGATACCACACTGACACACCCCCACCCCTTCTAGCGGCGGATGTGCCGGCCACTCCATGAAATCCCTGGGCCACAATTTGAATTAAAAATCCCTACACTGTCAGACATGGTTTAAACCTCATAAAAATTTTTCTTTCTTTTCCAACTTAGATTTGTAAACTGGGCAATGAAAAACCTCTCAAAGAAAGATGACACAGATAGGACATATCTTCCAAATCATGTATACACAACTTACACATTTTTAAATATATAAACCGTTAACCCAACACATTTTCACAACTACACTATGTACATACATATTCTCCATTATACAAATTCAAAGTGTTTCCACAAAACATACACACAGCACTGCACAAATGTCAGAGAACTTTAATATGCTCCAGCTAGTCCGGGTATGCCCAGACTCGTGAAAAATAGTTTTTAAAACACAAAATAATGAGCTAAAGAGCTCACTAAGTGTATGTTTTATAAAATGTTTCTTTTTCTTGAAAATATCTCAAAACTATAAAATTCTCTTTTACAAGATATTTTCCAGAAGCCTTGCTTTAAAGTTTATAAAAACTTTTAATACTTGCTTTAAAAATGTATAAAACATTTCTAAATCTTTGCTTAAAAAGTTTCTCAAAACCTTCACAAACCTCTTGCTTTAAAAGTTTCTCAAAACTTTTATAAACACGGGAGCATGGGCTCAACCGTTTTTTTTAAAATCACCACGGGAGCCTGGGCTCAACCGATCGTTTTGAAATATAAACGGGAGCCTGTGCTCAACCGTTTACTTTTAAATCTTTACTGGGCTCGCTAATCGCACCAATGGTTGGTTTTCAAAACTACCGATCATTTACAAATCATCAACCACCGAGGCCTATACTATTTGCTGTACCCAGTGAACACGGGAGCCTGCATCGATCGTGTGGCCGGTGGAAGGACCAGGTCCGCATCACCTTTCCCGAAATATGGTGGAATTGACTCAGGTCGCCATCACCATAATTTGCCAACGCTAACCCTATATACCCTGCACTAGTGCCATGGTCTCCTTTTAAATGCCAAGGACGTATGACCTAAGTTTGCCGACTGTGCAAAAACTAAAATGCATGTATGATATCCTAACATCACCGTGCACGTACGAAATACCTCTGACCGGTATGCTTGCTTAGAACTAGGGATTTTAGTTAGGCCTGTTTTCACAAATATTCTTCTGCTTGCTTGCTTGCTTGAAAAATGGTTTATAATTCAAAACCATTTGCTTATTTGCTTGCTTGCTTGAAAAATGGTTTAATTATTCACAACCATTTACTTACTTGCTTGCTTGAAAAATGGTTTAATTATTCAAAACCATTTGCTTACTTGATTCCTTGCTTGCTTTTCAAATATGGTTGAATAAATACAAACCATTATTTATTTGTTTTTCATATGTTTGTTCAAACTATTTGCTTACTTTTAAATTATATTTAATCAAACCATTTGCTTGTTCTGGAAATATGGTTTTTACAATTTAAAACCATTAAATACCAAAGGTAAAACAATTTATAATAATAATACACTAGTATTTGAAAATGGGTTTGTAACACTCACCTTTTCGCTACTAAAATTTGAGTACGATTCCAATAATTTCTCGTTCGCTTAAATTCTACACATTTGATGTATTAGACCATAATGCGCCATTATCGTAACCAACCAAATACTATTTGCTATGCACTATGCACTATGCACTATGCACTATTCATACGTATTTACTATTTTATACGTATTCACACGTATTCACTATTTCATGTGGAAATCCGACGAAATCCCGTGATTTGCACTACCGCGTAGCTCCGCCGCGTAGAGTAACTTCTTTCTTGTAATTTTGGTCCAAAATCGACCGTTAGAACGTCAGAAATAAGGAGAAACCAATTTAGATTTTTCTGACTTTACCCGACCTCTGAAATCTTGTATTTTGCAATCAATACAGAGCCTCGTCACAGAGAGCACTTTCGCTTCTTCGCTCGATGAAATTGACTGGCCGATTCGCAAACTGAAAAAGAATAGAGAAAAAATAAAAATCTTATCACTCTCTCCTCGCTCCTCCGTCACACCCGTCTCGCCCTTCCTTTGGATTCTAATTTTTGAAGGGATCCATATGTCCCTTTTATTACACTTCTTGGTCCGTTAAGCTCCGAAATAATTTATTTGTCCTGGTTTCAATTTCCTTTATCCTAATTGAATATTCTTTAAGTACTTTCCATTTTTCAGAATTTTTCAAAATCCTGCTGCTTTACTACACTCATTGCCTAGAAATTCAGAAAATATTCAGACTGCTTCGAATTCAAACGAATTTTTCAGGTTTTGATTTCGAGACAAATTTAACTCCACTGTGTGAAATCCGCTTCGGCCATCCGAGATCTGCACTTTCGAGACTTCGAACTATTTTTAAATTTATTATTATTTACTATTTAAACTTCCATTAATTATACTTTCACCCCCTCCACTTTCCTTAATTGCAAAAGTGTCATAATTCTTTGAAAACTTTACAATTTTATCCTTTACAATGGAATTTGCGCACATATGCCTCTACGCTACATGTACTCGTGCACCTAATCAGGACGGGGTGTTACATTAATACTCATAGTTGATAAATCTATATCATTTTTTAAATAAGATGTAAGAACATTTTCTTTCATGACTAGTAAAATCTTTTATCTTAAATGAATAACAAGCCATAACATTTAGTTTTTCCAAAATGTTTTCGGTATGGACTAATCGATCTAGGCAATCACCTAGAATCATTATCTGGTAAAAAATCTTTGACATTTCAGAAATAGTTTCTATTGCTTCATCAATCTTTAGTTTTTCCTCCATCTCTGGGTAGGAAATCTGCAACAATATTTTTGTGAGAACAAATTATTTCAATATCAAATATATGACCAGGCTTGATAAGTTTGCCATCTAATCGGACATTTGTATTAGGGTTTAAGAAGGTAAATTATTTTTATAAATACTTTAACTTTGAGTATTATCGGTTCTCTTGAAAACAAATTTTTCGGTAACAAAAATATGAAAATTTCTTTAATCCTTTTATCACATTTAAAACTCTTTTTCATTAATAATATGATAATGTTCTTGAGTGGGTGTGAAAGTTCACGAAGTATAACGACATATTTCTTTTATAATCATTTTCTTCGTTTAAGGCTATTTGCCCATGTACTTTTGAGAATGTTCAGGAATTAAATCGTATCCTACAGTGGAAGTTTTAATTTTAGTGTCGATTACCTTTGTCATTTATAAATCTAATATGTTCTTCATGTTCTTTAAGAGAACGAAATCTATGTTTTTAAGCGCTAGTTAATTTTCGTAAAGGTTTTGTTAATCGAGATTTTTAATAAGCCTCCGGCTATAGTTTAATATGCTAAAAATCTTTTTGCGGGTTGTTTTGATCCGTTAATTTTTTGGAAAATCTTTAATTTTTCTAGAATATGAATTTTGTAATTCTATACTTCTGAATCAGATAATGATACAGAATTCCTATCTTAGGTTCTCCTATAATAGTCTTCTTTTTGGATAAACCAATACCATGTGTTTGGCATAAATTTATAAAGGTATCTAAATGTTTTAGATGTTGTTCTTTCGTTTTTGAAGATACAAGCATATCATCAACATATACATGTATAAAATCATAGTCTTTAAAAACATTATCCATTTTCCTCTGAAAAATCTGAGGAGCATTTTTTAATCCAAAAGGTAATACATTCCATTCATAGTGTCCTTGGGGTGTACTAAACGCGGTTAAAGGCTTAGACTCGTCAGTCATCTTAATCTGATAAAATCCTGACTTACAGTCAAATTTTGAGTGCCAATTACAATTTCTAGTTTTATGAATTAATGTTTCTTTATTTGGTAGGAAATATCCATCAAAAATTGTATTATCATTTAACTATTTGTAGTTAACAACCATACGGGCCTTATTCCTATTAATCTACGTTTAGTTTCTTTACCATAAAAGATTTGGAGGCTACTATGTGGGGCTTTTTGAGGACTAATGAAAGGATTTAAATCACTATTTAGTTATTGTTGGAAATTCTTTACATCCTTCATTATGTCTCATGGGTTTTAATAATCTTATTAGGGTCTTTTAATTCAAGAGTTATAAATTTTATTGACATCCCAAATTGTAAGGGATTTTCAACATAAAGGATTCAAACAGGTACATCTAATTACAAAAATCAAGACTTTTGAGAAATCGAGATTCTAATTTGAGTAAAGGCAAAGAAAAATCAGTTTTTGTTAAAGTTAAGGGTAGAGGGTAATCACCTGGCTGCGAGTTTGAATGAAATAGGAAGTTTGCGAGCATATGCTCGTTTTAATCGTGGAGTGGTAATCAGTGATTACAGGGAGTTTTTAGGCGAATATGGTAGTAATATTGTTGAACAATAATTTTGAAGAGTTAAAAGAAAATTGTTTCCCAAGTATAATATCACATCGGTATTGTGAAAATAAGGGAAATCATTAACAATATACTCTTATCGATAAGGATGAGGGTGTTTGATTCCTTTGGTAGAATGATATTACGATTGGAAATATATTTTCCTTGTATATATTGTGAGATCAATCTGTATGATATTCATACGGGAAAATAGGAGGGTTTGAAAGACATGATCTGAACCTTGAATCAATATACAGTAATGAGGGTTGACTTCTGTCAGAATAGATTAATAGATAAGAATATATATAGAAGGAATAGACTGATCATTTGGGTGTGATAATATGATTATTGTTAATAGTAATCATTAAATGTTTAGATGTAATGCCTTTGGGGGTTTACACTTTTCACTGAAAAGTCATTCATAACATAATACTAATCGTATCATTTTCCTTCGTCTTCTAACCATTAATGGTAAAATTTATTTCTTGATTATTTAATTTAATAACTTCTGACACAAAATTTTGTGACCTGAGAACTTACCATTAAAATTAATATAAGTGACTGGTTCATCTAAATCGTTTAAATCTAACATAAAGGTTAAACTTTTTGATATATAACTTGAAGAGGCTCCTGTATCAATTAGAATATCAATCTTACGTCGTAGCCATTAAGTATTCTCTTTAATTTTATAATTTGTAATCTTTTTACTTTGTTCAAGTGTTTTAAATGTTATTCTTTTACTATAATGAATTTTTATCGTTTTGTTAGAGTTAAACTATAGAAACGAAGGTCTAGAATCTAAGTATTTTGGCTTATCTCCGATGTCAAGTAGGAAATCATCTTGAAAGCTTATAGTGGACGTTTCTGGTGGATAAACTTGTCCAATATCATGGAATAAGAGTGGTAAATCTATATAATCTTTTTGAGCAAAATACTCAATATGGTGTGTATTTGATAATGCATAGGCAATCTTATACGTAATAGAATAGGGTTTATTTCCTTCTCTCATAAAATCCTGACGTTTAAAATCTTGAATTAGACTTAGTGTCCTATCAAAATCTTTATCTGCAAGGTTGTAAGATATTTTGGATAAATATTGAATATTAATTTCTGGTACTTAAGATTTCCTCTAATAATTCCTAGGATAGCTTCTTTTTTATTATAATCCTATTATCTAATAATGCTAAATCTATAGATTATCCAATTCCTTCTCTAAATGTTAAGCTTATAATCATTTGTATATAGTCCAATGTAAATCCATCAATACACAACGATCTTTTTCATTAATCTTCGCAATTCTTTTGAATCGACTCACTTTTTTTCTAATAAGGATTTCAATCTTATTGGAAGTTCTTTCAATGTTTAAGACCTTTTCTTTTAAGCTAAGTCCTGATACACCAATATTTTTCTTATTCAAGAATTTTCCCATAGTTTTCTAGCCAAATCCTGTATACTCGTTTATATTATAATCAACTTTTAATCTTCTTAGTTGACTATCAAATAGCGTATTATATCACGAGAAATCTCCTAAACTTTTTCGATCACTGATTATCAATGTCGCTCATCCTCTTGATTTTAATTCTTACGAACATTATCATCTATCTCGAATCGGTTCGTAGATTGATTCTTGATGAAGATCATCTAAATTGATGTGATGCAGGCACTCATAGTACTTGCAGCGTCTTTTTTTGGTTTTAAGCGTTATTTTGAAGGTTAAATATTTTTTCTAGCTTGATATACGAGTACTGGATTCGGTGAATCTGAGTGTAGATGATGTAAGAAAAGAGCAAGCGTGGAAGCAAATTGGAATAGTGGGCGAAATCGCGAGGAAGTGGTACGCAGCGTCGCGGCGTTCCAGCGTCGCTGGCGTCCGTCGTGACGTTCGAGCGTCGCGCTGGCGTCGTGTCCGATGGCGGTTCCAGCGTGGTGCGACGTTAGATCAACCAGCTCTGAAATTAACCAGAGCGTCTCGGCGTCTCAGCGTCCGTCTCAGCGTCAGCGTTTACAGCGTCGGCTTGTCGGCTACCGAATCTGCACCTCATCATTTAAAGCACGAATGGTTTAGAATTCAGGGCATCGGGGAATGGTACAAGTCAGGGCACGGAAATAAGAGCAAGAGTGACAGAATCTTGAAGAAGAACCCAGACTTTTGTATTGTTTCTTTTATTTAGACAATGGAACTTATGTTTTATATATCACATACTTGTGTTTTCATAATCATCATGTTCTAGATCTATACCTAGGGTCTTGTTGAACCATCTGCGGTTGGATGGATTAAAGTTGATTAATTTATATTATTTAGTTATTTATGATTTGTGTGCTCGCTTTATCGTAGATCAGATACATAGTGGCATTTATTAACATGGATGTTCATCTTTGAGGCTCAGATTCGAGAGATGAGGATACCTAGGGATATGAGTAGAAACTGACCTTTGGTTGAGTCGGTGAATAGGAATATTCCGATCCTGAAGGTGGCAAATAAGGTTCGAACATTTAAGCATTTGGATCTGAATTGGGATAGAGATATACCTAACTCTACTAGCGAGATAGTGAATACACCTCGAGAGAGGGTATCTAAGTAGACAAGATCACCTAGTCATTAGAAATCATAAATAAACTGAATAATCTCATCTTTGAAACGAAATCACCAAGCGTGTGAGAGACATGCTTTAGTGATCTTCAATACACATTAATTCGATGGATGAAGTAGTTTAGTTGGAAATTCACACATTGATTTCTTTCTCACAATACGTTCCTCGGATAATATCTAAAAGCACATCTTTGTATTCAATTCTCTGGCTTCCCGTGGATCGATATCCAGTGCCGCACGTGCGCTATATTACTTAGGCGACAGCGTGCACTTGCGCGTATAGGCGTATATTTTACACACCACGTTTTCGGCCTATCAAGTTTTTGGCGCCGTTGCCGGGGATAGGTTTAGATTGATATAGAGAATAAAGCAATTAGATATTACTCTGAATTTTTTTTTGTTTTTGTTTGTTATTACAAATCGTGAGTGGGTTGTTGTTTACGTGTGTGATTCTGCGGTTAAGTTCGGTGGTGTCACGACGGCGAGACCCGGTCAACCCGACACTTGTTTGATCTGACGGAAAGAACTTTACGAATCGCGAGGCGAACATGTCGAGAACATGACATGGGTGATAATGGCGGGATATGACATTGAACAAAGCATTTGAGTAAAAATGGTAATCATGGAAGGAATCGACACCTGAGCCGTTTATCTGACCGGGATGATCCATACATGTTGCTAGAAGAGTTTACTCCTTCTGATTGTTAGAACTGACTATGTGAGGGTGACCACCATTAGGCAAACAACTTGGCGAAGTCGATGTATTCTGATCTTGCGAGAATATATTGTTTCTGGACTACCGCTTTGGGAACCGAATATGCATCGACCTGACTTCATGAAGTCTGCGATATGATCAAAGTACAATGGGGTTCAGAGGCACTCGTGTTGAGTCTTTCCACTCTCACTAGGTGATCGAGCCAAGCATTGGCTAACAAGTCGCCCACCGATTCCATTACCTCGTGGAATCCATCTGGTGCAAAATTCCACCAAGTTCTTCCCAATTTCGAAAAATCGCATACTAAGCAAGAAGAGATCATCACTTTCGGGGCAACTAGAGGGGGAGAAGAACCCGGGCAAGAGGCATGGGACGATTCACTAATTACTAAGAAAGTGCCCAAGATCACGCACTAATCAGATGGACGCAAGTCCATACTTCTATAATGTAATGAGGAACGCCTACTAGAATGTTGATCGATGCCCTACCGAGGAGCACCAATGAAGAAACCATGGACCAAGCTTATGAAATTCGGAAGATGTCGCAACCAACACAAATCAGCTGGCCTGGGGAGAAGACTACACCAAGAAAAGCCATGGTGGCACAGGATAATGAGGTTCCTCAACAATCCTGTTAATCATGTCGCACAACCACTGCCAGCCGACTGCATAAAGAAGGTACAACAATGCCATACGCACTTCAACCCATGGGAGTTAAGCACCTGCGGAGGATGCCGACAATAGCACGTAATGTCACAGAAATCAAACCAGAGCAGTAATGCGATGTATCGAGGTTCAATCGTGAATCAATCGCACAGCTAGCGACGATGGGGCAACAATTATCGTAATCAACATCAGCGCTGGCGGTGGCGAATAACTAATCGTAATGCAGAACAATAAAGGGTATGGATGCGTGAATAATCGTAACAACATGCCATCGAACCGAAGTTAGTGAACCAATTTCCCGAAGAAGTGTGGACTTAGAACAAGCCTCGCACAAATGATGACTTGGCCATTAATCGCTTTTATGAATGAGACAAAGGCGAATATAGCAAATAGGCAACCCACTGAACAATCATAAAGACAAATTGGTGAAATTTGGAGGTACAAATGGGTCAAATGGCAAACTTATTAACAGAAAGGCAACCGGGTTCCTTACTGCTAATTCAGAGAGAAACCTCAGAGAGGCTGAGGAAGATCGGCAAGGCTATCACTCTAAGGAGTGGAAAAGAGTTGGAAATCCCGGAGTTAAAGCTAGTGGTAAGAGAACTGAAAATTAAGGAGCAAGACTCAAGCATTTCGAAGGACCAGATGCAAAATGAGCAACCTCGAGTTATGAAAGCAGCCAAGGATAATAAAAGCAGGGAAGAAACCGAGCAACAAACAAAAACACATGAACCTCGCCATACTAACTCAGATCCCGAGGTTGAAGAAAGGTAAGTCGAGAAGCAGCTTGCAAAGTTTCGACATCTTCAAGAAGCTACATATTAATATACTCTTTCGAGGCACCGAAAACATGCCTAAGATAGTTACGTGAAATTCATGAGAAAGATCTTGGCGAGTAAGAAGAAGTTGGAGGAATATAGGACTATCGCCTTAACTGAGGAATGCAGTGCCATCCTGCAAAAGAAGCTTCCTCTAAAACTTCAAGATCCGGGTAGCTTTGCTATACCGTTTCTATGGAATCTGCATATTGAAAAGCCTCGCAGGATTGGGAGCCAAAGATCAACTCATGCCACTCTCCACATGTTTAAAAGCAAAGTCGGGGGAACCAAAATCGACTACAATCAAACTTGCAACTTGCGTACGTGTCATACCAACATCCCTGGGGTATAATCGAAAAATGTCCTAGTAAAGTCAAAATTTGTCCTTCCAGCCAGACTCGCCATTCTCGATAATGGAGGAAGATCGACCCGTTCCCATCATACTGGGTAGACCCTTCCTAGCCACGGGAAAAGCTCAAATCAATGTGCAAGAAGGTGAACTCAAATTGAGAGTACAAAGAGACGAGATCACTTTCCATGTATTTCAGCCTATGAAGCATCCAGATAATGACCCAAATGAAGATATCTCTAACCTTAAGCATACGTAGATGTTGCAAGGAGATGCTTAAAAAACTTCAGGATAAGCCTAAGGATCGCACATAAAGACACCGAGAAGGGCAAGGGCTGAACAAAAGAATATTTCATCCACCTCAACACGGGTGTGAGCACTATAGGAGACGATAAGCATTTCCCAGTTCCTTCTAATCATGTCGCAAATTAAGATTCAGGGTAGTCGAGCTAACGACGTTAAACATAGCGCTTCTTGGGAGGCAACCCAAGTTTTTTCTGAGTGACATTTTTATTGGTTGTTTTCAGTGATATTGGTTTAATGGTTTCACAAGAATCTGTTTCTTCGTTGTTTACTTTCTCGTGACTCGCGAACGTTGTGTAATCGGGAGGATCCGCTTTGTAGAAAGGCATTACAAGTCCGCAGTGTCCCATTTACAAGAGGGGAGGGTCTCATAAACCAAGGCTACTTATTGTGAAATTTTTAGAAGCCTTTTCAACGCCGGATCGCCAGGTCTCAACGCCGCTGAGCCAGACACCAACGTCGCGACGTTGACACGTCACGACGTACCAACGTCGCGACGTTGAAACGTCACGACGTCAATTTTACCCTTCTCTGGAACGTCGCGACGTGGATTTCCAACGTCGCGACGTTGATTTTGACACTCTCTGGAACGTCGCGACGTGAGTTCACAACGTCGCGACGTTGAATTTAAACCTCTCTGGAACGTCGCGACGTGAGATATCAACGCCGCGATGTTAATTTTTATATGTCTCCGAACGTCGACGTTGATGCTCAACGCCGCGACGCTGTTTAGTCCCACTCGTAATGTCGACGCTGTTCGAACGTCGCACGCCGCTTAGTCCCCTCTCGCCACGTCGCGACGTTGTCCCGAACGTAGCGATGTTGTCCCGAACGTCGCGACGTTGCCCTATTTTAAGGCCAATAATAGCCCATTTTGCTCTTCACTTTGCACACGCCACTTCTTGAACCCTAGCAACCATACGCCGACCGTTCCTTGCCGGAGCTACCTGTCACGCCGGTCGGAGGCTCGTACATTGCCCTCCGACCTTGCATTCACCGTCCCCATCACACACTGGTTCCCTGAGACCCTTGCACCACACCACCACTCTGGCTCTAGCACTAGTGTGTAGCCATCTAGGGTCACTCATTGTATTCACAAATGGGTCCGGGAGTCTTATAGGTAATTCACGCTTAGGTCATATTTCAGTCTCTTTTAGTGGTTTTCGAGTCACATGTCGGGTCAGTACACTTGTAGTTTTGTTTTTTTTTTTTTGTCAGTGCACGCTAGGTGTTTGTTGCTCTGGTCTAGGTCATGGGTGACCACCTGGGTGCCACCACCACTTGACTTCTAGGTCCTAACAACAAGTCCGCAAAGGCAGAATCAAGCATTGCTTAGCCTGGCCCAAATGAGGACCCGACCCCCACTTACGATGTCACGCGGTTCGTGAATAAGGGTGCCGCCGATCGGTTTGGCACCATCTGCAAGAACCGATTGTTCATAAAGGAGAAGGGTTTTCACCACCCTGATGATTTTTTCAGCAAGACCATTGTGGCTAAGGGATGGCGCATCGGCCAACCACCTCATCCAAAGAACATGAGTGTATAAGAATTCTGACGCCAATCTCGCCTCCCACATCCTGAAGAAAGTCCGAGTTCGAGGCGCATTGGCCGACTCAGCATGAGTCGATCAACAGTTACTATAGTCTAGAGCATGTCCTCTGAGCCGCTTGATCTGGGGCTTCACGAGCACTCCCGACTCACCCCAAGGTTATTCGAGTCTCGACTAATGGCCTGGTGAGTGGAAATCACAGCTGGCCATGCAGCTCCATTTCCAAGGCCGCTAAACATTTGGCCTTTATATTTATGTCCGGGCATCACTTCATCACGCCGTGTCTTATTCGACGACGCCACTGGTGTGAAGTGACACTAAGCGTGCCCTCGTCAACTATGCCATCATACAGATATTACCTTGATGTCATGTGTTATGGGAGGATGCTATCCTCCATAACCGGGACGCCAAGATGAATTTGGGGCACCCTTTCCTCATCTTTGGCTTATGCAAACGAGCCGGGGTGCCCCTCGACGACAATGAGGCGTGGTTACACCCCATAAAAGCCATATCTGTCAAGAGGGACAAACTAAAACCCCTACGACTGAGGTCTACGATTCCGACATGAGCCCTCTGACGGTGACGAGCTTCACAATCATCGCCCGCTTATGGACTCTGGCGATCCTCAGTGTGGATGTCAGCGCCCCGTCCCACCCACCTCCACCTCCACCACAAAGATCCTCCGGGAGACACTCACCCAGCGCCTCACCCGACCCTCGATGACCCTGCTTCCTCATCGAGCGCCGATGCATTCCCCAGACGACCCAGGAGCACCGAGTCCTCGTCACTGTGGATATGGAGGCCTCCCGTGTCGTATATGTGTACTGTGCTAGCTAAACTGTGCCACCATTCTTCAGCTATCAATCTCAGAGTCACTCGCACAGCCACTACCACTACCGCCTCAATTACCACCACCGTTGTTGATCGTAATCAAAGGAGTTCCTCTGTTCCTCATCGTTTGATATTTATCACAAATGGGACACCGGATATTTTGCTCGTGTGGTGACTGTGTTTTAGTTAGATCCGTTTAGTTATGTTTTATTTTTGCAGATTTCGTGTAGTGTTTTTGTTTCGTTCAAAGATATACAAGTGTTTCCGTTTAGTTTCAAATTTTACTTTTCAATTTAATTTGATGAGTCATGGTGTTAGTTTTGTTTGCGTGTGTGTTAGGTCATTCCTATATGTAGTAGTTTCATGTGGAGGTAGTTGTGTATGTAAGTGTTGAAAGTCGAGGATCACTTTTGACCTAATTCACTATTGACATGGAAGATCGGATGCATACAATGTTTGATGCTCTTTAATTAGGTTTTGAATAGGTGGGAAGGTTTAGTGAACCAATCCCGGGTAGTCAAGAAACTATTTCTCGATGATCCTATCATACTCACACACCATCGAATCTTCAGGTACTGACAGTGCCAAGATCAACCACTTTTAAAGTTCACAACTGATGATTCTAACTATCTGATGGGACAACTCATCAAAAGAGGATTGCCATTGAGCCCCAACTATAAAAAAAAAAACAAAAAAAAAAAAAAAAAAAAAAAAACAAAAACAATAGAAAAAGTGAAAAGATGAAAAGTCAAAAAGAGTCTCAGAATTAGAATAAGTGGATCATCCAATCGGAATCCCGCACACCCGAGGGGCCTTCAAAGCCTAATGCCCTAAGCCAACCGGGCCGAGCGTCATTGACTTCCACCGCCCTACACATACGAAGATGGATTTTTCCACAACCTAGGCCTTTGAAGTCTGGGTCGAAAGGTTCGCGAGCTCATAATTTAATGCCCGCCCTTTAACCAACCTGTAGTCACCAACGGGATCCCCGCTATGTGAACACTCATCTAAAACTTCGCACTAGGTCTCTTCACTTCTTTAGGTATTTAGGAAGTTTTTAGGTATTTTGACATGAATAAAAAGGGTGCTGCTTCTTATCCTTTCCTAGTTAGCTTCTTCCAAATAAAGCGAGTCAGAGTCAAGTCTGGGGTGCTCAGAACTCCAGGCATACACTAGAGGTCATTCATCTCTACACACATAGCCTCTGAAAGGTTATCAATCATCATGGAATTTGAGGCACTAGTCACTTCTACCTATTTCAACTGAGTTTTCTCAAAGTCAAACACTGTGATGCATCCCGTGGAACTGAGCAAAACAATATAAGGTGGAGTAGTCCAAATTGATTCCCTATTTCTTAGCATGTGCAACACTGTCTTAGTGTTAGTTTTCAGTATGTCGGGTGTGTGTCCTATTTAGAGTCCATTCTTACTTGAGGACAAGCAAGAAGTTAAGTTTAGGGGTGTGATGAGTGCCTGAAACACTCATAATATACCCGCTTTCTTAGGTTTTTAGTTAAGCATTTCATGTTAATATGTATTTTTCCGCCTTGATATTCGAAAGCATGACCGATTCGGGTGAATGGTAAAAGTGTATGATGTGAAAAGAGCAAACCGTGGAAGCAAATCGGAGCAGCGGAGAGCAATGCAAGAGGGTACGCAACGTCGCTGACGTCTAACGCTTCGACGCCCCCATCGCCGCTGGGACGCTCCAACGCCGCAACGTCGGGTCAACCAATACGTAAGTCAACAACCAAACGCCCTCAAGTCTCAACCTCACGACCGCCTCAATCGTCGCACGCTGTAACGCCGCTGACACAAGACGAGATCTCAGACCTCATCATTTAAAGCACTAATGGTCTAATCTGTGGTGACGGAATGGTACGAGTCGTGGCACTCCGAAATCGAGCAAGAGTGATGCATCTCAAGAAGAACTCGACTTTTGTATTGTTTCTTTGATTTAGACAATGAACTTTTATGTTTTATCTTATCACATATCAGGTTTTCATAATCATCATGTTCTAGATCTATACCTAGGGTCTTGTTGAACCCCTGTCAATATGGATGGATTAAAGTTGGATTAATTTATATTATTTAGTTATTTATGATTTATTATTATCCGCTTTACATCCGTAGATCAATTACATGGTAAATGTTCACAACATTAGGATGTTCATGCTAGAGATCCTAGATTCGAGAGATGAGGGATACCTAGATATGAGTAGAGCAAATCTTTTGCTGAGCTCTGAATGTAGATATTCCGATCCCGAAGGTGGCAAATAAGGTTAGAACATTGAAGCATTTTGGAGTACCGAATTGGGATAAAGATATACCCAACTCTACTATCGAGATAAAGAATACACCCTCGAGAGAGGGTATCTCGTAGACAAGATCACTGCTAGTCATTAAGAAATCATGTAAATAAACCAAATAATCTCATCTTTTTAAGAAATAATCCATCGAACGGGCAGTGTGGAGACATAGTCCCAGTCTCAATACATTAATTCAAAGTAGCGATCATAGTTTAGTTGAAATTGCCACATTTGATTTCTTTCTCACAATACGCTCACTCCGTATAATATCTAAAAAAAGCACATCTTTGTATTCAATTCCTTCCGCCCCCGTGGATCGATATCCTTACCTTTTGGTACACTATATTACTCAGCGACGCTGCACTCGTCCAGATAGCGTATATTTTGCACGCCACCACGTTTTCGGCCTATCATAAATCCTCTAGTCTTCTTACTTGTATAAATTCTTCCTGTTCGATCATTTTTTCGATATCATTGTCTAATTCAATCTTCTTTTTATTAAACTTATTAGGACATTCATTTGCATAATGTCCAATCTTATCATGAAGCATAGCATCTACATTCCTCGCATTGGGTTTTTCTTGTGAAATTGCTCTCTTCTTCTTAATCGTCGCTCCAATTTCTCCAAAGTATCCCGGGTCTTCTTTTATAAAAATCTTTTCTGCCTAAATCCCAATCTATTGGGATTCTATTTGGTAAATTTTTATTAAATTAAATTATTTAATTTAATTTATTTTAATTAATTTTAATTTAATATCATAATTATAGATTTATACAGCTAGAATTAATAGAGAAATATAGATTGGATAAGTCTAATATAATATACTTATATCGATAAGACCACCCGATACCTCTTCCGTGATTTCCTTGCTGTCTAATTTAGTGGTGTCCATTTACAAAGCTTAATCCCTGTAATATCCAATGGGAACCCTACTTATGAAAGAAAAAGACACACATTAATATAATACTCAATATATATAAAGATCATAATACTGTAATCCATAAACCATTCTTGTCCATCGGAATGCAACTACAAAGATTCATATATTCAATATTAAGGATTTAAAAATATTCACGAGTGTTTGCGAATTTAGGGGATACAAATGAAAGATGAAGTCCAATAAAGATAGATAGATAAGATAGAATATCGCGAATCGTCACGAAAGAGTGACGAGAAGCTTAGCACGAGGTAGGTCTCTACGAACTGTCTGGACTTAGGAAACGAATTTAAAACAATAAAACGTGAGATAATAAATCTCAGTGAGTGACATAATTTATAAGGACAATAATGTTTTTATTTTCGAAAATTCCTTCTCTCAAGACCTCACGTCCACTTTTTCGCAAGGTTCCCCGTTTAAAATCATTTCATAAAACCCAAACTTATACCCAAGTCAACAATATGAAATTAATGCTAAAAAATTTAACCGAAATTATTATTAAGAAAATTATAACCTGAATATATTCACAACATAAAAATTGAGAATAAAATGTAAAAACATCATGTCATAAAAATAATCATGAAAATACCATAACCATAAATATTGAAATGGTTATAGCTTACTTAGAAACCAACAATGTACCATACCATATATCCTTCATAAATTGTGGGACACCCCACCTCACGACCCCCAACATCGAAAGGTATCGTGGTAATAATAATAATGATGAACCGCCAGAACCCACTTCACGGCCGTGGAAATATGTAACCGCCGGATGAAACCAACCTCACGTATTAATCGGCAATCTAAATAAACTCGTAAACTCACCTCACGGGTCGGAAATAATATATAACCGTTGGATGAAACCAACCTCATGACACCGTGACAACCTAATAAACCGTCGGGTAAAATCGACCTCACGACCGTGGAAATAATAGATAACCGTTGGATGAAACCAACCTCACGACACCATGGCAACTAATAAACCGGTTTGGAACCACTCACGGCCGCGGAAATATTAGATAACCGCCGAGGAAACCAACCTCACGGCATGACCGCGGCAACTAATAAACCGTCGGGTTTAAAACCGACCTCACGATCGTGGAAATAATAGATAACCGTTGGATGAAACCAACCTCACGACACCGTGGCAACTAATAAACCGTCGGGTAAACCGACCTCACGGCCGTGGAAATAATATATAACCGTTTCCTCCCTCACATGTACCTTTCCAACGATACTGTATTAAAATCATTTCACAAAATCTCAAAATCTCTTTCTTAAAACAATAAGTTTTCAAAGTGGTTTAAAACCTCAACCCACGTACCCAACATATTTACATACCATAGACTCATCCATGAACTCAGTAAAACTTCCAAATATTTAAAATGTTGACAAAATTCACATGAAATGATAACTTGTTTATATGAAAACAGGTCATTATATTTATGCATAACCAAACATTCGATCAAATGATATGTTTATTAAATAATTAACCATAATTCTATACCAATATAATACCCCAAAACATTTAAAACATATAAACCACTCACTGCACTACAGTGCCCGCCCCGTCCCCTCGTAGGATCGCCTCCAAGCTCGCCGTGAGTGCCCTGTAATATAATAAAAAAGTATCATTTAGGCTCCAATAACTACACCAAAGACATCGGGATGCCCCAAATGTCTTGTAATGGTTTTTAACTATGAAACTATCTAAATCGATTCGATTGTGTCCAATTACACAATGTGCCTTTTATGCATCTCTACTCCAAAATTGGGGATTTTTACCCGGGAGGCTAATTTTTGAAATTGAACCCCTCCAATAAATCATAAAATATCCACTTCACTAATCCATCTTCAATTTTTCCACTCGACCAATTTCAGGCCCAATTTCGCCTAAACATTTTCTGTGAGTTACCCTAAATGACCCAAAATGGAAAATAACCAAACGACGTCCAAAATTTACAAACTTTATATCAACGAGCCCAAGGGACCAGAACACGTATACCCTTTAACTTGGTCCAAAAGTTGCCGTGGGTGGCCGAAAAATCCCGATCCAACCGTCTACCAAACTTGTTTTCACGTATCTTTAAACGGTGAGGAATCAAGAGTGCTGACCACGGAATGAGTTCAGAGGGTCCAAAATGAGGAGGGAGGTAAGGAGCTGGCCTGGAATGACCGGAAAAACAGCAAAATCCGGGTGACCTAAGGCGGCGGCCGCCGGTTCACACTCAGATCCGGCACCCGGTGGCGGTTGGTAGTGGTGGGGCCTCACGGCGATGGTCGTCTAGTGGTGGCGCTCCTCCCTGTCTAGCGCGTGTAGCAAGGGGGTGGCCGGAAATGTCTCCCACGACCAAAACCCGTTTGGCCTAAAAACGGGTCAAAACGACCCAGTTCGGGGTCCATAGGTTTTGGGGAATTTTTTCTAGGGTTTTGGAGCTGAAAATGAGTGTTTTGGGGCTAAGGTTCTATTTGGCACACAAAACTAGGGTTTATATAGAGCCTAGGTCGCTCGTAAAAAACTGAGGACAGCCTTGGACACTGATAAAATACTACTGTTTGAACTCCCCATGGCCATAACTTTTTATGTAAGACTCGAGAAATTCCAATTTCTGGAAAAAAGGCAAAATCGTAATTCCAATTACTTAAATCGTAATTTCAAAAAACTGTAATTTATTCTAGATCCTCGGGATGCATTAAACGGATTGTTCGCTAGAATCGTCAGCTAAAATCCGGGCTAGCACGTAAAATTTCGTGAGACTCTAAGACGCTGAGTCGGCACATTTTTCGAGGCATCGCGGTCCAGGTACCATAAAAGGAATTTCGATGCGACGAAAGTCACACATAGCAAGTACTCACATGCCATAAGTGGTGTGAGTAGAGAAATGATGAAAATGGACGGCCGAGATAGTGCCGAATATCAAATCTGGGAAATGAATGGACAAAATGGTCATTTTGGAAGTTTTTAAGTCACTAGAAGACAAAATAGGAATAGTGACTTGTCTTCTTCATTAAGCCAAGAGGAAAAAACGTGGGAAGGGGGGAGAAAGAGATGCAGTGGCTGTTTTTGGGGTTTTTAGAGTGAGAAGGTTAGACTTCTCTCTAGAAATACGGAAGATCCGACCGTCTGCGCCTTCGGTAAGGGAGGAAAGTTGCTCACTCTGAAAAGTGGCAACGCTTTAGGTACCAGATTTAAGGAGTTTATACAAACTCTTTGAGGTAGGGGTTTCTCCCTACTTGGTTTTATTCTTTGTTTAAGAACTATGTTGATGCTTGAGTTGCTTGAGGCCGTGAGGGGCCGTTTGATCGGTCCCAAAACTTGGGACCGAATTGTTTAGATTTATGGAACTCATTTTACGTACCGTGACTACTCACGGACTGTTTAAAAGCACGGTGATTTATGCCATGGATTGTGTTGTGATGTGTACGAGGCCGGGATCGTCAGAAATACGGGGGTTCACCAAGTGAACCTGACAATTGGCTTTATAGGAAAACAAGACTCGAGGTTTCACCGCTCGAAACAAGCAGAGTTCTAAAATATATTTTTGTGAAAATATGTGTTTGGTCGAGTGATTTAATTTAAATTGCTCGTGTTTGATTATTAGCCCGCGTGAGCTAATTTTGATGTGATGAATGAGAAATTACATGACATGATTGTGTGATTTAATTTTTATGTGAATATATTCATGTTTATATAATTACATGTGAATTAGACTCCAGATTGGAACCGGCATGGTATGCATTCCATATACACTGGAACACCCTAGGACTATAGGAGTGAGTGCATGAGATGAGTTTAGAGAAAATAGTTCGGAGGGTTGTCTAAAATGTGAATTATCTGAGGGTCGCCTAAAACTAAAAATATCAATCGTCGGAGATAGCCCAATTGATATACTTTCCGAGGGGTAGTCCATATAACACATCAATCGCTCTGAGACGCCCAATTGATATCTACACATCGGAGGGTTGTCCACTAACAAACAAATGAATATAAGAATTCTCATACGAGGCTTAGGCGAGTGTGAGGGAGTCGGTGAGGACTCGGGATCTGAGTTGGTCATGTAGACATTCAAGTAGGATCATGCATTTGCTTGAATGTGTGTTTAATTTGGAGCATTGCATATGCACTTAAAGCGGAGAGTAACCCATTTAGTGGTGATTCCACTATCGAGCGATAGCTCACCCCGCTTGGAATTCTTTATTATTTCAGTACAGGAGCGCACGGGGAGACTACTATCCTAGAAGCTTTGTAGCAAAGCCTAACAGCTTTGGTTTTGATGTACTACATATTGTAATTTTAGATTTTAATATGTGTTGCATAAGAGTAAAATTTTAACTCTTGTAACTATTTCAGATACGCTAGTATGCTGCGAATATTGGTTTATCGTCTAATAGGCCGTTTATACTCATGTGATTGTTGTTTGGGATGTGTATTTGCAGGCATCAGATTGCAGGAGTTCTCCGCACAAAGGAGACTTCGCCTCGACACCATATATGCTGATAACCCACATTCACTTGTATTCCGCTGGCCGACGGGTAGTCAAACGGACTTCGGAATGTAAAGGCCACATTTTATCCGTAGTCGGATTTTTGACGCCAAACCGTCTATGAAATCGTATCGATGAGGCCTACAAAATGGTGTCTTAGTCAACCCAAAATTATCCATCCTTGAAAAAGTCAACTTGGTCAAACTTGGTCAAATTTGGTCAAACGTGTTAAAAACTTGTATTATTTGGTACGGGTCGTTACATATACTGTGATGAGATTATGGATAATTATTCTGAAAACTATGATTACTTATAAGATTGTTTTGAAAACAGTGAAAATTGGGAACCTGTGAAACCCCGAGAAAATCCAATTTTCTCGAAAAAGGGCAAAATTATAATTTCGGTAAAAATCCAAAATTTTTCTAGATCTCGGATGATGAAACAGATTTCACCATTGGAATCGTCTCGCGAAATCTAGCTAACACGTCGAATTTCATCGAATTCCGAGACAATAATTTGCACGTTTTTTGAGGCATCGAGTATCGGGTGCCGTAAAACGAAATGTGATGTGACAAAAGTCACATATAATATGTACTCATATGACACAAGTTGCATGAGTAGAGAGATGGTGGAAATGGACGGCCTAAACAGTGCCAAGTGTCAAAAATCTAGAAAAATGGGACATGGATGAAATTAAATAAATTTTTAATGATGAAAAAGACAAAAACTTGCATAGTGTTGTCTTCCCCAATTTTAAAGGCAAAAAAAAAAAAAAAACGTGCAGAGGGAGATATGGAGATGCAGTAGCAGATTTTTCATTTTTAGAGAAGTAGCCTCTATCTTCTAGATTTCTGGCTAATCCTACCATCGAATTTTTTTGGAGCAAGAAGGAAAGTTGCTCTACGCAATGGAGGCCTACGTGTCTGAATGTAAGAGTTTTGACAACTCCATGAGGTAGGGGTTTTTATCCCACTTGTTTTTACTCGACGGCTGCTTTCATGACGTTTCGAATCGATTAATCGAAACATTTGATCGGTTCCAAACTGAACCTAATCAAGGGAGAATTCTCGAAGCTTCATTCGGGACAAACCCACGACCGTTTGGGCTGTTTATGTTGGAAATTATGCATCAAATTGTGTTTTGGTGAGTAGGAGACCGAAATAGATATGGAATTCGGTTCCACCAAGAGCAACCTGATGTAGAGGAGTGGATGGCCTGCGGACACCCCACTTTCTTTGTTTCTCGACTATAAAAATGCCTCCCGCTTTATATGAAATTGACCATAAATGTCCATGTGTTTTGGCATTGGAATTGTTTGATGTGAGTGGCTTGAGTTGGTTGATTAAAGAAATTAATAGGTTAATGCTTGATGTTAACATGATGCCATAATTATATAGAATATAATTGTGGGTTTAGCTATCGAAATGAATGTTGATTAGCTCAAGTGAGCAAATTTGGGAATTAGTAGGTTAATGCATAAGCTTGAGGTGTTAACATGATGTCACAATTATATGGAATATAATTGTGTGTGTAGGCCATTGGAGATGAGATTGTGTTTAGCTCAAGTGAGCTAATTTGGGTGATGGTTGATATTGTTGAATTACATGTGGTGTAATTGTAGATTTGAGAATATATGCATATTGATATATTGGTTGAAAATTGTTGAAATGACACCATGCATTTCATATGCACCGGGTAACCTAGAAATTAGGTGTGAGTGCATGACACGAGTTTTCTGAAAAACGAACATGGTTGCGAAAGGAATATCACAAGATGATTTTCCGGAGAATGGGGTTGGGAGACGGTCCAACGTGATCATTTTTGGATTTAGACCATGATTGTTATTTTGAAGTTCTCCAACACATTTGCCTCGGAGGGTAGTCCCATATATTTACCGACATTCGGTAGTGTATTTTCAAGAACAACAAGTTTTGTTTTGAAAATGATTATTTTTCTCATACATGGCTTAGGCAAGTGTGAGGGAGTCGGTGAGGACTCGAGACATGGGAACGGGCATTTAGACATTCAAGTAGGATCACGAATTTACTTGAGTGTGTGTTTACATTCGATCACTGCATATGCACTTAGGTGGAGAGTAACCCATTTAAGGTGATTCCACTACTGGGCGATATCTCACCCTGTCGAGGGAATATCATTCCAGGTACAGGGAGCGTTCGAGGAGACGATTCACTTTAAAGGTTGATTTTCAAGAAAGCCTGCCATGGCTTTCGAGGTTTTGGGATAATATGTATTAGAATTGTAAATTTTAATATGTATTTGTATTAAGAGAAATGTATAACTCTTGAATTATTGGAATATAATTGGCTGAATGTATTTGGATGAGTATGACATGCAGGGCCCAAGTGGCCATTATTTTTACTCATTTTAATTGGATATGAACCCGATGTGGTCATAAGTTGATTGTTGGGACCCTGTGTGGCCATATTGAACTGTTTGGGACAGGTTTTGTATTTAGGTAGAGCTCCCCGTACAAAGGAGACTCTGCCTGATTTTCGTGAGGGTGCTCAAGCCCCGACATTCACGAGTATCTCGCTGGTCAGACGGGGTCACAATCCACCCCTAAGCCAGCGCCATGTAACCAATGGATATGGATAATTATTATTCAGATCAAGAATATTGGTTTGAAGGAGATGAATAAATGGATTTAGAGTATTCATTTGATAGTGAACTTGAGATTTTTAGTAAAACCTTTGAAAAGTTAAATACACCTAAATGTAATTTAAAAATGGAAGAAAATCCAATTATTGAGGCAACTAATAATCCTCAGAGAAACCCAGAATGTATATTCCAGAATCATCCAATACTGCAAGATTTAGACCTAGATACTCTAGAACTCCTACTGCTAGGGGAACAACCTATGTTCATGACTCAGTAAAACAAGAATACGATTCACCAATGGATCGATTAAGACCAGAGGGAATAAATCCTTTCAAAATTTATCTAGATTTGGATTGTAACCCCGATATATCTTCTACCCTAGATAGATGGGAAACCTCATTACAATTGGCAATAAATGTAAATAGAATGTCACTTGAAGACGGGAAAAGATATATAGGAATGGCTATGATTAAGTCAACTTCTCAATATTGGCAAAATTTGAATGCAGAGACTAAAGGTCAGGCTCTGTTAGGAGATAATATTAACGACATAGTTGCAAAATTGTACACTTACTAAGGATTGTTTCAGGAGAGGTTGATACAGGTAGATAGAGATTCTCCAAGATGCTGGAAAATACGTGCTCCTCATGCTCTCTCTTAAAGCCAGAACTAAATGATATATGTCTTAGACAAATACATTTGTTTTTTCAAGACTATTATTACCATATATACTAGAAGACTGGCACAAATAATATGTATTTAAATATGTTTTTACTAAGATTCCGCATCCATAGATCTCATTACTACGAGATTATCCTTTTATAAACTCAAATTCCCTAGGAAGAATGATTTCTTTTTTAAAAGAAAAACTAAGTGAGTGGTACCATCAAGCCTATCTAATTAAGAAAGCCAAAATGATTAGAAAAGAAAATGTTCTTTGTTGTAAAGGAAATAATTTAATTACTATAATAGGAGATTTGAAAAAACCCTATGTACCAAAAAGGAAGAAACCGAATAGAAGATTTCCAAATAGATTCCCAAATAGATTTGGATTTAGACGAAGAAGATTTCTCATAAAAAGAAGACCAAGATACTTTAGGAAAAATTGGAATAATCTGATCAAAAGAAGAACGATTTTATAAGAAAACCCTAAGCAAGTAAAGGAATTAGATGCTATGCTTGCACTGATCAGACATTAAGTGCAAACGATCATTCTAATAAATTTAATAAAAAGAAGATCGAAATTGATAGCTGATATCGAAAAATGATTGAACAAGAAGAATTTATACAAGAAGAAAACTAGAAGATTTAGATAATCTTCACTTAAAGAAATAATCTATGAACTCCATTCGAAAGATGATACTTGTTTTAAGAATTAGAAACTTCAAGAAGTACTTAGCAGATTATCGATAACCAGGTGATTATATTAGACTTTCCTCGTAGATATTATATATTATTTGATAGTCAACTATTCAAGAAGATTAAAAGCTGATTACAATATAACCGGCATTCGTGGATTCAATAGAAAAATATGGGAAAGTTTGGATTAAGAAAATATTATGTATTATGGACTTAGCTTAAAAGAAAAGGCATTGAAATATCAAGCAACTTCCAATAAGATCGAATTCCCTTATTGGAAAAGTGGAACCGATTCAAAGAATTCAAAAGATTAATGAAAAGACTAGGTAAGATTGAAGACTGTAGCTGGGTCTATATAAACATTATAAGTAACATTTATAGAAGAAATTGATACACCTCAAATAGATTCAGTGTGCATTACAGATTAATAGGATTGTTAATAAAAAGAAGCTATTCTAGTAATTACGAGGAAATCTGTATAATGTAAACAATATTCAATATTTATCCAAAAATCGTTTATAACCTCGTAGATGTTGGCTTCGACAAGGTGACGCCTACTTCCTAGTCCCAAGTGACTACCCAATCATAGAATACTAGTTGATGCTCAAGTTACCCGACTCACTCAATTCCGCGTAGTCTCCTTTGCATCTAGGGGAGCCTAATGGAACATAACACTCAGCATGAAACCATTCTCAAGCAGCTCAACATAATCACAACATGAGTAAACGACCTCTTAAACGTTCATCAATACCATCATACATACCAATCTATGAATCCAATTATATCCATAATAGTTGCCAAGAGTTTCAAATATATATACTTTTTGCGACATACATGAAAACATCAAAATTCTAATACATGTAAACATCATCAAAGCCACACCCTAAGCTTTCTTTCTAACCAAATTTCCAGACTGAACCGTCCCTCGCACGCTCCCGTACCGTAAGTGGGGTCCCACGACCTGCCAGCTAAAGCTCAAGAGGAGACCGCCTCTGCGGGCCACTCACCACCTAAGTGCAATGTTCAGTAAACACACATTCAAGCAAATGCATGATCCTACTTGAATGTCTACATGACCAACTCGCATCCCGGAAGTCTCACCGACTCTTCACATCCACCAAGCCTCGTATGAGAATATTAGTTTCAAACAAAGTTATTTTGCTTTTAGGTTGTGGTCTACCCTCCGATCCAAGAAAGCGGATCATTCCTCATATTATATTTAGTGGATCACCTTCGAGATATATCAATCGGGTCGCCTCCGACGATTGATATGTTTATATGGATCACCTCCGATATATATATCTAATTGGCTGCTCACGATTGATATTTCTTAAGTGCGCCGGACTACCCTCCCATCATTTAATATTTTTTAGACAACCTCTCGAACCCTTCTACTCGCCTCATGCACTAACTCCTATACCCTAGGATGTTCCAAAGGCATATGGAATGGCTGTATGCCATTTCAATACGGGGCCTTAATCACATGCAAATATATAAACATGAATATACTCAAGATAATTCAAATCACTACCATGTTATGTAATTTTACAATCTCATACACCAAAATTAGCCTACTTCGCGAATGATCAAACACGAGCAATTTAATTTAAACTACTCATTTCAAACACATATTCACACAAAAAATAAGTATTTTTAGAACACTGCTTTCGTGAATAAAGTGGAAACTCTACACATTCTAAAAATCACAATCATCTGGCTCACTTAATGAACCCCGCACCACACATTTCCACTCATATCCAAATCAACCACGATTTTTCAATAAAAACACAATATCTAACCATCCAATCAGCCATGGCGCCACGGTTGCTACATTTGGATTTCAAAAATTAATATCAATTCGGTCCCAAGGTTTGAGATCGATCAAACGGCCGTTCAAGGCCTCAATCAACCCAATACATAATTTATGGAACCATTAATCACACATTCAACCCAAACAGTCCGTAGAACAGAATACGGACTGTTCGTGGGTCTCAAATCCAAACATTTCGATTCCAAGGTTTGGATCGATCAAACGGTCCCTCACTCGCCCCATCCACTTTACAAACATTTTGCAAAGCATGAAGAGGGAAGAAACGCAAGTAGGAAAAACTCCTAGTTTCCTTGAGTCTGAGGAAACTCCATAAATCTGGTACCCACGCGAAACCCTCTCCGAGTAGAGCGGTTCTCCTTCTTGTCTCGAAGACCGCCGACGGTCGGATCGTCCGTATTTCTAGAGAGAAGTCAGACCTTCTCTCTCTACAAAAACTCCATGTTTGGCCACTGCAACTCCCTCCCTCATTTCACGTTTTTAGTCTTGGTTTAATGAAGGAGATAGGCACTATTTGTTATCTTGTCATTTTGTGACTTAAATCAAATTCCAAAATGACCATTTTATCCCTCTATTCCTAGTTTCCTCGATACTTCCGACAATCGTCCCAGCTCGCCCATTTTCATCATTTCTACTCATACCACTTTTCGCACATGAGTACGTGTTATATATGACTTTTTGTCACATCAAAGATCGCTTACTAAGACCTAAACGATGCCTCGAAAAACGTGTCAACTCCAACTGTCTCGGAATATTACGAAATTTTACGTATCAACTAGATTACGAGACGATTCCAACGTGAAATTCAAGCCATCATCCGGTATCTAGAGAATTAATTACGGATTTTAACCTTGAATCACAATTTTGTAATCAAAATTACGATTTGCCCTTATTCCGTAAATTGAATTTCTCGTCTTGCAGATGTAACTATAAGTCTAATTCAAGATTTTAACGACAGGATTTTAGCGAGAGAAGGAAATAAACTCTTACTTATTATATAAGATTGCCTATGCATTATCAAATACACACCATATTGAGTATTTTGCTCTTAAAAGATTATATAGATTTGCCAATTTTATTCCACATGATATCGACTCCAGTTTATCCACCGTAAATGTCCACTATAAGCTTTCAAGATGATTTCCTACTTGACATAGGTGATAAGCCAAAGTACTTAGATTCTCGACCTTCTTGTTCTAGTTTAACCCTTACAAACGATAAAATTCATCCTAGTAAAAGGATAACATTTAAAACACTTGAACAAAATAAAAAGATTACAAATTATAAAATTAAAGGAGAATACTTTAATGGCCATGATTGGCAGAAGATTGATATTTTGATTGATGCAAGAGCTTCTTCAAGTTATATATCAAAAAGTTTAACCTTTATGTTAGATCTAAACGATTTGGATGAACCAGTCACTTATATTAATTTTAATGGTGAAAAGTTTTGTGTAACAAAATTTTGTACTGCAGTTATTAGATTAAATAATCAAGAAATAAAGTTACCGCTAATGGTTGAAGATTAAGGAAAATGATAATGACAAGACATACAGAATGACTTTCCTAGAAAAGTGCAAACTCGCGTATTACATCTCGAACATTTAATGATTACTTATCAACCACAAATGTGACATCATACCCAAAATGACTTGTCACACCCCAAAACCGCGCCCGCTGACTAATCTCGACAACCTCGCGGAAAATCTATACTGCCTCATATTACGAGACACATACCTAGCAAAATGGCCACTAGCCCATATACCAATGCTCATAAAAATATACCCAACTATAGTCCAATAGTTCAAGAGTTACGTATTACTCTTAATACATATTAAAAATTTCAAATTCTAATACATATTATCCCAAAAACTTCAAAGCCACAACCCGGCTTTCTTCAAAATCGGCCTCTAAGATGAGTTGTCTTCTCGAACGCTCCCTGTACCTAAAAATAATATTCCCTCAACAGGGTGAGCTATCGCCCAGTAGTTGAATTACCGTAAATGGGTTACTCCCCACCTAAGTGCACATGCAATGATCCAATTTAAACACACACTCAAGTAAATACGTGATCCTACTTGAATGTCTAATTGCCCGTTCCCATATCTCGAGTCCTCACCGACTCCCTCACACTTGCCTAAGCCATGTATGAAAAAAATATCATTTTCAAAACAAAACTTGTTGTTCTTGAAAATACACTACCGAATTTCTGTAAAAATACGGGACTACCGAGGCGAATGTGTCGAGAACCTTCCGTAATAATACATGGACTCCGTGTACAGGACCATCTCCCAACACCATTCTCCGGAAAATCATCATGTGAAATTCTTCGCAACCATGTTCGTTTTTCAGAAAATTCATGTCATGCAATCACACTTAATTCCCTAGTTACCCCGATGCATATGAAATGCACATGCCATTTCAACACAATTTATATAACACATGCAAATATATCATCCTCGCATACATTGATATAAATTAAATCACAACAACATGTTATATTAATTTCTAATCCATTACACCAAAATTAGCTCACATAGTCTAATTAACAAACACGAGCAATTCAATTTGAATTACTCAACCAACACATTTTCTCACAAAATATTTTGTGAATACTATTCATGTGAACAGTGAAACCCTCGGGTTACTGTTCACGGCCAATCACCCCAGCATCGGTTCAACTTTGTGAACCTAAAATCCATGGCTATTTCCGGACTAATACACACCACAATACAATTTATAGCATAAATTATACACTAGCAGCCCAAATAGTCAGTGGACTGTCACAGACTGTCCAAATGGATTCCACAAATTTCCACACTTCGGTTCCAAGATTTGGGACCGATCAAACGGTCGTTCAAGGCCTCAAACCAACCGAATCATCAACAAAACACTTAGACAAAGTGTAACTCAAGTAGGATAAACCCCACTTACCTGAGTTTGTCGAAACTCCCCAAACCGATAGGAGAGCCGATACCGCGAAGCCCTGGTGCGATAAGAACCACTTTCCTTCTTGCTCTGAAGAAATCCGACCCGGTCGTCGCGGGATCTTAGAGAAGAAGTCCTCCCTCTCTCTAAAAATCAAAATCTCAAACCTAAGCTCACTCTGCACTTCCCGTCCGGTCACTGCCGTTTTGGTTTTTCAAATTGGGAAGATGAACCTTTGTTCATCTTTTGTCTCCATTCTCATTAAGAATTTCCAAAATTTCATATGTGTCCCTTCTCTTGGATTTTAGACACATGACACTATCTCGACCATCCAATTACATCCTCTCTCTACTCATGCAACATGTGTCACATGAGTATATGTTATCGGTGACTTTTGTCACATCACATGTGGATTTTCATACCTATCTCAGTGCACCAGCATTAAAATTAAACATCTCGAATTTGATGATCGACGTGGTAGTAGATTTACATGAGGCGATTCCAACGGTGAAGTCCGTTTCGTCATCCGAGATCTAGAAAAATTTCAGATTTTTACCGAAATTACAATTTTGCCATTTTTCAGAAAATTGGAATTTTCTAGGGTCTCACATGACTAGCCTATTCTCTATATATATATTCTTATTGGTTTAACCTATCCTGATTACAAAGTTGAGCCCTTTGTTGCTTATATTGATTCCGATTCAGGACTGTGTCTTTCAAAATCAGTCTGTTTTCCTGATGAATATCATACGAATTTACCTGCAATACAAGGAAAAGATATTTCCAATCAGAATATAATTCTTACCAAAGGAATTAGACACCCTCGAATCCTTATCGATAAGTACATTGTCAAATTATCTCTCCTTTATTTTCACAATACTGGATGTGATATTTTACTTGGAAACAATTTTCTTCAACTTTTCAAAACTATTGTTCAAAATAACATTTCTTACCATCTTCGACTCAAAACTCCCTGTAATCACTAGATTACTACCCCACGATTACAACGCGCTTATGCTCATAACCTTCCTATTTCCTTTATCCCTTGCAGCCAGCGTGGTGATTACCCTATACCCCTACCTTTACCAAAAACTGATTTTGCTATGCCTTTACTCAAATTAGAATCTCGATTACTAAAAAGTCTTGATTTTTGTAATCAAATAAAAATTAAGCTTGAATCCCTTTATGTTGAGAATCCCTTACAATTTTGGGATAACAACAAAGGTATGCTCTCTTAGATTAAAAGACCCAATAAGATTATTAGGGTCAAAACCCGTGAGACACAATGAGTTGATCATAAAGAGTTTCAACTTCAATTAAAGAATTGTTTGATTTTAATCTAATTAGGCATTCAAAAAGCCCACATAGTAGCCCAGCCTTTATGGTAAGAAACCAAAATGAGATTAATAGGAATAAGGACCGTATGGTTGTTAACTACAAACAGTTAAATGATAATACAATTTTTGATGGTTATTTCCTACCAAATAAAGAAACATTGATTCATAAAACTAGAAATTGTAATTGGCACTCAAAGTTTGATTGTAAGTAAGGATTCTATAAGATTAAGATGACTGAAGAGTCTAAGCCATTAACTGTGTAATGCCCCATTTCCCAGGGGTCCGTTGACTACCCGTCAACCCGTGGAATACAAGTGGATGTCGGGTTACCCACTTCAGAAAATCGGGTAGAGTCTCCTTTGTACGGGGAGCTCTACCCAATTACAATACCTGCATATACTTGTCCCAAACAGTCCAACATATGCAATATATATCCAATACGGCCACTTGGGCCCATAAACAGTACTCAATATACATACCAATCATGAGTCCAACTATATATCCAATAGTTACAAGATAGGTAATCAATTCTCCCTTATACAACACATATTAAAATTCTAACATTCTAATACATGTATACCACAATCCAAAGCCACAATGGCTTTTTCTTCCTAAACTCATCCTCTGGGACGTGAGCGGAGTCTCTCACACGCTCCTGTACCTTAAAGGGGGGTCCCACGACGGGGTGAGCTAATGCTCAATAGGAGAATCGCCCTAAGTGGGCTACTCACCACCTAAGTGCAGTGCAATGTTCCAAATTAAACACACATTCAGCGAATGCGCGATCTGCTTGAATGTCTACATGACAACTCGGATCCAGGAGTCCTCCGCAGGCTCCTCACACTCGCCTAAGCCTCGTATGAGAATTATTGTTTTATTAGTGGACAACCCTCCGATGTAAATAGTGGACCGTCTCCGATGTTATATTCAGTGGACTACCCTCCGAGATATATCAATTGGGCCGTCTCCGACGATTGATATTATGTGTGGACTACCCTCCGATGTATATCAATTGGATCGTCTCCGACGATTGATATTTAGTATGGACTACCCTCCGTCATTAGCCATTATTAGACTACCCTCTAGAACCATTTTTCTCTGGGCTTCGTCTTATGCACTACTCCTATAATCCTAGGATGTTCCAGTGCATATGAAATGCATGTATGCCATTTCCAATACATTCTAATCACATGCAAATATATAAACATGAATATATTCACATAAAAATTTAATCACACAAACATGTGATGTAATTATCATTTCAAACCTCAAAATTAGCTCACTTGGGCTAATGATCAAACACAAGAAATTCGATTCGAATTACTTAACCAAACACATATTTTCACGAAAATACATTTTCGTGTCACTATTATTCCTGAGGCAATGAGTAAAACCTAGGGTTTCACCGGTTCAACATTCAACAATTCATCGGTTGCTTTTGCAGACAGCCCACATTTCCACTGACCATTTAGGCCCCATGCATATCACAATACAATTCATTTCATAATTGCACAATTTAGCCACCCAAAAACAGCGTATGGCCCTCCGTACTTTGTTTGCACGTATGGTTTCAATAAATTCCAACAGATTCGGTCTCTTGAAGTTTTGGGACCGATCAAACGCGACCATTCAAGGCCTCAAGCTAGCTCAATACATAATTTATTGAAACGGCTAAACTCACACATTTCACCAAACAGTCATTGGTAGAATATGGACTGTTAGAGTGGGTCTCAAATCCCAACGTGCCTTTAAACAAGTTTGAGCAGATCAAAAAACGGCTGTTGACCTCCAACCAACGAAACGATGCGCAAAGTGCTTAAGGGAATAAAACCAAGTAAGGAAAGCCCTACCTGTTGGGTTGTCAAAACTCACAAACCGGAGTCACGCGTAGCACCTTTCGCGTGGGCATTTTCCTTCTGGCCCAGCCTTGACGGTTGGTTTATCGCCAAATCTAGAGAGAAGTCAGAGACCTTCTCTCTAAAAACGCCATTGAAGCCCACTGCATCTCCTTCCTCCCTCCATTTCACGTTTTTGTTCTTTTGCTTTAATTCAAGGAGACGGCACTATTCAATTGTTTGTCTTATTATCATTTAAGACAATTTCCAAAATGACCATTATATCCCTCTTTTCCCAGATTTGATATTCGACACTATCTTGGCAGTCCATTTTCATCATTTATTGACTCATACCACTTACGCACATGAGTACGTGTTATATGTGACTTTCGTCACATCGAACATCGTTTTACGGTACCCGAAAAGCGATGCCTCGAAAAATGTGCCAACTCCGACTGTCTCGGAATATTAAAAAATTTTACGTGCTAGCTAGATTTCGCGAGATGATTCCAACGGTACAATCCATTTCGTCATCCAATATCTAGAGAATAAATTATGGATTTTTAACCGAAATTATAATTTTGTAATGGAAATTACGATTTTTGCCCTTATTCCAAAAATTGGAATTTCTTGGGTCTTACATTCTCCCCTCCTTAAAAGGAATTTCGTCCCGAATTTCTGAACGATCACAATCACTCACATGCATATGCAACGTGCACTCTACCATGTATGTAAATAGTAATTTAAATTTTAAATGAAGCTAAACTCACATTGCCGTCATCCCTAAATAAGAAATATAGGTGGCGCATTGTGTCCTCGGCTCCCGTGGACTCCTCCCACTCCCATAGTGCATATAGCACTCTCGCTAGCCTCACTTGTTTGCGTCGCAAGGCTTTGATCCGCGGCTATTAATAATGCACACTGGTCCCTCTCGAAGGGTCCATCCGTGTCAACCTCGATCGTCTGATCCACCACATGAAATTTGGATCTGAGTATACTTAGGGCATGGAGCGTGAAATACCTCGTGGACACGACATCGCAGTGATGGCATGCCGGTGCAATAGTGTCTATCTCGAGTATCTCGAGAAGGTCGCAACCCTCGGCGATGGCTTCCAGCACCAGAGACGACCTCCTCTTAGGCATCACCTTGAAAAGCGTGATTACCAACCTCGAGCTCTAAGAGATTCGGCGTCGCACATCCGCATGGCTCTTCTCTAGGCTCTGGCGAAGTGAGAAAGGCATTGTCGTATCAAACTCACCTTCTCAAGGTGTCTCTAATCAGATCAGGACCCGTGATGGAGCTCTCTCCCACCTAGGTCCAATATAATGGTGACCTACATGGCCTCCCATACAATGCCTCATACGGTGCCATCATATACTACTGTGCTTGTTGTTGGCGAATTCCATAGGAAATT
This sequence comes from Tetrastigma voinierianum, assembly GCA_016808115.1. Lineage (NCBI taxonomy): Eukaryota > Viridiplantae > Streptophyta > Magnoliopsida > Vitales > Vitaceae > Tetrastigma > Tetrastigma voinierianum. Next base: position 212,631 of record JAEQBH010006495.1, on the reverse strand, counting down.
GCTCCTCTTACCCTTATGACCTAGGACACATGCTCACAACATGTCCCCCAACACATACTATATAATCCGCCTGACGTATATTACACACAGCCCTTACTTGGTGTGTAAATGCGACCTTCCCGAAATTGGCTATAGTTAACCAATCCAATGGACCGTCAACGTCCATATCCATGAATGACATCCATGTACGAGCCCTCGCGGCTCAAACAACACCGCGCGATTTCCAATGGTATCCAAATCTCGAGTCATTCCCGACTCTTATCATTCAACTTTAAGTCTACCGATGCTTAGAGTCCGTGTGTTTTCATCCGGGCAACATAATTCTTCGACACAACGAGCACAGTACATTCACACAAAGATTTGGGATATCTCCGGGTCTCTTACACCCACAACTCGGGATTCTCGCTGAAGTTTATGAGCCCCTTTTTTGCTTTGTCCCACACACTCTAATTGCTCGTCATTTCTGGTCCCAGACTAAGAGTCTTCATTGGACGTAGTCTCAGACAAAATCCAACCCTCACTCACCAAGAGTGGTGAATGACCGTGCAGTGCCCACACTGACTCGAGCGATGTTCTGGGTGCACACGAGCAATAATGCCATCTTTGTGGCACCAGTCTGGGTCCACCATGAGCGAGAATCTCGGAGATCTCTCACTCATAATCTCTCGAACCTACTCAGGTCAACTCTCACCACATATCCTAGGGAAGAACATCCTCGTGGTTTCTCTAAAGCCCCTTAACCTCCTAGCCCGAATCCAAGGCCGTGCTTCGGGTATGACAACACATTGGAGTCCTAATTACTAATATTAGATGGTTGTTAACTCATCCATGTCAAGCGACATCAACAACCAATATGTCTACCCACTAAGGTCTACTGCCTTCTCTTCTTTGCCTTTCTGATCTATCCACGACTTGACCCACACTGCGGCCCCTCGAAGCTATGCGTCTTCTTTGGGAGTGCTTGTATAGCACGCCGAAACTGAAACTGGTTCCTCTGACCCGTACTAGGGTGTGGAGGAATGAACTGTACTCTCTCTTGCTACCAACACCCGTATCCCGAGTGTTCCAAGTATCCTCACTCTCTCTCTCTATGGTCAGGGTCGCCCCAACCATGGAGTCCATGTCCCGTAGGTGAAATCCTATAATCTTGCCCTGAATGGACAAATTCAGCCCATTCTCGAATCTCCCGTAATACCCAGCCAATCCCAAGAAACTACGTATCTCGAAGATTGACATTCGGTCTCTCCCAACTCATCACTGCCTCAACCTTCTCTAGGTCGACTGACACTCCTGGTGTTGACACCACGTGTCCCAAAAATCTCCCCTCAGTAAGCTAAAACTCGCACTTACTGAACTTAGCGTATAGCTGATGGTCTCTCAATAACGTAACACAATCCTCAAGTGATACTCCTGCTCCCACTCTGATTGGGAGTAGATCAGAAATGTCATCCGCGAAGACTACGACAAAGGCGATCTAGATAGGTTGGAACACCCTATGCCATGAGATCCATGAATCTTTGTTGGCGCGTTCGTCAATCCAAAGGGCATCCATGGCTAACCAAGTGCCCCTGCATGGCATTCTAAGCCAGCTGTCTAGGATATCATCTCCCAACACTCGGTGATGGTAACTAGTGCGAAGGTCTATCTGGAGTGGGCTGTAGCTCTACTCTCAGCAAATCAAATAAATCATCAATCCTCGATAATGGTACCGATTAAGATGCGCAGCCACATTCGGCGACATAGTCAATGCCGGTCGAAGGATCACACTACGCCATAAGCAGGCAGGAGCGCCCATAGTGAATGCCAGTCTAATGGGCCCCATGTCCAATAGCTCTGTCTTGGACTCGGGTTCTGTTGACTCAAGCTGGTGCCATCCTATCTTGAGTCATAGAGATGGTGAAATCTTAGGGTGTAACTCGATACGAAGTCTACATCCCTATGAGTGGTGGAGTAAATCTATCTGGAAAAACATCACATACTCACACCTTTATCAGAGGTAGATCTAATTACGGTCTCTCCTCGTCCTCTAAGGTGAGCTCTTTAGCCAACCATTCTTGTCCTGCCTGGACTGATATCTGTGGGCAAATATCATGCTTGTCCCCACATACCCACACACACATTCCCAGAGTGTACGGTGCCAGTCTGAGTGGTGGCATCTCGCTCACAATCGTGCTTGATCTGCGGTGTCGGTGATCCGTCGAGGATGACGTAGGACTTTTGATATCCGCAGTCCATAGGGGTCCGCTGTGGTGAGTCACGAGATCTACAGCTTCGTAACCTCGGCCTATCGTTCTTGTTATGCGCACACAATCACTGGGGGCTCGTACAACGCTCCTCTAAGGTCTCTAGAGGTTCTTTGCCCATTTCACCATATTTGGGCTCATTCTCTAGCTAGAGCATCTAGTCTAATGGTGTGATCTGGAGGTAATCTCCATAACCTCTAACACTCCTCGATGCATAACCCGATGATGCCACCATGGATCTCCTCCCCTGCCAGATCGGAGGATGATGCACCCTAAATCTCAGGAGGTTACTAGGATCTTCCTGTCTACCTTCTATGCTAGCTTGTGAGATATACATTGGCTGCCCAGCACCTACGGCCTCCTCTGAGCCCGGCCGATCCAAATGCGAGGCGGCGGTCGATTGTCGGTGGTGCACGACCGATGCCCGTGGGCGTCCTTCGTCCTCGCCTTCTACCAGCCATCTATCAATCAACATAGCGTTGATTCCAGTGTTATCTCTAAGGCATAAACACCGCCCCTCGAGATACTCTTCATACACATAAATCGATTATTATCTCCCATTGGCTCCTTGCATTCTGAGTGTCTGAGGCGTCGATTTTGCATTTAAACATTGTTTTCAACAAAATTTTATTTTCGAATTTTAATAAATTTTATTTGATTTTATTTTAATTTAATTTAATTTTTTTAATAAATATTTTATTTTATTTTTTTTCGGAAAAATTTGTGATGAACAGTGTTCATGAAGCTGGGTTCAACGGTGACTTCAAGAAACATCACCGAGTCCGAAAACCAAGTCGAAAAACAGTAAGTGCAGCGGCGCTAACTAAGCCAGTGGCGCGCCCGGGTGCGCACTGGCCACTCGGCGTGCGCCGCGCACAGCCGTATCGTGTAAGCTTGGCGTGTATGCGTGGCCGAGGCCTGCGACGATATCGCGACCCTGAGCGCGTGTGACTGCGGCTCGTACACCTGCGCCCTGCGTCTTGGGTGCGTAGCGTGCCCTGCGCACCTTGCCCTGCGCCCCTTGCCCCGCGCCCCTGCGCGTCGTGTCGTGCGTGTCGCAGGCCTCCATGGCCGTATCGTGAGCGCACAGGCTGCCGTATCGTGGCCCTAGCGGCCGTGTCGTGGGCGCCCAGTTTGCGCACCGGTCGTGGGTGTCTGGGCTGGGCTGTGTTGTAATGCCAGCCCATTGACCCTTACTCCCCTCTGACTGTCACAATACAATCTGTTTGTATTGCGATACAGGTTTCCTCACTAGCCTTGCAGCCTGTTGCAATACAATACACTGTATTGCAACACAGCTCTCCAACAGCCCTTCTTGCAATACAATCTCCACCCTATTGCAATACAAAACCTCTTAAGCTAACCATCAAGCCTTCTTCTCTGCAATACTAAAATTGTATTGCAATACAATTTTCATTACCCACACAACTTGCAATACACTTCCTATTGCAACACAAAACTCACCCAACCTGCAATACAATCATTTTCTTGCAATACAATTGGGCAGTAGCCCACTTCAAATTTTCTGCACTAAATTTTTTTCGTTTTTCATTATAATTAATTATTTATTTTTTTTCCAATTATTTCCAGCAACTGGAAAAATCACTAAAAAATCATTTTTTTTTCATTTTCTTGTGCACTCAAATAGAATTTCTAAAATTTATTTTCTTCACTTTTTCAATTTCACACCTTGTAAAATCCTAGAAAATTATTTTCTCCTCATAATAACCAAATAATTTATAAAATTTATTTTCTTTTTCCAGTTTTTCATTGAAAAATTTTCTCCACTCAAATAAATTTATAAAAATTTATTTCCTTCCATTTTCTTCAATTTTTCCAGAATACACAAATAAATTTCTAAAAATTTATTTTCTTTTTATTTATCCTTCCAGTTTACACCTTTATGCTTCGAAATACTTTCTAACATGCTTTTCTAACACCTCCATGTGCTAATCACCAAGCACCGCAATACAATCTCGACACATAAAACATGTCATGCACACCAAACATACAATAATTCACCAAATCACACAAAACACATCCCAACACACGTGCCGTAGTGTCCTAGTTTTGTCGTGATTTTCTAGGTAATCCCGTACCTAAACTGACATGAACCACACACCTGAGTGGTGATGCTCTTCCTGACTATGGCTAAGCCCCGAATCCTCAATCTCTAGGTTTCCATATACCTATACTCACATCAAGCCACTTAGTGGTGATGGATACAAACGACTCCTAGGTATTCGTATACTAAGCTCACGAAACAATTTGTGGCCTTATTTCAGGGTCGTTGGCTACGAAAAGGTCAACCTCACAGGAATACAAATGGATGTGGATTTTTCAGCATAACCCGGAAGAAAATCGGCGAGTCTCAGCTTTATGCGGGGCTCTACCCAATCTGATACACATATACCTATCTAACGGTCCAATATATGCAATATATATATCCAATACGGCCACTTGGGCCATGCGCAGTACTCAATATACATACGATCATGAGTCGACTATATATCCAATAGTTACAAGAGAGGTAATCAATTCTCCCTTATACAACACATATTAAAATTCTAACATTCTAACACATGTATACACCATGAATCCAAAGCCACAATTTGGCATTTCTTTCTTCGGCCTCCCAGGCGAGTCTCTCACACGCTCCACATTACTGTAAAGGGGGTCCCATGACGGGGTGAGCTAATGCTCAGTAGGAGAATCGCCCTAAGTGTGCTACTCACCACCTAAGTGCAGTGCAATGTTCCAATTTAAACACATTCAAAAACAATGCATGATCCTACTTGAATGTCTACATGATAGCACTGGATCAGGAGTCCTCACACAGAGGACTCCCTCACACTCGCTTAAGCCTCGAATGAGAATTATTGTTTTATTAGTGGACAACCCTCCGATGTAAATAGTGGACCGTCTCCGATGTTATATTCAATGGACTACCCTCCGAGATATATCAATTGGGCCGTCTCCGATGATTGATATTATGTGTGGACTACCCTTCGATGTATATCAATTGGGCCGTCTCCGACGATTGATATTTTTAGTATGGACTACCCTCCGATCATTATTATTATTATTAGACTACCCTCCGAACCATTTTCTCTAGACTCGTCTCATGCACTACTCCAATAATCCTAGGATGTTCCAGTGCATATGGAATGCATGTATGCCATTTCCAATACAGTCTAATCACATGCAAATATATAAACATGAATATATTCACATAAAAATTTAATCACACAAACATGTGATGTAATTGTCATTTCAAACCTCAAAAATTAGCTCAGCCCAGGCTAATGATCAAACCTGAAATTCGATTCGAATTACTTAACCAAACACATATTTTCACGAAAATACATTTTCGTGTCACTATTCCTAGGAACAGTAAAACCCTAGGGTTTACGGTTCCAACATTCAACAATTCATCGGTTCACTTTGTGAACCCACATTTCAAGCCATTTCCATTTATGCATATCTATTACAATTCATTTTATAATTTCACAATTTAGCCACCCAAAAACAGCCCGTAACAGCCCCCTCACGGCCTTTGTTTGCCACTAGTTTCTATAAATTCGACAATTCGGGTCCCAGTTTGGGACGATCAACATTTCCGTTCAAGGCCTCAGTGGCAAATACATAATTTATTGAAACATTCATCACACATTTCACCCCAAGCCGATCCAGTAGAACAGAATATGGAGCGTGCATTGGGTCTCAAATCCAAACATTTCGGTTGCCTGGAACTGATCAACCACGTTCAAGGCCTCAACCAACTGAAACATTCGCAAAGTGCTTAAAAGAGGGAATAAAACCAAGTAGGAGAAACCCTACCTCTTGAGTTTGTCAAAACTCACAAACCGGAGTCCACGAGTAGCTCGTCCGCTGCAGAACGTTTTCCTTCTCTACTCGAAACCCCAACTGGATTTGTCAGAAATCTAGAGAGAAGTCGAGACCTTCTCTCTAAAAACGCCTATCAAGCTCCACGCATCTCCTTCCTCCCTCCATTTCAATGCTTGTTCTTTTTCTTAATTCAAGGAGACTATAATTATTCAATTGTTTGTCTTATTATCATTTAAGACACAAATGACCATTATATTCCTTTTCCCGCATTCGATATTCGACACTATCTCTACTGTCCATTTTTCATCATTTCGACCATACCACTTACTAGCATTACGAGTACGGTTATATGTGACTCGTCGCATCGAACATCGTTTACTTCAGACCGGTGTTTTGATGCTCAAAATGTGCCAACTCACTGCCTCTAATATTACGAAATTTTTTACGTAATAGTTGAGATTCGCGAGACGACCTAACGTGTTAAATCCGTTTCATCATCCGAGATCTAGAGAATAAATTATGGATTTTTAATCGAAATTACAATTTTGTAATCGAAATTACAATTTTTGCCCTTATTCCAAAAATTGGAATTTCTCGGGTCTTACAAACTGCCTTTAGTACTCCCCAAGGAATGGAATGTACTACCCTTTGGATTACAAAATGCTCCCCATATTTTTCAGAGAAAAATGGATAATATTTTTAGAGAGTATGATTTTATACATGTATATGTTACGATATGCTCTGTCTTCAAAACAAAAGAACAACATCTAAAACATTTAGATACCTTTATAAATTTATGCCAAACACATGGTAGGTATTGGTTTGTCTAAAAGTTAAGTCCATTATAGGAGAAATCCTAAGATAGAATTTCTAGGATTAGTTAATTGATTAAGAAGGAATAGAATTACAAAATCATATTCTGTAAAAATTAAAGATTTTCCAGAAAAATAATGGATTCAAAACAATCACAGCGATTTTAGCACATTAAATTATGCCGAAGGATTTATTAAAAAATTCAATACTTATGAAACCCTACAAAATTAACCAAAGGAAAAACATAGATTTGTGTTTCTGTTCAAACATGAAGAACATATTAGATTTATAAAATCACAAATGTTCCGATTACCAAAATTAAAACTTCCACTAGATGAAGATGATTTAACTTGAAACATTCCTCGTAAAGTAAGAATGGGCAGTATTTAAAAAAGAAGAAAAAAATGATTATGAAGAATTACAACCACTGAAGAACGTTATCACATTAATTAAAAAGAGTTTTTAGCTGTAATAAAAGGATTAAAGAAATTTTCATATATTTTGTTACCAAAAAAATTTGTTTTAAGAACTGATAATATTCAGGTTAAAGCATATATTAAAAACAATTTACCCTCTAAACCTAAATACAAGCTGCCAAGCCATGACAAACATACGTCAATATATTTTTCGATGATGAACATCACACATAAAACAGTCAAGGCAGATTTAACCAGAGATGGCAGAAGTTTCAAAGATTGATGAAGCGATTAACAATCTTTCAAAGATGTCTAAGATTTTATCAAACTGCACCTTGATTGTTTGGATCGACGGTCGGTCTGAGACCTCCATTGAAAAAGTAAAGTTAAACGTTAAAAGTTTTGTTACTGATCTAGAAAGAATGGTGAAAGATTACACTAACTATGAAATGATTCTTACTACTTTTTCAAAATGCATATTGATATATCATCCATCAATATCAAAGATGATTTAGAAAAAGATGCTTTGAAAAAGGTGAATCATCAACACTATTTCTCGCCTCGCATATCCAAAACAAACCAAATTTTGATAACCCAAGTTGATGCTCACAGTGGAACTAGTAGATTCACTATGATTACATGAGAACTATGAACGATTATTCGATTAACAAATAAACATAAGATTGTTGATAAACTGAATTCTCCATCTAATCTATTTTCTCCAAGGATCCAATTCTGAAGAAATTAGAGAATGGTATGATTTTGGTAGTATCGCTACCATATACCTAACCACACCTGATTTTCCGGAGATCGAAAGATTACCGGGTTGGATTAAAGATAGTGTTCGAGACAATTTTGGGAATAATTTCGTCATAAAGATTGATGACACACTAGCACTCAATTTTTTCAGTGCTAGCCCTTATTTTGATGAAAATCAAACATATCCAGTATGGCACCTTATCCGACGCGTAAGATTACAATGAAAGAAACATGATCTCGTAGACACACAAAAGATTTTTGCTCATTCACTTGAGATAATGTTCATTATCGCCGAGGGCTTGGATTAATAATCAAGTAAAATGATGTATGGAGAATGCTCTTAAAAACCTTGTATGGCAAACCATAAAGATTAGGTTCATGATGATTTCTATAGACTATAGGTTACCCTTACTCGCAGATTTCTACTTAAAGATCGATTGATTAAGACAGAGAATTGTGTTCTTCCCCTCAAGCATTAGATTACATGGAAAGACGCTTTGTTGAAGAAAACAATCCATCAAGATTCCGCCAGCACGTCTGGACAAAATCTACAAAAGATGATTATGACTTAAGAAGGATAATATTCCAAAACCGCCCACAGATTTCCCAACATACCAATTGATTAGCACATGGTTTTCAAAAGGTGACAATCCAGAAGTAAGTTTCATAGTTTTGAAGCACTGAGCTTTTAAAACTGTATCCCAAGCGTATTATGAATTGAAATCCTATTCACCTCGAAAGTCTGAGGAATATAAACACTAGTTTGCAGGGATCATCTCCTCTTTTCCTTGCTTTTACAGGGAGAATGCCAAACTTAAGATAAGATTTGTAGCACGTATTTTCCTTTCATTTTCTTGCAAAATGCCCGCCAGACTTATTCTGCCTTTAGCATTACGCATAAATAAATGTATACTGTAAAATTTCAGTCATTATCGGTCCATTAAATGCATTATATATTTTATTTGTTTTCGCATACGCTCCTAAGGTAGAATGAATTAGGTTATGTCGTAACATTAAGGGCACCCCCACTCGCGAAGGTATCAAGCCGATTACAGATGTCGTGCTTTTCCTAATAGTTATTCATTGTACAAGAAATTAGAAATACGACATGTGAGCATGGTGGTTCTGATATTATACTTATTTTCTGAATAAGAATAAGTTTGTCTTTACATGAATATGAAAGGCTTAGATAAAATAAATACAGGCATATTGTTAGCTAGTGTATTATCAACATTTTGCTTGGATTATAGAACCGTTAGATTCTCAAGTGATTTGTTTAATTGTGTTCTATAATAAAAACAAAAATCTTAAATAATACAATGGCCAACAATATTCATACGATAAGGGTCATTTATGTTATTCAAGCCTTTCATATTATGTAAAGATAAAATATTCTTATTCAAATAAACATACTATAGGTCCACCATGATCCCATTATTTCTAATTTATCATAATCGGTCAACACTTAGCGCGCAGCCCGGCATCTCTCGCTAATCCCACTTCAGACCGACAAGCGACTTTCTCACATTCACTGTGGGACACTCTTCAAATGTTACATGATACTTAATAAGCTTCCTACCTTAGTATGAGGCAGAAATAAAAAACATTTAATGAATTTAATGGACCAATAATGACAAATTTTTTCTCGACAAGTATGATTTATTTATATTAATACTAAGGCTTAGAATAAAAATCTAGCCTCACATTTACAAGAAAATATTACTTAAAGGAAAGGAAAATCAGAGTACTTAGGAAATCTTATATGGCCGAAAGCAAACTTACACTTTGTATCTCATGATAAAGAAATAAAACTTAAGGAAAAGAGGGAGACCCCGCCCCTCTACAAACTAGTGGCTTACATATTTATAGGGAAACTCGCACTGAATTCCTGATTTCAATCTACAATAAAATCTTCAATAGTTCGTTTTAGAAATCGTGGTGCTATAAATGTAAACTCGGGTGGAAAATTTTAAATTCACATTTTCAAAAAAAAAAAAAGAAAGAGCAAAACTAGTGACTTACTCGAATAGTCCAGAAAAGTTGGGATTTTTCTAGATCTTAGACGACTAAACCGACGCACTATCGAATCATTCGAAATCTAATACCCACCACCATGAATTCCGAGATAGTCTAAATTTCACGTATTTCAGGCAAACGCACTGTGGCGACACACAGAGCCATGTGGATGACATGCATGAACCATGTGGGTGACATTGATGGTGAACCATGTGGGTGACATATGGAGTTACATGTGTCAATGCATGGCAAAGATATGCATGTGTAACACATGGCAAGCCATGTGTGTGACAAATGGTAAGCCATGTGTCAACATGCATGGCTACTTTGAACACTATATAAGGCCTCACATTAATGGGTCTCAAATGCGCTTGTGGGGAGCAAGGAGAAGGAGGAGAAGGAAAGGAGAAAGGAGGAGAGGAAAAGAGAAAGGAGGAAAGGAAATGAGAAAAGGAGGAAAAGAAAAGAAAAGGAAAGAAGAAAGAGAAGAAGAAAGAGGAGGAAGAGAGGAAAAAAAGAGGAAAAGGAAGGAGGCGATAGTGAGCAAACCCAGACCAAGAAAGAACCCGAATCGGCGCTTACAAGAGGTAGGTTTCTCATACTGGTTATTTTATCAGCCACGAATGGGCCTATAGGTTTCGCTGCTCGCGAATTTGTATGTTGTGGTTTGTTTGTGATCAGGTGATGGTCAAAGACCCAAGCCATGGCTGGGACTGTCCAAAATGGAACATCGTGGTTTCTGACGCAGGTCCCGGTTGCACGATGAAACCGGTGGGCCCACCGCAGACACCCTGTGAATCGGCCGTGGTCAACTTCGACCGCCATAACTTTCAACTCGAACCCGATTCAGGCGCTCTAGACTCCTACTGAAAGCTCGTTAAGTCTATAATTTAATAAGATAAAGTTCTCAACCAAAATGTAGGCTTAACATTAGGCTGGGTCACGGACAGTTGAGAAATAGTCCATTCTGGTTTCCGGAACTTCTGTTTTAAGAACCAATTTGTAATTGAAATGCTTAAGACTGCATATGGCCTGAGCAGGGAATTGCGTGTTGGATGTTTTGTGTGGTATTTACAAAAACTAGACTTTCTGGACTAAGTCCAGATATTTCTGTGCAAGCATACAGACGTATACCTGGAATGGCTAATGTGTGTTATTGCCATAAATTCAATGACATACCGAATATGTGAAATTATGTGACATATGTGTGATGAAGATGGAATAATTATATGCATCATCGATGATCATTACCACCGCGTCTCAAATGAACATGAATTATAGCATTACTGGCCTAAGTAATGATCGAATTATGTTAATACGTCAGAACGATGTGTCGATAATAACGAACCGAATATTTAAAAGATGTAGTGCATGCTTACGTGATGTAATCATTCAATGTATGGAATATTAACATGACTCCGGGATGTATAAGGCCGATGTTGAACTGACGATATGAATGCAAAATGATGAGTGTTCATAGCACACACATAGTGTATACAAGGTCACCGTAGAGTCTTCATACATTACCATGTGGCTTATGTGGGGCTGGCACAAATCAGACATTACATCAGGTGCGGTAACACCGCACATACGGTGTGTGTACATGGCTCGCACCATGCTGTGCAGACCGTGAGTTTTGAAACGGATTTAAGTCCAACTGAGTTCCACAATGTTAAATGAAAAATGGAAAATGAAATGTGTGTAAATACCGCCCCGAGAGGGTGTACTAAGACGTGTAACTCGGGGTAGGATGCATATATGCACCAAAATATTTTCTAATTATTGCTGCTACTTGAAAATTTTTTTTACTAGTTTTTAAGGATGAAATTGTGAAATGATAAATTTATTTGAACCCGAATTTCAGAAAGGTAACAAGGGTAAAGTTGTACTTTCCAAAAGGAGATATTTAAAAATGAGAAGAGGTATGCCATTTTTAGAATAATAAAAGTTTACTGGTGCAGCTGCTGATCAGAATCTATTTGTAATTAAAGGAAACTTGAGAGAGTATAAAGGGGAGGAGATGAGACAAACAAATTTCATTTTGGTCTCATTTTTGGCCAGTGGTCACGATAGGAGGAGAAAAGTGGAGGGCAGAGAGGAAGAAGAGGAAGAAGAAGAAGGAGAAGAACAAAGCGTATGTTTTATTGCATGGGATCAAGTGTATTTTGACAACAGTGGTTATCGTGTGATTGCTGGGGGTTTTCATGAGATTTGGTTTGTTCCAAACCTAGGGTTTTGCCAGAGATCACCCTAACCCTAGATTTTGTGTTGAATTCATGGGTAAACCTTAACCGGTATGAGATAAACAAGGCATTCTTCATATTTATATGGTTTTTTATGGACTGCGGACTCGTATGAATTCTTGGGATTTTTTTACCTAGGTTCGTTATAAGAAGTCTTAAACCACCAATACAAGTGTGGTGGGAGTTGTTTTGGGTAAATTCCATGATGGTTTTGAGGAATGGTTGTAAAAGGAGAATGTTGGTTTTTTAAAGGAAATCACCCTTGTAAAACTTTATTTTGTTTCGCTATATCAGTTATAATCATCCAAATGAATTAATTCAATTGGTAAAGAACCATATAAGAGATAGGATACAAATGTATAGAAGGGACCAAGAGAAAATTGTAGCTCTAAGGCTCCCAAATACAGATCGAAAGAGCCTACGAAATTTCAAGGCCCCAACACGGACCGGAAGGTGAGCCTGTACCACCTGCTATGCTCTATTTTGGGCATTGCAGAGGAGCTAGCTATATGGAGTTTCACTCATCCAAATTGAGTGATTTAAAATTATGGGTAAACTAGAATTCTAGGGAAGTTGTGATTTAAGAGGTGTAAAATCAGAACCCAAAGTGCCCGTGATATGTTTCAAAGTGGAGCTATGTGCAGATTCTGTTATGCCAATTTGAGTAATCTAGATGTAAAATACAATAACTTGAGTTTTGGTGATCCAAATTGGATGATTCTAATTGGAGAAGAAACCTTAGAAACATAGCTTCAAATGAGTGAAGAAACAATTTCCAATTTATGGAGTTAACTCAGAAATCAAGGATACGTAGGTGATTCAAGGAGCTAACCAATTAGGCATAAAAAATGCTATAATCAGGCGGCGGTTAGGCCTTAGAGAAGGAATTTTTAAATTTTAAAACTTAATAGATGCTTCTCATTGGATATATAAAGGACTGATATGGAGAGTTTCATAAATGTTTCAAGACCATGAATAATTTTTGGGTAATAAAGACTGTGAGAGTATCATTGGAAAAAGGTTTGCCAAAATAAGTGGTTTTTTGTTAGGGCTTTTGAAGGCTCAAGGGTAAATTATTCATTTGGTTTATATGAATGTTGTGTGACCCTAAAGTGACTCAAGGTGAAGCACTCTAAGTTTTACGCTATAAGCAAGTGATTAATGTTTGCCGATTCGCTTCGAGTGTGTAGGCTAAAAGCACAAGGGAAAGTTGTTGGAAGTCGTGTCAAGTTTTGGTAAACAAAAAGGTGAGTGTTCTAAACCTATTTTTCAAATACTAGTGTATTATTATGAACTCCGTTTACGGTATTTAATGGCTTTGATAAGAAAACCATATTTTAAAGCAAGCAATGAGTTTTAGTTAATCAAACAATGGTTTTATTTAAACCATATGTGAAAAGCAACAAGTAATGGTTTTCATGTATTCAACCATACTTTTAAAAGTAAAGCGAATGGTTTCTGAGTTGTAAAACCATCTTTCAAAGAGCAAGCAAGCAAGCAAACAAAGTATATTTATAAAACATTCCTAACTAAAACCCGCTATAGCAAGATACGGCCAGAGGTATTCCGTGCATATGCGTTAGCGGGTGTTAGGTAAGGATCATTTCATGCATTTTAGATTCGTCGTCGCATAAACTTAGTTCATGCATCATGGCATTTAAAGGAGACCGTGGTACGTACCGAGATGTGGTTGGGCCGCAGACTAGCTAGTTCATGGTGACGCAGACCAAGGTCATTCCACCATATTTACTAGAAAGGGGAAGTAAGCCAAGGGCCTTCCACCTAGGTGATGACCCGTGTCCTTCCACCCAAGACTCCGCCAGCTCAAAGCCCGTAGTTTACTAGTGGTACAACAAGCAAGAAAAGCTCTGGTTGATCTTGATTTATAAAGCATTTTACACACGCTTTAAAATCAACCACCGGTAAGCAAGTTACATTTTATGAAAAGTTTTTAGAAACTTTTAAAGTAAGTGGTCGGGGCTAGCTCTCGCTATGACAAGTTTTAAACTTTAAAGCAAAGCAAGCAAGAGGTTCCAGAAGTTTTATAAACCTTAAAGGTGCTGCCGAGCCTGTGCCCAGTTGTTTATAAAGTTTTATAAACTTTTAAAGCAAAGTAAAGCAAGCAAGAGGTCTATGAAAAGTTTTATAAACTTTTAAAGCAAAGTAAAGCAAGCAAGCAAGCAAGAGGTTTATGAAAAGTTTTAGAAACTTTTAAGGCAAAGCAAAGCGAAGCAAGCAAGCAAGTATGAAAAGTTTTAGAAACTTTTAAAGCAGAGCAAGCAAGGTTTATGGAAAATGTCTTGTAAAAGAGAGTTTTACAGTTTGGAGATATTTTCTTAAAAAAGCAACATTTTATAAAGCATACACTCACTCGAACTCGTTTTTAGCCTATTATTTCGTTGTTTTAAAACTATTTTCCAGTCCAGCACGCCTGACGCCAGAGCATATTAGATTCTCCCGACTTTTGCATCGTTGTCGTATTAAATAACTTATGTAAGGAAATACTTTGAATTTGTACGCTTGAGCATATGTATACATAGTTTTGTATCGTGGAAATGTGATGAGCTCGGGAGGCTCTTTGAAAGAGTGTGTCATCGCTTATATTTTGAAAAGTGTAAATCGTATATACAGGTTTTGGGATATAACTCGTATGCAAACAAGTATGCCGCCGAAATTTTATAAAATCACAAGTTTAGAAAAGAAAAATTTTTATATGAGTTTTTAGCAAACACGCTTCGCTTCACAGATTCTTCAGTCGCTGAAGTAACCCACGGGGTTTCGCGGTAGCCACACCTGTGTGGTGGACAAATGTGTCGGGCGAGCAGATCGATACCTCTCGTGAAAAGCATGAAAACCTCGTTGTAGCAGTCAGATCCACCGGTGAAAGCCCAAAACGCTTCTGAGGGTGGTGACCTACTGAGACCCTCGTGCCCCGTTGCCCAAAAGATGAAACGACAAATAAATACTCATAGACTACTGCCAGAGATGGGAGCTCGGATCGACTCGATATTGATTTCCTATCGCACTTCAGATTGGGCAAGTGGTCAAAGGTCGACCCAGACTTGTGGCATAGAGGTCGCCTCATACATGCATGTGTTTCATGATAGATAACATGTATGCACCCGATTGGTTGTCAGTTTGACTGCGGAAATGATCATTTGCATGTGCACCTAGGTGGGAATAGCCCTTATAGATTTTATCTCTACTGGCGTTAAATTTCACCCTACCGTGGGACCTCCCTTTCGTGTACAGACAAGTATAGGCAGACAGCATTCCTTAGAGGCCGGATTATGAAGTGGGCCTGGGACAGGGCCTTGATTCATGCTTTGTATATTAGAACAAACTGTTTTTAATATATGTTTTAAGAGTGATGTAATAACTCGATCTATAGAAATGTGGTGGATTTGCAACTGATATGGACGAGTATGGGATGATGGGCCCTGCTGTCATTCCTTTTACTTCATATGGGTCTCATGATATGAGACACATAGGTTTTCGCTAGTTGAAGGTGGTCAACTCAGACCCGGTTTTCAGCGCCACAATAAAACCATGAGCTTTACTTACAAATTGCCCCATGGAAAACCACAGGCTAACCAATTGGTATGTCAAAACTGTGGGCGGTTTTGGAATCTTATCCTTACCATAATCATCTTTGTAGATTTTTGGTCTGCAGGGTGGCCATGAATCTCATGGATTGTTTTCTTCAAGAAAGGCAAGTCTTCACGAATCTACGCTTTCGAGGAAGAAACACAATTCTCATGTCTTAATCAAATCAATCTTTCTGAGTAGAAATCTCTTTGCAGAATCGGGAGTAACCCTACAGTCTACAGAAATCATCACTGAACCTAATCTTTCTGGTTTACCATAGCTCCTAAAAGGTTTTTTAAGAGCATTCTCCATCTGTCGTTTAACAATTGTTAATCCAAGCCCTTGACGGTAATGAACATTATCCTCAGTGAATGAACGAAAAATATTTTTTATATCTGAAATCATGTTTCTTTCATTAACAATCTTCCGCATTCGGATAAGGTGCCATACTGGATACGTTTGATTTTCATCAAATCGTGGCTAGCAATCGAAAAATCGAAAGTGCTAAGTGTGTCATCAATCTTTATGACGGAATTATTCCCAAAATTGTCTCGAACACCGTCTTTAATCCAACCCGATAACCTTTCGATCTCCGGAAAATCAAGTGTGGTTAGGTATATGGTAGCGATACTACAAAAATCATACCATTCTCTAATTTCTTCAGATCGATCCTCGAGAAAATAGATTCGTGGGAAAATTCCAGATTTATCAATAATCTTATGTTTGGTATTTGTTAATCCAAATAATCGCTCCATGGTTTCTCCATGTAATATCATGATCTCTCGTTCCTGTGACATCACTGGGTTATCAAAAATTGGTTTTGTTTTGGATGTCTGAGAACGAAGAGAAATAATATTTGATGATTCACCTTTTTCAAAAGCATCTTTTTCTAAATCATCTTTGATATTGATGGATATATAATAATATCCAAGTTTGAAAAAGTAGTAAGAATCATTTACAGTTAGTGTAATCTTTCACCATTATTTCTAGATCAGTAACTAAACTTTTAACTTTTAACTTTATTTTTTCAATGGAGGTCTCGGACTCGACAAGTCGATCCAAACAATCAGAAAGGATTATGATTTGATAAAAAATCTTGGACATCTTTGAAAGATTGTTAATCACTTCATCAATCTTTGGCTTTTCATCTCTCTCGTGAAAATCTCGCAAATAACATTTTTATGTGATCGAATAATTTCAATATCAAAAATATATTCAGAGCAGTATGTTTTCCATCTAATAAAACTCTTGTATTTAGGTTTAGAGGGTAAATTGATTTTAATAAATGCTTTAACCTGAGTATTATCAGTTCTTAAAACAAATTTTTTCGGTAACAAAAAATATGAAAATTTTTTTAATCCTTTTATTATAGCTAAAAACTCTTTCATTAATGATAACTTCTTCAAAGAGGGTCAGAATTTCTTCATAATCATTTTTTCTTCTTTTTAGTACTGCTGCCCATGTACTTTTTGAGGAATCTGTTTTAAGGATTAAATCATCTTCATCTAGTGGAAGTTTTAATTTTGGTAAATGAGTACACTGTGATTTTATAAATCTAATATGTTCTTCATGTTCCTTAGAGAACACAAATCTATGTTTTTCGCTAGATAATTTTCGTAAAGGTTTTCATAAATCAGCAAGATTTTTACAGCATAATTTAATATGCCTAAAAATCTTTGTAGTTGTTTTCGATCCGTTATTTTTTCTGGAAAATCTTTAATTTTTTCTAGAATATGATTTTGTAATTCTATTCCTTCTGAATCAATTAATAATCCTAGAAATTCTATCTAAGGTTCTCCTAAAATGGACTTCTTTTTAGATAAACCAATACCATGTGTTTGGCATAAATTTATAAAGGTATCTAAATGTTTTAGATGTTGTTCTTTTGTTTTTGAAGATACAAGCATATCATCAACATATACATGTATAAAATCATACTCTCTAAAAATATTATCCATTTTTCTCTGAAAAATCTGAAGAGCATTTTTTAATCCAAAGGGTAGTACATTCCATTCATAGTGTCCTTGGGGAGTACTAAAGGCAGTTAATGGCTTAGACTCTTTAGTCATCTTAATCTGATATAATCTTGACTTACAATCAAACTTTGAGTGCCAATTACAATTTCTAGTCTTATGAATCAATGTTTCTTTATTTGGTAGGAAATAACCATCAAAATTGTATTATCATTTAACTGCTTAGAAGCAATAACCATACGCCTTATTCCTATTAATCTCATTTCTAAGCTTACCATAAAGGATGGGCATGTGGGCTTTTGAAGGCCTAATTAGATTTAAATCACACAATTTTTTTAATTGAAGTTAAAACACTTTTTACATCTAACTTATCAGGTCTCATGGGTTTTACCCTAATAATCTTTTCGGGGTCTTTTAATTCAAGGGTTGCATAAATTTTATTGTTATCCCAAAATCAGGTAAGTGATTCAACATAAAGTGTGACGCCCCATAACTCGGGTGTCTCAAGACAACCCACAACTCCGCGGAATACTCATGGATATCTGCAACCGACATCACCCATAGAAAATCGGGGCAGAAATCTCCTTTGTACGGAGTCACCCAAATACAACCTGTCCCAAACAATCAACAATGACCACATTGAAGGTCCATAAGTAGTAAATGGCCACTTGGGCCCCCGGTGATCAATACTACAAAAACATATCTCAACTATATACAATAGTTCAAGAGTTAATAAATTACTCTTATTTCAACATATATTAAAATTTACAATTTCTAATACATGTTATACAAAAGTCTCTACCAAAGCCACAACCTGGCTTTCTTCTAAACGCGGCCTCTAGTGAGTGTCGTCCTCATGTCCACTCCCTGTACCTAAAATGGTGATCCCTCGACAGGGTGAGCAAAGCCCAGAGGAGATAATTTCAAGCATGGGTTACTCCCACCTAAGTGCATGCATGGCAAACAATCACATTCAAGCAATTTCATGAACCACCAATGTCTACGACTAATCCTACGCCCCGAGTCCTCACCGACTCCCTCACATGCCATGCCGAACGCGAGTAAAATATCCACCAAAACAAAATCTTTTTGTTCTCGAAAACTCACTACCGAATTTTGGTAAATATCGACTACCCTCCTCGTGTGAATTATTGATATTTCTCCGAAATACTACGGTCCTCATCCAAGTGATCCGTTGACAACTCTCCAAGACAATTCTTCGAAAATATTCTGGAAATTCCTTCACAAACATTCGCTTTTCTTCAATTTCATGTCATGCACTCACCCTAATATTCTAGTCGCCCCAAAGGCATAGTGGAATGCATTATGCCAATTCCAAATAATTTATGCTAATACAATTCACATGTATATTAAATACAATTTACTCACAACAATCATGTTATTCAATTTTCACATCAATAACACCAAAATTAGCTTATACGGGCTAATTAGCAAACACAAGCAATTCATTTTGAAATAACTCAAAGATCATAAAAATCACAATCAATTCATGTTATTATTCACATGAACAAGGAAACCATGTAAGACCGTTCATGGCCACGTAAATGTGAATTTTTTCTCCAATTTCTGCTCAAAGCTTTGAGACCGAATTTACGCTAAACAAGATTCTAGAACATTCCTAACCATTTATACGGCTCTAGCCAAAGAATAACACAAGTAGGAAAGATCCCTATCTCTTGGAGCTGTTGGAACTCCACCTGTCCACGCCAGAGCTCTCACCGCTGTAGAACAACTTTATTTCTCGTCCATCGAGAACCGACGGTCCGAATGGCCAAAATTCTAGAGAGAAGTCATTAATTTCTCTCTCTGTGATTCCAAATCCAAAGACTTGATCGCATCCTTCACGTTTTGGCCTTCAAATGGGGAAGATGATATTGTGACACCCCAAACTCCAGCGTCCGCTGACCACCCGCCAACACGCGGACCTGGCTGTGTCTCATATCATGAGACCCATACACGTGTAAAACGGCCCAATAGGGCCCACACATCATACAACCCAAATATAAATTTTATACAAAAAGGGAGTTTATTTACAATTGTATTTAATTACAATTTATACAAAACTGGGTCACTAGCCCCAAATTTTATAAAAAAACACAAGATAAGGCCATCTGGTCAAGCTTTTGCTCTATGTCCCTGATGCATCCCATCCCCAAGGCCTTCGGTACCCGAAAAGTATTTCACGCACTGGCGAGCAATGCCCGCAGTGGAATTTCCTACTGGGTTACTCCCACCTATGCAATGTAATGGCACAAAGAACATACAACACATGCTAATATATCACTCATGCATATATTAACAATTTAAATCCCATACATCATGTTATTCGCTTATAATAATAACATAAATCCAAATACATACAAGGCACAACCGAGGTTCGTCTTTGGAACAGCCCACAATTTCACGATCAACATGTTATTCACCATGGCAACAACACACATCACACAATCACACAAACAAACTGGTGGACGGTCTAAACCTACTTCAATACCAAGGGATTTATTCACTTGGCCCAAATCATTCGGGAACCGGTCACGTCATCCAGCCCTCAACAACAAATCCCTATCCATTACAAGGTCCTTAAATAAAAAGTAAGGCAAGTAGGAGAAACCCTACTAATGGAGTTTGTCGAAACTCCCAAATCTGGTATCCACATCGCAGCCTCTCTCGACACCAACTCTTTGCCTCTATCGGGGTTAACCGACGGTCCGACGTCAGAGATCTAGAGAAGCCGAACTTTCTCTAAAACTCACTCTCCGTACTCCACGCGTCCAAACCGTGCAAGAAGAAATGAAGATGGAGAAGATGATGCCTTCCTCAAAATTACAAGCTTGCCCTACTTTGACCTTTCAACCCACTCTACACATGGCTCACGTGAGCCATGTATCTCATTTTGGTGCCATTGTGTCCTCACGTAGAACATGCAATTGTCGTATTTGGTCCCCTCGCCACGTGGCGCCTCTATTCCTGCCACTTGGCATCCCCTTACCTTGTTATGTGTCATCCGACACCCCACGCCTCCAAAACGTTGATCTCGACCACCTCGAATCCAAAGAAATTCGACGCAGAAATTTGGGATCAAGAGACGAGATTCTAATCCAAGCACATCCGCTTTCACATCCGAGATTTAGAAAAATTTCGACTCTGACCGAATTACCATTTTACCCTCCTTCGTAACTGGATTTTCCTGGGTCTCACATTCTCCTCCCCTGAAAAGAATTTCGTCCCGAAATTCCACACACATACGCATCCTACCACGCACCGCGACCCCACAAAATCCCCCGGGCTGCAGGTGTAAACGATGACCTCTCCAAGGCCACAATCGACAATTCTATGGATCGTGAACCTAATCCCTGTCATGGATGACATCCATATACCGAGCTCTTGCAGGCTCACCAACACCCAATGACATTCCCAATGGGTATCCAAATCTCGAGTCACTCCTGACTCCTATCACTCAACTCTAAGTCTGGGTGATAACCATGTCCATGTGTTCATCTCAAGTCTCTCCCGACTCCTATCACTCAACTCTAAGTCCAAGATAACATCCTGCGTTCATCCTCAAGTCTCCCACTTATCACTCAACTCTAAGTCCGGGTGATAAACTTCATGTCCAGATGCTCATCTCGAGTCTCTCCCGACTACTATCACTCAACCCTAAGTCTGGGTGATAACCATGTTCGTGTGTTTTCATCTCTCGGGATCTTGGGCAACAACACTTTTCGGCCTACACTTTGAGCCTCTACATCCAATACAGAAATTTGGATCATCGGTCTTCATTAATCCACACGAACTTCGTGATCGCTCCCAAGTCTCTTACACGCACACATACCGGATCACCCCCTGTGTCTCTTACACCAATACGTAAATTCAGATATTTCCCCGGGTCTCTTACACCCACACAAAAATTCGGGATCACTCCCTGCTCCCACACCCTCACGTAGTTCGATTTCCCTCTGGGCCCTGCACCCTCACAGAAATTTAGGATCGCTCCACGGGTCTCTTACACCCACACAAAAATTCAGGATTTCTCCTCGGGTCTCTTACACCCTCACAGAAATTTCGGATTTCTCCACTCGGTCCCACACCCACATAGTCAGATTTCCTCGGGTCTCTACACCCTCACGTAAATTTCGATTTCTCCACGGGTCTCTTACACCCACACGTAAATCGTGATTTCTCCTGCCCTTACACCTTCACGTAAATTTCTGATTTCTCCACCTGCCTCTTACACCCACACGTAACTTCGGGATCAGCCTCCCGAAGTCTCTTACACCCACGTAAATTCAGATCGCTCCGGTTCTTACAACTAATAATAAATTTAGGATATCTCCCGGGTCTTACACCCACACGTAGGGGCTCCTCGGATTTCTCCACTGCCCTTACACCACAGAATTCTGACATCTCCCTGCCCTTACACCCTTTCAGAAATTTCGGGATATCACCCCGGGTCTCTTACACCCTAACTCTAGGCTTCTCACCTGAGGGGATTAACGACCTCCTTCTTGCTTTGCCCAACATACTTTAATTACTCTTCATTTCCTGATTCGAACTATGAGTCTTCATTGATCAGAGGTCCCAAAGACAAGCTCACCACGCCACCAAGAGCTAGAATGACCATACTCGTGCACCCACACCCGACCCCTACGCCGATGCCATCAGGCACCACGAACGCAATGCCGCACCGTGGACACCCAATCCCGGGTCCACCATGAGAATCTTAGAGATCTCTCACTCATAATCCCGACCTATCAGTCAACTCACCCTACAATCTCTGCTAAGAACATCTATACGTGGTTTCTCTAAAGGCCTTAACCTTTAAGTCCAAATTCATCATACAAGATGCAACAATTAATGAATATGATGCATCCATTGCAAACGCTACTCTAGTCAACAAGTGCAAGAGTAGAAACGTACCCTACATATCCGGCTGTTTTGTATGCTCGGGCCGCACCATGAGACCTCACTCAGGACACCTGCTCATATGCCCAGCCATGACAAATAACATAAGGTCCGTCGCCCGCCCGACTAGGAAGTCTCGCCCAGAGTCCCGCACCTGACTCGACCCACCCTCTGGCTCCTATAGCCCACCTGTGTTACCGAAGGTGCTTGTATAGCATCCCGAAACTGAAACCGGGTTCCTTCAACCCAGCACAGGCGCTGGAGGAATGAACCGTATGCTCCTCGTGTTCTACAACTTTAACTCGGGATCGCGCTATCCCCACCCCGGGATCCCCCGTCTCGAGGGCAATCCCGTCTCACACATGCCCAAAGCTGCTCAAGCAGAAATAACATATCACCTCGCCCCGCTTGACTAACTCGCCCAATCCCGCCCTTCGGTCCTCAAACTGTGGTGAAGCTCGCCTTCGCTCTTCCCAACTAGAAGAAGGTTGATCCTCCCTCTTGTTACCAACACCCGTATCCCGAGTGCTCCGAGCATCCTCGATCTCTCTCTCTATGGTCAAGGCCGTCCCAACCATGGAGTCCATAACCTGTAGGGCTTAAGTCCACGATCCCGCCCCGCCGAATGGACAACTTCACCATTCTCGAATTTCCTAACTCCGCCATGTCCGTGGCCACGTAATCACGCAAATCTGCCAACTTTGTGAATCTAGCCACATAGTCCATCACAGTCATCGCCCCCTGCTTCAGCTCTAGGAACTCTTGAGCCTTTGCATGCCTCGTAGTCTCTGGAAAGTACTTACCCATGAGCAGCTCTTGAACTCGCTCTCATGTCATAACTCCTAAGTCTCAGAAGTCCCAACCCATTCCACCATACCGGCCTCGCCCCAGTTGAAAGGTGGGCCACCCGATCCCCGGCCGTATCGGAGGTGATCTCCATAGCCTCTAGTACATTCTCGATCTGCATAAACCACACGTCCACCACCATCATCCCTCCCCCCCCCTCGCGGAATGTAGGAGGATTATGTGACTTAAACCTCTGGAGGTTACTAAGACCTTCCCGACCACCGCACGCCAAGCCCGTGCGATAGCAGCCGCCGTAACACCTACCGCCTCAACAAAGGCATGCTGATCAAATACGGCGGCCGGGTCAAATGCTCCATGGTGAACCGACCAAGGCCCAAGGACGTCCTCTATGTCCTTGTCCTCTAGTAGCCATCTACACAAGTCACGGCGCATTAAATTTCAATGCAAGATTCTAAGGTCAAAACACTAAACCAAGATTAATTATTCATACACCGGAAAAAAAATTTCACATACCATGTCAATGCATTTATAGTGAACGCAATATAAATATCTTATATATTAAATCATACACAAGAAAATTTTTAAAATTTGTATATTCTTTTTTTTTTTTTTTTTTACCCTATGAACAGTGTCCATGAACAATGATCCAAACACGACCCTAAACAAGGCACCGTAAATAAGTGTACCGAATCGCACTAGGTTGGGTGCACAAGGCGCACACCCGTAACTCCGTGTCCGCGCACACCGCGCGCGCTCAGTGTCATGGGCGCCGGCCGCGCGCACAACGCCCAGGCCGCTCGCTAGTGTCCGCAGTCACGCCGCGATAGTGCCCAGTCTGGGCGCATGTCGACCTCCTCGCTCTTGCTCCGGCCAACGCCAGTCGCGACATCGCTCTGTGTCGCGACATCACACAAAGGCGACACCGCCTCAGCCCACCTGTGCTCGCGACTTCAGTTTCCGCGTCGACAACCGCCTTCTCCCGCCTAGCCCCGGCCAGTCGCGCGACACCGTAACCAGTCGCGACCTCCCGACGACCAACCTATGTCGCGCGACATCGCTCATGTCGCGGCCTGTTCCCCGCCCAAAGATGAGATGTCCAGGTCACGACCTCCCACGCTGCTACCCATGTCACGACGTCAATTTGATGTCACGACGCCAACCCCTCTAGTTTAGGTCGCGACACCAACTGGACGTCGCGACCTCGCCCTATTTGGCCCAGGTTGCACTCACGCTGGCGCTGTCGTGCGTGCCGCCTCACGCGTCGTCCCCGCCCTACACTGCCGCCTTCCGTCACCGACCTTAACACTAGGTCGCGGACCGGCATACCGGAAATCGCGCAGCCATTCCAGCCTCGCCTCTTGCAAAAATTTATTTTATTTTTCACCTCCGCAGCCTTCCCGCTACTCCTAAAGATGCAAGAATCCTGAACAACGCTTACCCACTTCTAAATTTCTAGAATTTAATATCAATTCTTTCCTCAGGTAAAACCGGAATAATTTTTCCAGATTCACACAAAACCCATTCTCTGCTCATGTTCAAAAAACCGGAGCACCGGTTTCAGAAAAATACTTTTTTTCGCTCATTTCTTGTTTTCATTTCTCGACCGTTCCCGCCCATAAATTCTTGAACACCTAAGGTTATAGTTTCTCTGCCCTAGTGTTCAACAATTTCTCCCTATGCTATTCACCAAGCATACAAATCCACACAAGTCATACAACACATGTTATACACCATCACACATCACATTTAATTTACCAAAATGCACAATGATGTATGATCTATCCCATGCCCACAAAGTCCTAGGTATACTACATACCTAACTCACACCCACCGAGCTCCCAAGGTAATCATTTACCTTAGCTTTGATACCAAGCTCTGACACCCCAAACCCTAGGTGTCCGTTGACTACCCGTTAACCCGCGGAATCTACATGTCTCACATCATGAGACCCATACACGTGTAAAACGACCCAATAGGGCCCACACATCATACAACCCAAATATAAATTTTATACAAAGGGAGCGATGATAATTGCATTTATCATACTTATACAAAACCGGGTCACTAGCCCCAAATTTTACAAAAACACAAGATAAGGGCCATCTTCGCCGCTTCGCTAAGGCCCCCGGATGCATCCCATCTCCGCGCGCCTTCGTACCCAAAAGTATTTCCCACGACTGGGAGTGAGCAAATGTCGCAGGTCAATTTCCTACTTCGGGTTACTCCCCACCTAAGTGCAATGCAATGGCACACCAAACATACAACATATGCTAATATATCACTCATGCATATATTAACAATTTAAATCCCATACATCATGTTATTTAGTTTATAATAATAACATAAACTTAGCTCACATAGGCTAAGGCACAATCCGGAGGTTCGTCTTGGAACAGCCCACAATTTCACGATCAACATGTTATTCACCCATGGCAACAACACACATCACACAAATCACACAAACAGTCTATGGACTATCCAAACCACACCAAGGATTTATTCACTCGGTCCAAATCATTTGGAACCGAAGTCACAGCCATCCAGGCCTCAACAAATCCCTATCCATTACAAGGCCCTTAAACAAAAAGTAAGGCAAGTAGGAGAAAAACCCCTACTTCACGGAGTTTGTCGAAACTCCCCAAATCTGGTATCCACGCGTAGCCCTCGACGTGTAGACCAACTTTGCCTCTTGTACTGAAGCGAACCGACGGTCCGATCGTCGTAGATCTTAGAGAGAAGCCGGACTTTCTCTCTCTAAAACTCACTCTCCGAGCCCACTCCGCCGTCCAAACCGCCGTGCAAGAAATGAAGATTGAGAAGATGATGTCTTCTCAAAATTACAAGCTGTCTCCTCATTTCTTTGACTTTCTAACCCCATTTACACATGGCTCAATGTGAGCCATGCATCTCATTTTGTGCCAATGTGTCCTCACGAGAACATGCAGCTGGTAGCTTGGTCCCCCGCTACCTGGCAGCCCTCTATTCCCGCCTACACTTGGCATCCCCTTGCCTTGCCATGTGTCATCCGACACCCCACGCCTCCAAAAACGTGAAATCCCGACCACCTGAACGAACCAAATTGACGTGGTAGCTGATTTCACTCAGACGATTCTAACGGTGCCGTCCGTTTCGTCATCCGAGATCTAGAAAAATTTCGGATTTTGACCTAAATTACCATTTTATCCTCCTTCAGGGAATCTGGATTTTCCGGGGTCTCACAGATATTGTTCATCTTTCGTCTTATTATCATTAACAATTCAATTAATTCCCTTCATGTCCCTTATTCTAGATTTTTGACACTTGACACTATCTAGGCCGTCCATTTCAATCATCTCTCTAATCTTTCCACATGTGTCACAAGAGTATATGTAGTAGGTGACTTTTGTCACATCACATGTCTCAAATCCGCTTTAAGCACCCCGACATCCGGTGCCTCTCGAAAAACATGAAATTCTCGACCGCTCCTGAGTTCGACGCCGCGGGTAGCCAGATTTGGCGAGACCATTCCAATCCAGTGAAATCAAGCCACATCCAAGACTCCAGAAAATTTTCGAGTTTCACCTAAATAACCATTTTGGCCCTTTTTCGTAAAAATTGGAATTTTCGGGTCTAGATAGTGGAGCTCAAGTTTTATCTGACATCAAGATTTTAGCACCCGAGGATTCTAATTTGAGTAAAGGCATAGAAAAATCTGTTTTTGGTAAAGGTAGGGGTATAGGGTAATCACCACAAACATGCTTATGCTCGCACTTCTTATTTCCTTTATCCCTCGCAAATACTGCGGCGATTACCCCCATACCTCACCTTTACCAAAAACTGATTTTGCTATGCCTTTACTCAAATTAGAATCTCGATTACTAAAAAGTCTTGATTTTTGTAATCAGATAAAAATTAAGCTTGAATCCCTTTATGTTGAGAATCCCTTACAATTTTGGGATAACAATAAAATTTATGCAACTCTTGAATTAAAAGACCCCGATAAAGATTATTGGGTAAAACCCACATGAGACACAATGAGTTAGATGCAAAGTTTCAACTTCATTAAATTATGTGATTTAAATCTAATTGGGTATTCAAAAGCCAGCATAGTAAGGCTGTAAGACCTTAGAAATTCAATTTACGGAAAGAACAAAATCGTAATTTAGTTACAAAGTTGTTAATTTCGGTTAAAAATCTGCAAATTTATTCTCTCTAGATCTCGGATGAAGCAGTTCCTTGACAGATAAATCTCATGAAATCTAGTGATACGTAAAATTTCGTCGAATTAGAGATAAGATTCTACGTTTTACTGAGGTATCGCGTTTAAGTCTTTGTAAAATGATTTTCGATGTGATGAAAGTCACATATAACAAATACTCATGTGTCATAAGTGGTATGAGTAGAGAACTGATGAAAATGGACAGCCGAAATAGTACCGAATGTCAAAATTGGAGAAAGAAGGGACATAATTGGCAATTTGGAATTTGATTAAATGCTTTAAAGACAAAATTTTGTACAATGCGTCTCCTTCATTTTGAGCCAAAAAAAAAACGACCAAGAGCGTGAGATGCGATGGCTGGAGTTTTAAATTTTAGTGAGAGAGGTTTCCTTCTCTCTAGAAATACGAGCAGTGACTTCGATCTTCGGGACGAAGGAAAGGCGCTCTACGTGGAGAGAGGCTTCGCGTGGGTGCAGTTTATGGAGTTTAGAAAAACTCCTTGAGGTGAGGTTTCTCCTATTTGGGTTTTATTCCTCTTTAAATTGCTTTCTGAATGTTTGGTCAGATATGAGGTAGTGAGGGCCGTTTGATCAGTCCCCGAACCTTGGAATGGAATTGATATAAATTTTTGAAATCTCATTGTTGCATCCGTGACTGACCACGACTGGTTTGGGTGTCAAATGTGTTTTTCCATGATGAATCATGTATTGATTGGAATGAGGCCGGAAATGGCGGAAGTGCGGAGTTCCACCAAGGTAAGGCGATGAATTGTGAATTTTCGGGAATAATGCTTAGGGGTTTCGCTGTCCTGAAATGTTCTGAAATAATTTTTGTGAATTAATATGTTTAGTCGAGTAATTCAAGTAAAATTGCTCGTGTTTGGTGTTATGATGAGAATGGTACATGTATGAATTAATTAATTTACATGACATGATTGTGTGAATTAAATTTTTTGTAAATATATGCATGTTTATATATTTACTGTGAATCAAATGTGTGGAATTGGCATGCATGCATTCCATATGCCTTTGGGTTTCAGGACTATAGGAGTGAGTGCTTGAGATGAGTCTAGAGAAAATGGTTTGGAGGGTTGTCTAAAAATATTAATTATCGGAGGGTAATCCAAACAAATAATATCAATCGTCGGAGTTGCCCAATTGATATACACACATCGGAGGGTTGTCCACAAATAAACAAAATAATAATTCTCATACGAGGCTTAGGCGAGTGTGAGAGAGTCGGGAGAGGACTAAGGGATGCGAGTTGGTCGTATGAACATTGAGTAGGATCATGCATTTTGAATATATGTTTATTTTGGAACATTGCACTGCCTTAGGTAGAGAGTAGCCCACTTAGGGCCGATTCCACTGCGACATTGAATTCACCACTGTCGGGGATATTATTTTACAGGTATAGGGAGCGTGCAAGGGGACAACTTGTCCTAGGGATTGAGAATTGGAAGAAAGTCGGGTTGTGGCTTTGGTTGATGATATATACATGTATTGAAATGTCAAATTTAATATTTGTATTGTATAAGAGTGAAAATATTGTAACTCTTGTAACTATTTGGTATATAGTTGGATTCATAGTTAGTATGTATTATGAGTATCGTTTGTGGGCCCAAGTGGCCGTATTACTCATGTGATTGGATATATTGGATATATTGGATCTATTGTACTGTTTGGGACATGTATATGCAGGTTTTGTATTTGGGTAGAGCTCCCCGTACAAAGGAGACTTTGCCCGATTTTCGTGAAAAATGTCGGGTCGCCAGAGCATTCCACAGTATTCGCGGGTTGAGCGGGTAGTTAACGGACCCACAGGATTTGGGGGCGTCGCAGTTAATTATCGGAAGCTTATCGGCTACCTAGGGCTTGGGGGAGATTTGAGCTTAGGCCATAGTCTTTGAGGTATAAGAACATCCTGCTAGGTGGGTTCGATGTTGAGCATAGGTATGAGATTACACAGGAAATCACTTGGGACAAACTAGGACTACGCATGCGTGTGTTGGTGTGTTTTGTGTGATTTGATGATTTATTATGTGATCATGTATGAATGATGTTTATAACATGGTTTGTGATATGTTATGATGTTTGGGTGTTTAGGTAATTAGCACTTATTATGTTGGAAAACAAATCTTAGGAGTTTATAATGTGTAAACTAGAAATGAAATAAATTGTAATCAATTTATTTGGTTTATTGGAGGACAAAATAGAATTTTTAATAAAAATGTTAAGGTGTTAGAACACTTTGAGGGTTTATAGTGAGTAAAAACTGGAAAAGGAAAATAAATGAAAAAAAAATGATAAAATGATAAAGTGAAGAAAATAAATGTCCTTAAATTTATTCAGTTGTAAATTGAAGAAAATAATTACTGGGTTTTACAAGTTGTAAAATTGAAGAGAATGGAGTAAAATAAGTATATTTGGAAAAAAAAAAAAATCAAATCAAATAAAATTTGACAAAATTTTCGAAAAATAAAATTTTCAAAAATGAAATTTTTCGAAAATAAAATTTTGTTGAAAACAATATTTTAAATGCAAAATTGATTGCCTTGCATTACCTATAAATGCAAGGACAATGTGTATACACTGATTTATGTGTATGATTAGTGTCTGAGAATTTGTGTTAATGCCTTAGAATCTTGTATTGAATTTAATTTGTCATTGAAGCGCTATAGATAGCTAGTCGAGGACGGGGCGTAGAGGGCGTTCAGAGTGCTGGTCGAGGGCACCACGGTGTTTGATCGGCGGGCTCACTGAGGCTGTGGAGGTATTCACGTGTTCTTATCGCCGCAGCGGTGTGCGAGGTAGACGGGAGATCCACAGTAACCTCCGAGGTTTAGGGCGTATCATCCTCGACATTCACGGGGAGGAGATCCAGAGTGGTGGTAGACCATTGGTTCATGCGGTCGAGCGTCTTGGAGGCTATGGAGATCACCTCGATCTGACTAGGATCGAGTTAACCGCATTCAGTAGAGAGGCAGGCCGGGTATGGTGGAGATGGGGTGGGACTTCTAGAGACTTAGAGGTTATGACATGGGCGAGTTCGGGGCTGTTCATGGGTAAGTACTCCAGGAATTTGCGAGGCATGCGAAGGCTCGGGAGTTCCTAGGCGACGAGGCGATGTGTGATGGATTATGTGACTAGGTTCATAGAGCTAGCATGATTTGTTGATGATCACGTGGCCACATACATGACCAAGGTTAGGAGACTTGAGAATGGGTTGAAGTTGTCCATTCGGGGCAGGATCGTAAGATTTCGCCTACGAGACATGGACTCCATGGTTGGGACGACCCTGACCATAGAGAGAGAGATCGAGAATGGTCGGAGCACTCGGGATATGGGTGTTGGTAGCAAGAGGGAGGATTAGTCTTCTTCTAATTAAGGAAAGTGAAGACTACGCGCCCCGTACGATTTTTCGAGGACGAGGCCGAGTTGGGCATGTGAGACGGGTTGCCCCGGGAGACGGGGGATCCCGGGGTTTAGGCCCAGCCACCCGATCCTAGTCGAGTAGTAGGACAGGAGATCGATCGTTCACCTGGCCTTGATGCAGTGAGAGAAGGCCAGTCTTGATTCGAGGGAGCTACGGGCACCTCATTTCACATGTACAAGCCGAGGGCGGTATAGGTAGAGGTAGAGGGCGAGGCCCACGAGAGCGAGACATCGAGGGGGTTCAAGGCGTTTTTCACGCCATCACACATGAGGGCGAGTCAACGAGATCAAGCCCGGTTATACAAGGTATGTTTTTGCTATCTCGCCTATGGGCAAGAGTGTTATTTGATTCTGGTGCTTCACATTCATTCATTGCTGCATCAGTCGTGATCGAGTTGGGCTTAGAGGTTGAGACCTTAGAGGAGCCTTTGTATGTGAGTTCTCCCCTAGGGATTAGGGCGAGAATAGGGATGATATGTCGAGGTATGAGTTTGATGCCGGGGACTCTACTTCTGATGGACACGAGGATCATGGACATCCTCGAGTTAGATGTATCTGGGGATGGATTGGTTGACAGCTTACAAGGTCGTTATCGATTGTGAGATCAGGAGGGTTACCGCCTACACGCAGGATGGTACTCATGTGGTGTTTCAGGGAGACAAGCATGACATTTTGCCCATCCCCAGTATGAGTCAGTGTCGAGGGACAGGTTAGCGGGTTGGCTGTGAGGCTAACCTACTGGAGAGCGGAGAGACCGGACTTAGATCTACCTCGAGTAGTATGCGAGTATGTGGATGTTTTCCAGATGAGCTACCTGGACTACCTCCACGGGTAGTAGACCGATGTCGAGTTACACTACACAGTACTTCACCGTCTCTATGACTCCGCGTAGGATGGCCTTGGATTGATTCTGCGAGGAACTGAGAAGTCCGATTCACGGGAGCTATTGGATGAGGGGTTCATTAGGCAAGGCACTTCACCATGGGGAGCTCAGTTCTATTTGCGAAGAGAAGGACAAGACCCTTCGATTGTACGTGATTACTGGAAACAATTGAGGCAGGGTTACGATCAAGAATCGGTACCGTTACGAGGATTGACGATTTGTTGGTCGATTGAGAGGGCGAGTACACTTTCGAGATGGGCGCTACCTCCAGCTGGTTACCATGGTGAGGGTTAGGGATCTGATTATCCTTAAGACGGCGTTTAGGGCGTGTTATGGGCACTTTGAGTTTGCGGTGATGCCCTTTAGTTGTGAATGAGCCAGCGGCATTCATGGATCTCATGCTTGGCTCTATTCGAGCTAAGCACAGGGTGGAGTTTAGTCGTAGTCTTCGTGGATGACATCTTGATACACTCCCGGTCGAGTGGGAGCATGAGTATCACTTGGTCGTTTCTACGATTGTTGAGAGACCATCGGTATGCATCCAAGTTGATAAGTCGAGTTCACAGCTTCTTGGGGTGAAGTTTTGGGACGCACGTGATTGTCGTCGAGGAGTGTCGGTCGACCCAGGAGAAGGTCGAGGCGGTGATGAGTTGGGAGGCTGGAGTCGGTCTTCGGGAGATCTGCGTGAACTCTTGGGATTAGGTTGGGTATTACAGAGTTCGTGAGGATTCTCCCGGGATAGCCGACACCTGACTAGGTTGACCGGAAGGAGGTCGGGTTTGATTAGGATGGCCGTGCGAGGAGGCATTCCAGGAGTTGAAGAGGAGACTTACTTTGGCTCCATACGATGGATTCAGGACGGGGACCGGGTACCACAGTGTGTTGTGATGCCTCGAGGGCGGGATTGGGATGTGTTTGATCAGTCCGGGAGGTAGTAGCTTATGGTTCTCGTCGGTTGAAGAATCCACGAGCAAAATTACCCACACGACATGGAGTTAGCGTAGTACGTCTTCGCGCCTTGAAGATTTAGGCGCCTTACCACTACTTATACGAGGAGTTCGAAGTGTGCACTGAGACCATAAAAGTGAAATATATTTCACCTGACCAGGACCTCAATATGAGGCAACATAGATGGATGGAGTTCTAGAGGATTATAGCTTCACTTTGCGTACCATCCGGTAAGGTAAATGTGGTATACAATGCACTCAGTGCGGAAGTCCACGAGGAGCGTTAGCTAGTATAGCTTCGGGAGTGGCGGATCTTTCGAGACTATGGGGCCGGTTTGGACTCACGATGCATTGGCGGACTGGTGCGCGGGGTTTGGTGGCTACAGGTCACGGTGACGAGTGATTGAGTCGATGGTAGACGTGAGATAGTGTCCATGGGGACCGAAATCTGATCAGGTATGGGTGTTTGGATCGTTCACATAGATAGTAGTCTTCGATAGGGGGCGGGTAGTGGTTCCCCCGGTTGACCCGGTGAGAGGAGATTCTCGGGGAGTTTTGCTGGCTCTCGAGTTGCCGTGCATCCAGTGTACGAAGATGTACGGGATCTTAAGTCGCCCGATGCGATGGAGTGGGATGAAGAGACCGCAGTAGGGGACTTTGTTCGGCGATGTCTCACATGTCGGCGAGGTTAAGAATTTGAGCACGGAAGCCCGACAAGGCTACTTCAGCCATTGGAGGTGGCTGAGTGGAGGTAGAACGCGTCACGATGGACTTCTTGGGCCACGCCGCCGCGGGACTGCGGCCCGAAGCATGGCCGGTGTGGTGATAGTGGACCGGCTCACGAGAGTCGGCACATTTTCTAGCGGTCTGCGGATGACCTTCGCCTTGGAGGGTGCAGTTACCAGCTGTTTGAGAGATAGTCCGGCTACATGGGTACCGATATCCATAGTGGCGGATAAGGGACCAGAGGTTCTGAGGCGCACTTTTGGAAGAGTTTCAAAGGCTATGGGCTTCCTGGTAGTATGAGCCTGGCGTTAGCACCCTCAGACAGATGGTAGTCTGAGAGGACTATACAGGTATTAGAGGACATGCTACGAGCATCGTCATGGATCATAGGCGGTTGGGAGGAGCGGTTGCCCATGCTAGTGGGTCGCCTCCAACAAGCGGTTATCGGGCGGTATATAGATGGCACCGTATGAGGCCGCCATGGGAGGCGTACGGTCGCCATTATATTGGGCCGAGGTGGGAGAGGCTCCATCGCTGGTCTGATTTGATTGAGACACCTCGAGAGAAGGTAGGCTTGATATGGCGACGCCTTCTCATGGCTTAGAGTCGGCAGAAGAGCTATGCGGATGTGCGACGTCGACCTTAGAGTTCGAGGTTAGGGATCACGTCTTCTGGAAGGTGATGCCTAAGAGGGGAGTGGTCAGGTTCGGTAAGCGTGGGAAGCTATCGCCGAGGTTCATTAGACCCTTCGAGATACTCAAGAGGGTAGGCACCATTGCGTACCGATTAGCATTACCGCCCAGCATGTCAGGTGTCCACGAGGTGTTTCACGTCTACATGCTCTGAAAATATACTCCAGATCCAGCTCATGTGGTGGATTGGGGACAAATTGAGGTTAACACGAACGAGACCTTCGAGGAGGGACCAATGTGCATTGTTGATAGTCGTGATCAAGTTTTGCGACGCAAGACCGTGAGGCTAGTGAGGGTACTATGGAGGCACTATGGAGTGGAGGAGTCCACGTGGGAGCGTGAGGACACGATGCGGGCCACCTATCCCTTCTTGTTTAGGGATGAAGGTACGTAGTTTAGTCGTTTAAGATTTAAATGACTGTTTACATGCATGATAGAGTGCCCGTTGCATATGCATGTGAGTGATTGTGATTGTCGAATTTCGGAATGAAATTTTAAGGAGGGGAGAATGTAAGACCCGAGAAATTCAAATTTATGAAAAAAGGGCAAAATCATAATTTCAATTACAAAGTTGTTAATTTCGGTTAAAAATCTGTAATTTATTTTATAGATCTCGGATGACAAAACGGATTTCACCGTTGGAATCGTCTCGCGAAATCTAGCTAGCACGTAAAATTTCGTCGAATTCCGAGACAGTCAGAATTTACACGTTTTTTGAAGCATCACGTTTCGGGTGTCGTAAAACGATTTTCAATGCAACGAAAGTCACATATAACAAGTACTCATGTGTCATAAGTGTTGAGTAAGAGGAAATGATGAAAATGGATGGCGGAAATAATAGTCTGGGAATGTCAAAACTGGAGAAAGAAGGGACATGATTGGCAATTTGGAATTTGATTAAATGGCACTAAAAGACAAAATTTTGTATAGTGTCGTCTCCTTCATTTTTGAGCCAAAAAAAAACGACCAGGGGGGGCAATGACGGGATGCAGTGGCTAGAGTTTTAAATTTTTAGTAATAGAGAGTTTTCCTTCTCTCTAGAAATCGAGACGATCTAGCAGTCGCGTCTTTGGGAGACAAGGAAAGTTGCTCACAGCGGAGAGGAGCTTTGCATGATCTGGATTTAAGGAGTTTAGACAAACTCCTTGAGGTAGGGGTTTCTCCCTATTTGGGTTTTATTCCCTCTTTAAATACTTTACGAATGTTTGAGTCGAAAGAGTAGTGAGGGGCACGTTTGATCAGTCCCCAGGCCCAGGACCGAATTGATATATTTTGAAATCATTGTTGCGTAGTGGCTGACCCTGGTGGTTTGGAGGTCATCAAATGTGTTTTCCATGATGAATCATGTATTGATTGGAATGAGGCCGGAAATGGCTGGGAAATGCGGGTTCTAAAGGTGAACCGATGAATTGTGAATTTTCGGGAATAGTAACCGAGGTTTCTTATTCGAAGCATTCTCCGCAAATAATTTTTTGTGAATTAATATGTTTGGTCGAGTAATTCAAGTAGAATTGCTCGTGTTTGATCGTTAGCCCAAGTGAGCTAATTTTGATGTATGAATTAATTAATTTACATGACATGATTGTGTGAATTAAATTTTTGTAAATATATGCATGTTTATATATTTACACGTAGATGGCTGTATTGGAATTGGCATACATGCATTGTATACCTTCCAGAACTTTATGGTTATAGGAGTGAGTGCTTGAGATGAGTCTGAGAAAATGGTTCGGAGGGTTGTCTAAAATATTAATTATCAAGGTAGTCAAATTAAAAATATCAATCGTCGGAGTTGCCCAATTGATATTCATCGGAGGGTAGTCCTGAATAAAAAATATCGATCGTCGAGTTGCCCAGTGCCGGTATTAGCCGGGTAGTCCTGAGCAAATAATATCAATGCGTCGGGTTGCCCAGTTGATATACGCATGGAGGTTTGTCCACAGCAAATAATATAATAATTCTCATCACGAGGCTTAGGCGAGTGTGAAATCGATGAGGACTGGGATCTGAGTTGGTCATATAGACATTAGTAGGATCATGCATTTGCTTGAATGGTATGTTTGTTTTAAGGAACATTGCACCACACTTAGGTAAGTGGCCCACTTAGGGGCGATTCACTGCGAGCATTAGCTCACCTGTCGAGGATGTGCACAGGTACAGGGAGCGTGCGAGGGGACGGCTCGTCCTAGGGTTTGAGGATTAGAAGAAAGCCGGGTTGTGGCTTTGGTTGATGATATATACATGTATTGAAATGTCAAATTTAATATATGTGTTGTATAAGAGTGAAAATATTGTAACTCTTATAACTATTTGGTTTATAGTTGGATTCATAGTTAGTATGTATTATGAGTATCGTTTGTGGGCCCAAGTGGTCATATTACTCATGTGATTGGATATATTGGATATATTATGGATCTATTATGCTGTTGGGACGGTATATACGGGTTTTGTATTTTTAGGTAGAGGCTCCGTACAAAGGAGACTACGCCGATTTTAAAGTGAATGTCGGTGCGCCCGACATTCCACGAGTATTCAGCCGGAGTTGACGGGTAGTTACTTGGACCCCCGAGATTTGGGAAAAATCACAGTAGCCCGGCCCAACTGTAGTAGAGCGAAATAAGGAGATTAATAGGAATAAGGCCCGTATGGTTGTTAACTTCAAACAGTTAAATGATAATACAATTTTTGATGGTTATTTCCTACCAAATAAAGAAACATTGATTCATAAAACTAGAAATTGTAATTGGCACTCAAAGTTTGATTGTAAGTCAGGATTCTATCAAATTAAGATGATTGAAGAGTTTAATCCATTAACTGCCTTTAGTACTCCCCAAGGACACTATGAATGGAATGTACTACCCTTTGGATTAAAAAATGCTCCTCAAATTTTTCAGAGAAAAATGGATAATATTTTTAGAGAGTATGATTTTATACATGTATATGTTGATGATATGCTTGTATCTTCAAAAACAAAATAACAACATCTAAAACATTGAATACCTTTATAAATTTATACGAACACATGGTATTGGGTTATCTAAATAGAAGTCCATTATAGGAGAACCTAAGATAGAATTTCTAGGATTATTAATTGATTAAGAAGGAATAGAATTACAAAATCATATTCTAGAAAAAATTAAAGATTTTCGAGAAAAAATAACGGATCAAAAACAACTACAAAGAATTGTAGGCATATTAAATTGTGCTGTAAAAATCTTGGCGATTTGAAAATTAACCGACGAAAAACATAGATTTGTATTCTCACAGGAACACAGAAGAACATATTAGATTTATAAAATCACAGTGTACTGATTTACCAAAATTAAAACTTCCACTAGATGAAGATGATTTAATCCTTGAAACAGATTCCTCAAAAAGTACATGGGCAGCAGTACTAAAAAGAAGAAAAATGATTATGAAAATTCTGGCCCTTTGAAAGAGCGTTATCACATTAATGAAAAAGAGTTTTTAGCTGTAATAAAAGGATTAAAGAAATTTTCATATTTTTTGTTACCGAAAAAATTTGTTTTAAGAACTGATAATACTCAGGTTGAAGCATTTATTAAAAACAATTTACCCTGCAAACCTAATACAGCGTTTGATTAGATGGCAAACATCTTTCACGAATATAATTTTGATGGTAAGAGTATTCGCTCACGTAATTTCACCGAGAGATGGCAGAAAAGCCAAAGATTGATGAAGTGATTAACAAATCTTTGAGGAGATGTCAATTTTTGATCGAGTAAGCAATCACTTTATGATTGTTTGGATCGACATGAGTGCAGAGACCTCCATTGAAAAAGTAAAGTTAAATGTTAAAGAAGTTTGATTCTGCCGATCTAGAAAGAATGGTGAAAGATTACACTAACTATGAAATGATTCTTACTACTTTTTTCAAAGCAGATATTGATATATCATCCATCGATATCAAAGATGATTTAAGAAAAATATGCTTTTGAAAAGGTGAATCATCAAATACTATTTAACATGCATGAAATATACCCTAGTCTTTTCGACATGTTTAGGGTATTTTGTAGGCATAAATTGAAATTTTCGTAATTTAAATGCGAAACATGGAAATTGAGAAACACGGAATTTGTACAAGATACAAGGGAAAAATTGTAATTTGGAAAAAAGGATATGAAAGATATAAGAGAAGAAGAGTGTGGGCTCAATTAGAATACAACATAAGTTGATTTGCAAAAATAAGAGTGGGGACTAAAGAAATAAATAGAAACTTAACTTAAAAAATGGGTTTTGAGAGCCAAACATGGCCTAAGGGAAATCCTTGATTTAAGACCAAAATTTAGACCTACATTTTGGAGGAGAACAAATCATGAAGGCTTGAGAAGAGAAGGGAAGAGGAAGAAGGAAGGAGCCAAGAAGGTATGAATTTCTATGATTTTTTTGGTAGCATGGATTTACATGGAAAGCAAAGGATCTTATGGTTTGTAATATGGAATTCTAGCGAAATTTGGGTTCCAAACCTAGGGTTTAGTTAGGAATTGATCCTATGCGCTCTGGGGTTTACGAGATAAGGGTGAGTTGAAAAACTCTAGCTTAGTTAATATAAGCATGGGATCCTCCCTTTGAGGTTGGATTCATGAATTGATTACCAAAGTAATGGTGTTTGGGTTAGAACAAGCCCTAACTAATCCTTGTGTTTAGTTTATTATGAGTTATAACCCATATTAGAGTGGTTTTGGGAGTAATTCATGAAAGGTTTTTGAAGAAAGACAAGTATTGAAAGATGAATTGAGTATAATAGAGATTACAAGATGAACATGAAGGGGTTTTGATGTGTATAGATTATTGAGTTGGTTTGGGTAACAATATATGGAAAAAGGGAAGAAAAACACACATTATGGGCAATTTTCTAGGGGCGGTACCAGTACCGAACAGAGCGGTACCGGTACCATCAGTGTTTTGTTTTTCTATTTTGACTAGCGTTCGTATTTTGGCCATAACTTACTCATTAATTATTCGATTTGAGTGATTCAAGTTTCTGGTTAAAATAGACTTCAAGGAGAACCAAACATCTTGAAATATGTACCTTCAAATTATGACTCTAGGTGGCCTAAAAATTCACTCAAAGAGGGGGTACCATAAGTGTTATGTCCACTGGTAACGGTACCATTACTAGTTGCTCTGTTTCAAACCAGTGTTCGTATATTGGCCATAAATTGGTCATTTATGATCCGATTTAAGTGATTCAAGTTTCTAGTTAAGCTAGACTTCAAGGAGAACCAAACATCCTGAAATAGGAACCTTAAAATTCTAACTCTATGTGGTCTAAACATTCCTCAAAATTAGGTATGTTCAAGCCAATTTAAGTTGTTTTTGAACATAGAGTAGTACGGGTTGTTTAGGACATTACTTGATATCGATTGCTCCCGGTTGGGTGAATTCAGTTGGGGAGAACCCTTAGCACCTTAGCTTTAAAGGAGTACAAAGAACTAGTGTCAAATATGGAGTCAAGACACTGGAAAATGGGTATTACAAACTGTCTCGAGTGTAAAATTGGTAAATTGACTAGTTTGGCATGAAAATGCCATAACTTTGAATTTGGATGATCAATTGGAATGATTCCAATTTCTAAAGTAAAATGAGACCATAGAGGACAAGAATACATGAATGATGTGTGAATACATAGACATCATATTGTACAAGTATATGAAATGCCATATGTAATAGGCATGAAACAAGAAAAGTATAGGAAATGTAAAATGTATAAATGTGTTCATGAAACATGAATATGATATGAAACATGAAAATGAACTGAAACATGAACATGAATATGAAAAGCAATATGGCATGAACACAGAACGTGATAAAGATAGGTTATGAGTTACAGAAGATATGATAATTATGACTACCTAGGACGAGAAAAATGAATGAGTGGGCGTTACGATCGGTGCTTGGCACTCTGTTAGTGCTGGCTCTGTTCGAGTGGGCGACGCGTTCTGTTCAATACTTCGTTACTCCTGATTGGTGCTCACGACACTCCACATTTAGTGCTGGCCTCCTACCTTT
Organism: Tetrastigma voinierianum; assembly: GCA_016808115.1. Taxonomy (NCBI): domain Eukaryota; kingdom Viridiplantae; phylum Streptophyta; class Magnoliopsida; order Vitales; family Vitaceae; genus Tetrastigma; species Tetrastigma voinierianum. Next base: position 172,088 of record JAEQBH010006495.1, on the reverse strand, counting down.
AGGCTACGGCACCTGATGCTATGTGTACCTTTGGGTGCTTATTATCTTCAACGTCTACTCGTCTTTCTTATGATTGAGATGCAGTAGTAAGCTGTTATATGATAAGAATCTGAATAAAGAATTAGAGTAAAGAATGAATATGGTAAAGATATGAATGTACCTACGGTGCCTGCGAATATCATTTTGTAGTACCCTCACGGTACTTTTGTATAAATAAATCCCTCTGTAGTACCTAGGGTACTCGTATCAGTAAAATAAAGTATAAGTTACGTAATATAAGTATAAAGTCGATGGTACCTCTGGTACCTTTGTATATGATGAATCTGATACGTAGTACCTATGGGTACTTTTGTACAAAGTAAAATGTTACGCCAGTACCTCACGGTACTTAGTATCCGAAATACAGAATAAGCTCCGTAATACAAGTATAAGATTTGTAATACAAGTATATGCTCCGTAATAAAAGTATAAGATTCGAAATACAAGTATATGCTCCGTAATACAAGTATAAGATCCGAAATACAAGTATATGCTCCGTAATACAAGAATAAGATTTGAAATACAAGAATAAGTATAAGTTCTCTAGTACCCTCTGGTCATACATGCTCTGATTAATTTACGTAGTACCTCACGAATACTTTTTGTATGCGATTAATTTATGTAGTACCTACGGGTACCTCTGTATAAGCTCGGATTCAGGATAAACTCAGTAGTACCTACGGGTACCTCGTATGAGTAAGTTAGTAGTACTTTATTGTTTTTAATTAAATATAAGTTTGATTTAAGCACAAGTATGTGTCTTTTGGGACATTTGAACAAGTATAGTACTTTACAGTACTTCCGTATAAGAATAAGTTCACTTAATACCGATGCTCGTTCCGTAATATCTCTGTAGTACCTACGGGTACCTCCGAACAAGTGTAAACTCCGTAGTATAAGTATAAGTCCTATGGTATAAGTATAAGCCTTGTAGTACCTAAGGGTACCTCTATATAAGCATAAGTTACGCAGAAACTCAACGGAGATCGAGATGAATATAAGTACCGGTCGTGTGTATAAGTACCTGCAACATAGCATAAGTTACGTAAGCTCCCTACGGGATCACGAGAGAGATATAAGTACCAATACGTGTATAGAGTACCTTGCTATGAAGCATCGACTCTACATAGCTCCTACAGGGATCTAAAAAGTATAAGAAACGAGATAAGTATGAGTATGTGGATAAGTACCTCCGTATAAGTATATGTATAAGGGAGATCAGTATAAAAATGTGTCCTACGGGAGATCAGAATAAGAATAAGTTTGCCTTAAGAGTATGTTCTGAGTAAGTATAAGATTGCTATAAGTATAAGTTCAGTACCATAGACGAGAGATCCGAACAAGCATAAGTTTGTTACAAGGATAATTATGTATGTAAATTTGTTATATGAATTCATGAAGATTTTGAGATCAGTTACTGTTATATGTTTGTTATGATTCAGTATAAGTGCATATGTTTCTGTATAAGTTATATGTTTCCCACTAAGCGTAAATCTTAACATAGGTTTTTAATCCGTGTAGGTACAAAGGAGGACATCTGCGATCTTCCGCATACAGTTGGGCCAGCACACTAGTAGGGGTTCATCACAGTATGTCCCGTGCTCTGATTTGTAAATGTAAAAGTACAGTTTTTGTATATGTAAATGGGGTAAGTATCACATTATTATAGATTTTTTGATGGACACAGCTCTAGTGGTAATTCTTTTGTATATTAAAATGATTTTTGTTATTACAGAAATTTTTTGTATACCCATAAGTACAAGTTTAGTTGTGAAAAAAAAAAAAAAGCAGGTACAGAGTCCCATTATATAGTCTCGCGCCTTGAACCCGGTTCGGATTCGCCATTTGGGTCGGACCGGGAATTGGGGTGTGACAATTTCTCTTCGTCCTCAGACATCCAAAACAAAACCAATTTTTGATAACCCAGTGATGTCACAGGAACGAGAGATCATGAGATTACATGGAGAAACCATGGAACGATTATTTGGATTAACAAATACCAAACATAAGATTATTGATAAATCTGGAATTTTCCCACGAATATATTTTCTTCAAGGATCCAATCCTGAAGAAATTAGAGAATTGTATGATTTTGGTAGTATTGCTACCATATACCTAACCACACCTAATTTTCCGGAGATCGAAAGATTATCGGGTTGGATTAAAGACGATGTTCGGGACAATTTTGGGAATAATTCCCTCATAAAGATTGATGACACACTAGCACTCGATTTTTTCAGTGCTAGCCCTTATTTTGATGAAAATCAAACATATCTAGTATGGCACCTTATCCGAATGCGGAAGATTGTTAATGAAAGAAACATGATTTCAGATACAAAAAAGATTTTTCGTTCATTCATTAAGGATAATGTTCATTACTGTTGAGGGCTTGGATTAATAATCGTTAAACGACAGATGGAGAATGCTTTTAAAAAACCTTTTAGGAGCTATGGAAAACCAGAAAGATTGGGTTCAGTGATGATTTCTATAGGCTATAGGGTTACTTCCAACTCTACAAAGAGATTTCTACTCAGAAAGATTGATTTGATTAAGACAGGAGAATTGTGTTCTTCCCCTCAAGCATTAGATTATGTGGAAAGACGCTTTGCTGAAGAAAACAATCCATCAAGATTCAGCCAGCACGTTTGGACAAAATCTACAAAAGATGATTATGACTAAAAAAGGATAAGATTCCAAAACCGGCCACAGATTTCCCAACATACCAGTTGATTAGCACATGGTTTTCAAAAGCGAGGATAATTTGTAAAGTAAACTCATGAACTTTATAGCACTCGATTTAAAACTATTGTTGAAGATTTTATTATGAATTGAAATCGGAAATTCAATTCCGAAGTTTCCTATAAATATGTAAACCACTAGTTTGTAGGAGGGATGAAATCTCCCTCTTTTCCTTAAGTTTTTATTTCTTTATCTGTAAGATACAAAGTGTGAGAGCTGCTCAGCCTATATAAGATTTGTAAGTACTGTAATTTTCCTTTTCTTTAAGTAATATTTTCTTGTAAAATGTCAGGCTAGATTTTATTCTAAGCCTTAGTATTATGCATAAATAAAATCGTACTTATTCATAAATTTTTTTTCATTATTGGTCCATTAAATTCATTAGTATTTTTTATTTACTGCCTACGCCCTAAGGTAGGAAATGAATTAGAAGTATCTTTGGTAACATTGAAGAGTGTCCCCATGGTAAAGGTAAAAATCACATCGTCGGTCGAAGTGGGATTAGCGAGAGATTCGAGCTCTGCTACGAATGTTATTCGAGTCAAATCTTTGCCGTCGATGCAGTGGGATTAGCAAAAATAATAATGGGAGCATGGTGGACCCATAATTATGTTTTTTTTCTGAATAAGAATAATTTTATCTTTACATAATATGAAAGGCTTAGATAATATAAACATGATATGTAAGTTATAGATATTGTTAGCCATTGTATTATTTAAGATTTTTGTTATATTGTAATCAACTTTTTTAATCTTCTTGAATAGTTGACTATCAAATAATATATCCTGAGAGAAATCTCCTAAACTCTCAATCACCTGGTTATCAATAATCTCACTCATCTTCTTCAGAAGTTTCTAATTCTTCTGAACAAGTATCATCTATCTCGGAATCAGTTTCATAGATTGACTCTTCCGAGTGAAGATTATCTAAATATTCTAGTTTTCTTACTTGTATAAATTCTTAGCACATTCGATCGTTTTTGTGTCGTGCTCGATTTTGATCTTCTTTTATTTCGATCGTTTCGATTTCAGTCGCAAGGTGCTATCTGGCTTGCCTTCGGTATGCCTGAATGGGCTGAGAGGGGCTGGAGGTGTGGAGTCGGGGCCAGGTCTCTGAGAGCTCACAAGCTAGGACCGGGGGACTGGGCGTGTTTATGTGTTGTGCGGAGGATGAGCATGTAAATCGGCGGGACAAGATGCGTTTTATGCACCGCATTTTTCCCTGATGCATCATGTTCATTTTTGCATCTTGTGTGATAGGTTTGGGCTTGGAGGTTGAGGCCTCTGGAGAAGCCATGTGTGGACGTTCTTCCCTAGGATGTAGGATGAGAGTTGACCTGATATGTCAGAGTTGTGAGTCAGAGATCTCAGTGATTCTCCTCATGGTGGACCTTCGGGTGGTAGACATATCGGGTTTTGATGTCATTCATGACATGGATTAGGTTGACGACCCATTGGATTGTCAATGAGTGTGACCTCGGGAAGGTCAGCGTTTGCACACCAAGTAGGGATTGTGTAGGGTTACATATTCACGTGGGAGGATACGTATGTGCATGGAATTTCGGGACAAAATTCTTTTAAGGGGGGGAGAATGTGAAACCCCGAGAAAATCTAATTTTCTGAAAAAGGGTAAAATGGTAATTTCGGTCGAAATCCGAAATTTTTCTAGATCTCGGATGACAAAACGAACTTCACCGTTGGAATCGTCTCGCGAAATCTACATACCACGTCAAATTTCGTCGAATTCCGAGATATTTGGAATTTCACGTTTTTCAAGGCAACGAGTGTGGGTCGCGGGTATATGACTATGAAGACATGTGATGTGAAAAAAGTCACCTACTACATGTACCCATGTGACACATGTTGCATGACTAGTAAGATTATGGAAATGAATGGCTTATATTAAGCCAAGTGTCAAAAAGGCCCTTTAAGTCAAATAGTTAAATGAAGGACTGTGGGAATTATTACTTGAAAGAAAAGAATAAGTCAACTTCATCTTCTCCATTGGAAAAAACATGCAGTAGGGGTGAGAATAAGTTTTTAGAGAGAGAAAGTGTGACTTCTCTCTAGATTTCCTGGCTATCGGACCGTTGGTTCTCGTCGGAGCAAGAAGCAAAGTTGTTCTATGTGGCAAGGGCTACGAGTGGGCACCGATTTTGTGGAGTTACAACAACTCCAAGAGGTAGGGATCTTTTCCTATTTGCTTTATTCTTTGGATAAGAGCCATTTTAATGGATGAGGATTTGTTGAGGCCTAGATGGCCGTGTTTCCGGTCTCAAAATCTTTGAACTGAGTGGAGAGTCCCTATTGTGTGGCCGTGAACAATGTCGAGCCTAGGGTTTTATTGTTCACGTGATATGTTGTGTGATTTTTGTGTTGTTGGGTGATTCAAAATGAATTGCTTGGATTGTTATTAGCCATGAGCTAATTTTTGGGTGTTATTGTTGTGAGATTGAATAACATGAATTATGTGAATTAAATTTTGTTAATATATGCATGTAATATATTTGCATCAATCGTTTGGAAATGGCATAATGCATACCATATGCACGGGGGCACCCTAGATGGTTGGTGTGAGTGCATGACATGAAAGAAAATGAAAGAAAAGTGAAAACGGTTGTGAAAGGAATTTCAAGGAAGATTTTCCGAAGAATTACCTTGGAGAGTGGTCCAATAGTTCATCTCGGATGCGGGCCCATGATTGTTCGGAAAAATTATCTGGCTATTCACCTCGGAGGGTAGTCCAATATATTTACCGAAACTCGGTAGTGTGTTTTCAAGAACAAAAAGATTTTGTTTTGAAAAACTATATTTTACTTTCGCATTTGGCTTAGGCATGTGAGGGAGCGGTGAGGACTCAAGACATGGGATTGGGCATGTAGACACATTCAAGAGTAGGATCATGTATTTGCTTGAGTGTGATTGTTCATGATGACATGTGCACTTAGGTGGGGCTGCCCATGTAGAAATTATCCTGCGGGCATTTGCTCCTCTTTGTCGAGATCATTATTTGGGTACATGGAGTGTACAGGAGGACGACGTAAACTAGAGGCCGCATTTGAGAAGAAAGCCGACATGTGGCTTTGGTAGATACTTTTGTATAACATGTATTAGAAATTGTAAATTTTAATATATGTTTGAATTAAGAGTGACTTATTAACTCTTGAACCATGTAATATAGTTGGTTGGGATATATTTTGGTGAGTAATGATGTATGGGCCCAAGTGGCCATTTTTACTCATGTATTAGGTCTCATAATATGAGACAAATATTCCGCAGGTTGACAGGTGGTCAACGAGACACCATGGGATTTGGGGCGTCACAGAGCTTTTAGGAGAGTTGGTTATTTAACATGGTATCAAAGTCAATCCCCGATCTTAATGTGGGGATCTGTTTCGTTTGGCTCCGTATGAGATGTTTGTTCGTTTGGTCCCGCAATCCTATAGGCACACAACGAGAACGTTGTGTCTGTATGAGAAGTGTTTGTCACATCCCACATCGGATAGGGGAGAAGCTTCCTGACACTATATAAGTATGAGCTCTTGTCAACATAGTAGACACGTTTTAAAGCCGTGAGGGTCCCTTGGGCCCGAAGAGGACAATATCTACATGGTTGGGCTGGGTCGTTACAAATGGTATCAATGCCTGGTTTGGCAAGATGTCCTGGGTTCGAGCCATCTCTTTGCACTATACAAGTATGAGCTCCTCTCAACTTAGTAGATGCGTTTTAAAGCTGTGAGGGCCCAAAAGCAGACAATATCTACATGGTTGGGTTGGGTTAGTTACAAATGGTATCAAAGTCTTGTTTAGCTGGAGGTCCTAGGTTTGAGCCACCTTTTTGCAATTTATTCCTCATTTGTTGATTTGAAAGTTCATAGAGGACTTTATTAGGTTTGTTTGACTCTTTACATGCGGGTATGAGACTGCATGTGAGGAAAGGTTGGCATTATAAGTAGTGACTATGAGGTAGATTTAAAGAATGACAAATAAAGTGCGAGTGGAACTTTGACCTTTTGCATTGTACAAAGTCAAATCACGACTAAAAATCATGAATTAAAGATCTACATGCATAGTAAATATTCTATTATGTACTTCCATAGTGGTTTAAAAGAGAACTTAATTATCTTTAATAATCTTGGTCTACTTTATTTACATTGTATGCTTCATGTGCAAGTTAGAGTAGAAACTATAATTTTTTTTTTTTTTTTGGGCCAATAGTAAGTTGCTTCATAGGCATACAAGGGATGGCAATGGAGTCGGTTGGGTCCCCATTCCCATGAGATTTAGATTTTTTATCCACATACCCATGTCAATCGGAGGATTGGGTACCCATTCCCTACTCAAATACCTTATTCCAATTTGTGAAATGAATTGTTTTAAAAAATCATGAGTATTAAAAATCATTTATCGTATAATAGTAATAAGAATTATTGTGATCAGTTAAAGAAAAAGAAGCGCTAAAAGAAACGGTTAAAATCCGGTGTGTATCTACCTTTAAGGCTTTTTAATATAAATAAATATTTATTATATTTATATATTATATATTTAATTGGGTATTTGGGTCAGGGACGAGTAGGATATACTCAGACCCGTCCACATCCTTGAATTTGAAAATCTCCAAAACCGATTACCCATATGTTTAATTGGGTATATGGGTCTAAAATGTTCCTCCATACCTTCTTCCATTCAGATTAGGTATCGGATTCTTCATAAGGTTCGAAGAGTACCATCCTTACATACTCCACAGATCCTGACCCAAGCGAAACATTCTATTATTAATTTGGATAATGGGATCATGATTCCTGATTATGCTTTTCTAATGTAATGCTTGAGAACATTCTTTTTTTGTTTTGTAATTCTTCTTAATTTACATTTTCCTGTATTGAATTGTTGATATGGTTACAAGTGAAGATTGCAACTATGAAGAAAAGGGCACATAGAGTAGGATGAATAAACAAAATACTTGACGACAAAGGGTACCGATGAAAAAGTGTCCTTCTTTGTATTCGACTTGGAGTCTTATCTTAAATGGATCTATGATCGAGGATGGTGAATTCTTCCAAAGATTTCGCCTCAGAAAATCTAGTGTGCCAAAATCCCCTCATTTTGAAAACTGCAAGTCGAAAACACAAGTAAATGAACGTCTTGATACCCGTGGTAAGAATGGTCGGTTCCCTCCTTGGACAATTTGGAAGGATTTTGGAGCATCTATCCGCCCGTCGAACTTTCATTGAACAAATGAGATATTTGAGGCAGCGGCTATGTCAGAAGGCTCTTATCCTCTCTGGGTATGTTTCTTGGATCCAACATTGATAATGATGTGTTAAGCTTAGATACCTAGCTAAAGTTGATTGCTACATTTATGATCTAATATTGTAGCTATCTTCGGCCGGATGAATATATTGTATGAGAGACTCGTATTCACATGTGCTCATTATATGCATGTAGTTGCGGATAAATGCATAACAAAGAGTTGAAGCCACCCTGAATCTCTACAATCGTCGGTATTTTGTTTAGTTTATTTCTATGCAGCATATTAGATATCGAATAACTACAGTTTGAGTTCATTTTTGAAAGGAACCCGAAACAAGAAGTCAACTGTCTTCCTTTCTATTTCCATGTTGTTAATGACTTATTTATCTTTTGTTTTTCTACAATTCTAGTCAATGCTAACAGGAAATACAAACTATAACGAATGTATCTAATAAAGGTCCGTAAAATGGAGTAAACCCCGACATAATCACTTGTGTTCTTCTCTCTTTAAGTCTCATGTAGTAGAAATAAGCGATGGTCTTGATATGATTGGGGCTATCTTTTCTTCTTTTCTTGTTGTGTCGCTATTTGCATTAACCGAATCACGTACGATTTTCTTCAGATTACAGGATCAGATGATGACAATTATCCCTTCACAAGGAAAGTTCAAAGGGATATAATAGGTCAACAGCTTATCCGTTGAAGCGCCGGGAATCTAATGTAAGATTTCTTATCGATTGGGAGAGGCGCACCGGATTTAGTAGCGGGGCGAGTTCTTTGGAATGTCGCGGGATTCTTGCCATTGCGATTAATGAAAAAAGGGTCCTCATTACGAACTATTATAATGGCTTTTGACCATGATGATTGTGAAGGTATATAAATATCTTGTTTTCATATCTTAGTATGTTTGATATGATATATCTCTTCTTTTCTTTTGATTTATGGGATTTACGATTGTTGTGGATCATGATTATTTATGGGGTTTCATAACTTAGTACACTAGCTGTGGTCTACTAGGGGAAAGAAATGAAAATTACCTTAGTTGTTTGGTTTTGTTTATTTCATTTATGTAAGACACGAGAAAATTCCAATTTTTTGAAGGACAAAATGGTAATTTTGGTCAATATCCAAAAATTTTTTAGATATCGGATGATGAAATGGACTTCACCGTTGGAATCTTCGTGCGAAATCTATCTACCACATCGAATTTCATCGAATTCCGAGACAGTCGGAATTTCACGTTTTTCGAGGCACAAGGTATCGGGTGCCGAAAACGGGTTTGAGAAACATGTGAGATGACAAAAGTCACCTTCTACATGTACTCTTGTGACACATGTTGCATGACTAGAGATGATGGGAATGAATAACTTAGATAGTGCAAAGTGTCAAAAATCAAGAAGATGGGACATAAGTGGAATTTTTGAGATGTTTAATGATAATAAGACGAAAGATGAACAGTGTTCATCTTCATCTTTGCTGGAGAAACGAAAGGGGTGGTATTTGGGCAGAGATCATTAGCTTGGAGATTTGTGATTTTAGACAGAGAAGGAGCTCATTCTCTCTAGATTTCCGGCCATTCGGACCGTCGGTTCTCAGCCAGACAGAAACAAAGTCGATCTCACAGCGGTGAGGGCTTCTGGCGTGGACACACGATTGGTGGAGTTCCCACAACTCCAAGAGGTAGAGATTTTTTCCTACTTGGTTTATTCTTTGGCTAAGAGCCATTTTATGGATAGGGATTTGTCAAGGCCTGAAGGGTCGTGATATTGGTCTCAAAAGCTTTGAACCGAGTGGAGCAATCTCTAATTGTTGTGGTCGTGAACAATGCCGTCGAGGTTTCAGCATTCCGTGAATAGTGACATGATTTTTTGGAGTGATTTTTATGATGTTGGTGATTGAAATGGAATTAGCGTGTTTTCTAATTAGCCCATGTGAACTAATTTTGGTGTTATTGATGTGAATTTAATATCATGATTTGTTTGAATTAATTATGTTAATATATATATGCATATGAATATATTAGCATGAATGTTTTGGGATTGACATAATGCATTCCATATGCACCGGGGCACCCTAGAATATTAGGAGTGAGTGCATGACATGAAATTGAAAGAAAAACGAAAATGTTTGTAAAAGGAATTTCAAGAAAGATTTTCCGAAGAATTGCCTTGGAGAGTTGTCAACCGGATCCGCCGGATGGGGACTATGTTTGTTTTGAGGTTTTGAGAGAAATATCCAGCAATTCACCTCGGAGGGTAGTCCAATGTATTTACCGAAATTCGGTAGTGAGTTTTCGAGAACAAAAAGCTTTTGTTTTGAAAACTATGATTTTACTCGCATTTGGCTTAGGCATGTGTGAGGGAGTCGGTGAGGACTCGAGACATGGGATTGGTCATGTAAACATTCGAGTAGGTTCATGTAATTGCTTGGATGTGATTGTTTGCCATGACATATGCACTTAGGTGGGGAGTAAAACATGTAAGAAATTATCACTACTGGGCTTTGCTCACCCTATGGGGGATACTGGCTCGGTACGGGTGTACGGGAGGACGGCGCTCGCTAGAGCCGTTTATAAAGCCCCGGTTGTGGCTTTGGTATTGATTTTAATATAACGTGTATTAGAATTGTAAATTTTAATATATGTTGAATTAAAAGTAATGTAAAAACTCTTGAACCATGTAATATATTTGGTTGGGATATATTTTGTGAGTATTGATGCAGAGGCCCAAGTGGCCATTATTTTACTCGCATGTGGACCTTGTGTGGTCATTGTAATTTGTTGGGACAGGTTTTGTACCTTGGGTAGAGCTCCTCGTACGAAGGAGACTCTGATTAGTACCCAAAAAGTGCTATTTTGAACCCTATATTAGATAGGTTTTGAGTGCTTTTTGCGCACTAATCATGTCATTTATGCCAATTGAAGTGTTCAAGTCTTCTTAGTATCACTTATCATGGTTAGAGTTATTTTGGTTGTTTTACAAGTTTTGCGTAATTTGGGAGATCGATATCGAGACATATGATGAATCACGAAGATTGATCGATTGTCGACCATCGATCGGACGAAAATCAAAGAGAATAGAGGCAAAGTGAGTGGAAATCGATACGATGGGGCGGGAAGCAATCACCGGTGAAGATCGGTAAATCCCGGGAATTTCGTAAGATTGCGAAAATTTCACTTTGGGTTGCGAAAATTCCTTGACCTTGAGTGAAAATTTATGACCTTAGCGAAATTACCAATTTTATTGACACGGGGTTTCGCTAGGCAGCGTTCTAGCAAAATTTCATGTTTCGCTACTCCACATAAATTTAAGCTAAGCTAAGCGAAATTTGCTCACAAACTAAGCAAATCACCGTTACTAGCGAAATTTGCATTTTAAGCTGTCTCTTGAGTGATTTAAACTCAAGAGTAGCGAAACACCGCTAGCTAATGAACCCCATTGCCAATGGTATTCTACCTTAATGAAATTCTTTTGTCATGCTTTTGTAATTAATGCAACCCAGGCTTCAATTTTGGTGTATTACTCCTTTGTCCTAAATTTAGCCAAATTATTTAAGGCTTTATGGTATTTTCATACATTGGGTGGCCTATATAAAGCCACCTCCCATTTGTAACCAAAAGCAACAAATTGAAGGTGACAAATTTTGGTAAGTTTTAAATTTGTAAATAAGTCTAGAAGTAGTTTAGTTAGGGTTTGCTTTTCTCTCTTCTCTCTCCTCTTTTCCCTTATTTTCTTGGCTTCAGACACCTTTCTTGAGGATGGCAACTCGAGATCTTCATTGGCACTCTTTTCTTTGAAGAGGAAGGAAGCTAGCTTGAGTGGTGGGGCATATGCATGTTGTCCTTTTGTATTAAAGCTACAGTGCGTGTTTATGACTCCCCTATCTTCTCGAAATATATGGTTGAATAGAATTTGAATGTTATTAATTTGGCCATGCCGTGCTTCAGGATACGGTGCATACTTGTGCTAGATGCCTTGTGGTTCATTAGATGGTCTTCTGAGCCTACGAGATGATATTTAATGTTAGGGTTTCAAACTGAAAAGAGGCCATAGATGCATATTACCTGTGTTGACTCAAATAGGAGTTGATTTTAGGGTGAGGTTTGCTAGTTAAATATAGATCCGGTTATGCCTTGGACTATAGGTTGCTTGTCATAACGCGAGGATAAAACCCGAGGACTTTTTGTTTGCCACAACACGAGTTAGTGACTAAATCTTCAAAGTTAACTTTCACACTTCATTTCGGTTTTTTAGTTAATCGAGTTTTTAAACTCATCACCTTGTTTTGAGCAAAAATCCAAAAGTCCAAATAGAAAGTCTTGCAGCCCGTTGCACTTATACCTCATTTTAGGATGAAAACCCGTCCCATTTGAGCCACTAGACATTTATCTTGCGGTAGCTTGACTACCGGCGGTAGTAGGAACTTAGGTGTATATAAATTTTGTTGATTTTAGCTCGGCCTACGTAAGCGCGAATCAAATGGCGCCCGTTGCGGGGGGATGGTGCCAAACTACGAGATGATAAGTTGAGTGTACTTGTGATCGACATCACAAGTTAAGGTAACCTTTTGCCTCTTTTGTAACTCGATTCTGCGGGCTGCGGTTTTGACACTTTGCGTCGCGCCTTTACATTTCGATTTTCATTCGAGTTAGTTTAATTTTTGTTGGTTAATTTTAACCTTTGCAAGTTGGTTTTGTGCTCTTTGTTGTGTCTCGATTTATGCTTGAGTTGTGTATGCGATCTTTGGGACGGAACCCGAGAAGGCGCATAGAATCGTGCACAACGACCGGTCGAGTGAAATTAAATTATACCTGCTTGATACCATGGATCCATACTGAAGAACAATAGAGTCAGCACGGAACCCATTAGATCAGCTGACTGTATAGAACCGTGGGGATCACATCCACCCTCCTAGAGTTAGTGCCCCATCCTGTATCATTCCTCCTACTGAAGATGTAGCAGTGAGGCCATATTTAATGCCCTACTCCCCCCACATATCATGGTATGGAAAATGAAATCCATACACTCATATTAGGAGGATTTTGAGGAGGTTTGCACTACCTTTAAGGAAGGTATGATGGACATGGTTGCTAAAGCTAAAAGCATTTCCATTGACCCTATAAAGGACAAGGTAAAATTTGGCTAAACTCATTGAGGCTAGAACCATTAGAAATTGAAATTTGAGGCTGCGACGAAATTCTGAAGAAGTTCTTCAGTGCTCATAAAACCAATAATTTGAAAAGACAAATTTACACCTTTGCATTTCGGGATGGTGAGAGGTTTTACCGGTGTTGGGAGGATTTATGGAGACCGTCGGTGCATGCCCACATCATGGGTTTGATACATGGATCTTTGGTAAACCCACTTCTGTAGTGGTATGTCTCCTGCCATGAAGCGACTTTTGGAAACCATGTGTGGAGGAGACTTTTCGAGTAAAGCATCTGGCCAAGCCATGGATTTTTAAATTACGTGGCTGAAACTTCTAAGGGTTGGGATAGGCCAAACCACAGAAATAGAAACAATGAGGCCTTGACCAACCCTAGAGGAGAGGTTATACCTTTGCCCGGAAGATATAGAAATGAAGCTAGGATTTCAGCCTTAGCTAGGAAGTGGAGAGCTTGAAGGAAAAGGCTCCATGAAGTGCATGCGGTGATTGAAAACCTTTATGGAGCTGACCCACACGCAATCTCAACCTGGCCTGGAAAACGGTATTCGATGGCCCCTATAGTGAAGGATTTGATGTCGAGAATGTGTGCAGTCTTTGTGGGACAATTCAGGCCACAACGATCAGCGCTCCATATGGTAATACCTATAATTCCAATTGGAGGAATCACCTAACCTCTCACGAGCCACTCCCTGCCTATATGCCCCGGGTGCCAAACCCTGATTTGGTTCCAATCTGAAACCCATGACCGCCATACCATCTCATCTGTGGAACAAGCCATTTTAAATTTGAGTAGGTGGTAGACAACTTTGTTTGAGGAACAAAAGGAATTAATGTGCAAGCGCCCTGAAAGTTGATCTTTGTTGAGAATACAACGAACAAGAGAATAGATGGAAACGAGAGCAACTGAATCAGAGAAAATTGATAACCTACGGTATTCAATCACGAGGTCATGAGTTCTTTGGAGGTAAAAGAAAGAGGAGATTCCATACAAGCAGTTCCAAATCCTAAGGAATTCATGAGGTAGAGTCATCCGACAATTCAGAATGGATGAAGTTAAGGCTAAAATTACGAAGTGGAAAAGAGGTTGATCAGCCTATGCAAGCACATTTGAAGAATCCAATGAGGAGAAGGGTGCGATCCCGAGCATATTCTCCTAAAAGGAGGATTCAATGAAATACGCATACCACCTCCATTCCCTGAAGCACTTAGAGAGCGAAGAAGGCATCTCAGCAAGCAGGTATCTTAGAAGTCCTAAGGCAAGTGAAGGTTAACATACCTCTGTTGGACATAATTAAAGCAAGTCCACAACATGAATTTTTGAAAGATCTTTGCCTGATCGAAGGATTAGGCATTGAGAAAAGACATTTCTCAACCCCGAACAAGTCGGTGCCATAATCCAAGCAAATACTACATCAGATCTCCTGGCCACTTACTGGACAAGTGGAATCAGATGACAAGTCATTGCTCGATTTAGAGCCGCTGTGAATCAACGCTGATTCGGGTGATATTAGCGCTTAGGTTTAGTGAACTTAAACCTACCAACATCAATTATCATCACCGACGACGCTGGAAAATCCCTTAAGGGATACGGAGATGTCTATGAAAGACAAATCTACCACCCAAGATTTTTGCGCGTCGGCATCGAGCCAATTGCAAGCGAATCCTAACTCCAGTACTGAATCACTTTAGGAAGACATTTACATAAACAATGCAATCATAAATCACGAATGGAGTCATGCAACTTACCTTGGTACGCTGACCTTGGAGTTGAACATCTTTCATTTGAACAACAAACAGAGTCAAGTAGAAATAAAATCATATAACCGTAGTTGTTTTTAAATGGTCAATGCAGAAACAAAGGCTCGTGATCGCAGAGTAATCACCAAGGAGATGAAGAAATTTAAGTCCTCACGATCAACACCACATCGCAGAAACCAATTGATCAATTCAAAGGCTACATCGAGATACCAAAATAACAATCAAGACCCAACAATGAATGGAGTCAACTCCGCATTTCACGTAGGTCGAGGAGATCATTCTTCTCATTCTCCTTGAATAATTTTGAGATTTAGTCCACTGAAGGTTTTCAAAAAACCACTGCAAGCTCTGAAATTTTGTTTTATCGGGTTAGTTAATTTTGATAATTTCGCTTATTTTTAGTAAGCTTCCTAAATTAGCGCTTTTCTTTAATAATTTAATACATAATAGATATATTGCAAAATAAATGGAATATATTGAAAAACACATCTGTCATTATATCCATTGGTAATTTCAATATTTGAAACTACTGAAATTTGTAAAGAAAGTGAATAATCATTAAATAAATTCACAAAAATATCAAAAGAATGTATGAATTCCTTCACTACCTTGGAAGTCCCATAAGATGAGGAGGGGCTTGCTCAGACACCTTTATTTTCCTCCCACTTTCAATACCGTGATCCGAATCCACACCCCATTTTCCGCCAAGACCACGACCGAGCCTGGTCACCGCGCCGGGCCATCCCCGCTTACACCATAGCACCCCTCCGACCTCACCAGAGCTCTGGCGATTAGCCTCGTTCGAGCCGTGAGCAGAGCACCGTGATTTCCCAAATTACCGTGCCTGGGTCAAGGCCACTTTAGCCACCATTGCTGGCTTCATACCGCACACTTATCAAGCGGCTCAGACCTCGAGTCCTCGGGGTCCATCTATTTTTGCCCATTTCAGCTGATCCTACTGAGCTTTATTTGGCTATTACAGAGCCGGTAGATCCGCACAAGAAGCTTCCGTTCATCTACCCGCTTCAGAGGATTCGCCGCCTCTGCAGAGCCCCGGCCCTAGATTCAAGGCATTAGTTACATTTTCAAGAGCAGAGCCCTCTGAGGTAGCATCGTATTTCGCATGGTTCAGATCGGGTCCGACTTCCTGGGCCACGGTTAGGTCTCTTCAAGACACCCGAGAGAGGCTCTGGCCCTGGCCCCGACTCCAAGACATCATCGGTCCCCGAGGCAAGACTCGAAGAGCCCCAGGATTTCGGGCCGACATCGCACTGATGGGACCCTGGCCCCATCGCCCGTGCCCTCCCAGAGAGCTGGCGGCCTACTTAAGCCGCAGCCCGCATCGCCCAGAGAGCCGGGCCTCTTCTCACCAGCATCACCACATCTACCGCAGAGCACTTCATCACCTAAGCCGTCGTCGCCTCGAGGATTCGACCTCGCCATTGTTCGTAGTGGAACCCTATCTCGGGAGTGTGGCCGACTGTTCGAGACTGCTCCATCAGAGTCATACGACACGCCCTCACTTGAGGGCTGGCCGATCCTGCATAATCGAGTCACTGAGGCTTTGATCGAGGAGGATCACCATTACCTTCACACTCCGAAAGATACTACCCACGAGTGGTGTTGCATACCACTGATGACCTAGGGAGCAGCCTGGCCCACTTGAAGCTTCGTCAAGATCGATGATCGCCTTGTACTCAGAGCGCAACAGATATTACAACAAACTTCAGCCTCATACCGCCACGCACTGGAGGGTACTTAGCGTGCTCACCCGCCATAGTGGAGATGGTTCGAGCACCGGCTGAGACACCACCGCTTCGTCCAAGATTTGACGAGGCGCCCGCCGATGCCGCCGATCGACCCATCTATTTCAGACGGAGCTTATTCCTCCGCAAAGATTATGTGCGAGGGAGTGGCTTCATCTCGAGGCTCTTTAACGGACTGGGATTTTTGCTCAAATTCTCTCGAAGCCGGTGATGGCCTCTCTGGTTGCGTCGAGGGAGAAGGTCCATCTAAGGACCTGAAGACGAGCCGAGCCTTCCGCACATTTACGCCGAGACCTCCGCCATGTTCTCGAAAGCATCCGATTTGTTGGAGCCCAGATTTGTGATGAGGTGGTCCACCCTCCGGTGCCGTCAAGAGAGCTGGTGATGACTGTGCTTGGTCTCTTTCACCTCGATTTGCCAGGACTGTGAGAAGGTACTCGGTCAGTAGGACAGGACTCCACAGAGATGATAGCATGCCTCGCCCCGAGCCCGAGGTACAGAGGGAGTCCAACTACACAGTAGATGTCACCTCCATCTCCTCTCGACACTACATCGCACCGTACCGACACCCTACCCATCCTATTCAGCAATTCATTCACGGAGTGGCCATTCATGCCAACTCTAGAGAGATAGCTGGTGTGATGGATGCCATCTCGGCCACTGCGCTACACAGCAGCCCAGAATCAGAGGTCAGCCAAGGCCACTCTATGTCGACACAGAGATTATGACCCATCCTGCCTTCCTCATGTTCCGATCACGAGGAGCCCACCACGCACAGCCTTCGTTGATGTGTCAAGGCAAAGAAGAAGATCATTGGTATTCACCTCACCACCACAAAGAAGAGGTGGTTAGGTTTCTCTTTATATTTTGTATAGTTACCAGCTTTATCAACTGCCTACTAATTTTGATTAGGATTCATGTATTAGCCATAGTAGGCAGTGATATTTTTGTGTGTTTAGCTTTGGCATGCATGTACTAGCCATTTTGGCTATATCAAAAGCTATTCAGTATATATATATACAAACCTGCATACCTATGTTTCTGCAGGCCTCCATTTTATGTATCGTTTTGTTTCACCGACAATTGAATTGCTACAATCGACAATCAATCGCCTTCGTTGGAAAAATTGAATCATTGTTTGTCACTCTATAAAAGAACAAATTCCATGCTTAAACAAGCTTTTGGTCGGGCCAGAAGTTCCATGCTCAACTTGAAATTTCTCCCCTTGTGCTAATTCACACACGGCACATTGTTCCAATAGGCCGTGAAATCAGGTGCTCCTTTCGCTTGCATACCTGGGCTTAGGGTATGTTGGCAACCTAGATAGGCTCAGGTACCATACTTGAAGACTACCGTTGTCTTCCAAAAAGGAAAAGAAAAGAAAAAGCAAAAAGAAAAAGAAAAAGAAAGGAAGAAAAAGAAAATAAAGTCCCAAGTTTTGCCTTGAAACTGAAACGGCCCAGGGTACATGAAGTTCAAGCCCATGCCCTAAGCCTTAATTGGCTGGGAGTCATCGATGAAGTGTTCGTTATACGGGTGGATAGGTGAAGTTAATGACTTAGGTGCTTAATTCTCGGTCATTCTGAGTCCGGTGAAGCCTTTAGAGTTAGGTCAAGTGATCCTTGCCTGATGCCCTAAACCCACTGGTCGGGAGTCACCTAAGTGGAATTTTGCTATACGTGGACTTTGGTGAAGCCGACTTTAGGCATTGCACCCTACATTATAGTTGAATAAAGAAAGAAGAGTAACTAGCCCCATTCAATGCTCAACAACTAAGGCCAGTGTCGTAAGCAGTTTGGGGAGGAGACAATTTTGCAGTTTATTGACTTAATCTGGTTACATAAAGAACCATTAGACTTAGGTGGAAATTCGAGTTGAGAATCATGGATCCAATATTGACCTAAAATTGTTCTTGTATGGTTTTGGTTCTTTCATGCTCTGCCAACTTAATGTCCATTTTTCGCCTTTAATGCTTATATGTACATAAACCCATAAACTTGGAAAATCACTACATGCACTTTGTTTCGCACGTTAAGGGACTAGCAACGTTTGGGGGGTGTGATTAGCACCCAAAAGTGCTATTTTGAACCCTATATTAGATAGGTTTTGAGGCTTTTATGCACTAATCAGTGTCATTTATGCCAATTGAAGTGTTCAAGTCTTTAGTATCACTTATGCTCTGCTAGAGGTTATTTTCTGGGTTGTTTTACAAGTTTTTGCGTAATTTGGGAGATCAATATCGAGACATATGATGAATCACGAAGATTGATCCCAATTGTCAGCCATCAATCGTAATTTAAAATCAAAAGAAAGAATGAAGGCAAAGTGATGGAAATCGATGCAAGAGAGACAGAAGCAATGCGTTGAAGATCAAAGAAATCCCGTGAATTTCGCTAAGATTGCGAAAATTTCGCCGGGATTGCGAAAATTTCGCAACCTTAGTGAAAATTATGAACCTTAGCTTAAATTACCAATTTTCTTAGATGGTTTTCATTTAGGCACTGCTCCTAGCAAATTTCACAGCCATGATCACATAAATTTCGCTTGTTAGCCAAATTTCGCTATTAGCGAAATCACCACTCACTAGCAAAATTTCAGATTAAGTATCTCTTGGTGATTTATTGAAGAATAAATTTTCGGCTAGTTAGTGAAATTTTCGCTGCCTAGCGAAATTGCTCGCTTTAGCGAAATTCACGCCTTGTCATGTTTTTAATTAATGCAAACCGACTTCACTTTGGTGTATTACTCCTTTGTCCCACCAGCCAAATTGTTAGGCTTTATGGTATTACATCGTGGCCTATATAAGCCACCTCCCATTTGTAACCAAAGCAACAACTATAAATAATGGTAAGTTTAAATTTTGTAACAGTCTGGTTTAGTTAGGTTTTGTTTTTCTCTTCTCTCTCCTCTTCCTTATTTTCGCTGCCAAACACCTTTCGAGGATGACAACTCAAGAGATACTTGGCTGTTTCCCTTTCTTTCAAGAGGAAGGAAGCTAGCTTGGTAGGGGCATATGCATGTTGTCCTTTGTGATGGAAGCTGCGTACTGTTTATGACCCCTATCTTCTCAAAATATGGTATCAACAGTATCAATGTTATTAATTTGGCCAATACTACTATAAAGCTGTGATACAAGGCATACTTATTGCTAGATGCACTGTGGGTTCATTAGATGGTCTTTACGAGCCTCCGAGATGATATTTAATGTTAATAAACCGAAAAGAGGCCATAGATGCATATTACCCGTGTTGACTCAAATAGAGCTACTTGTGTGGCGAGGTTTGCTAGTTAACATAGATCCCATATGCCTTTGACTATAGGTTGCTTCACATAACGCTGTGAGGATAAAACCCGAGGACTCTTTGTTTGCCTCAACTTGTCGCTGAGGGACTCCAAATCTTCAAAGTTGTCTTTCAGCACTTACGCTTACGCTTAATCGCTTTTTAAACTCATCAATAATCGCTTTTTGAAACAAAATCCAAAAAGTCCAAATAGAAAGTCTTACCTTCAGGCACTTATGCAAATCATTTTGTGGATGAAACCCATCCTCGTGTTCGACCAGACCACTATATCAAGTAAAGAGTTTGACTACTTCGCAAAGAGAGGGGAACTAGGGTGTATATAAATTTTGTTGATTTACCAATTTTCATCGTGGGCACGAATCGATCATTCGATTTTTAGTGAGTGGTGTCGAAGCCATCGACATCCACAAGTATTCCGCGGTCGACCTTGTCAACTGACCCTTGGGAATGGGGCATCACAATTTATGTTTTATTTCAATTTATCGTGATAAGGCGGTTTCAAAGGTAGAAGCCTGAAGGTTTAATACTCGACGACAATGGGCCTCGAGCATTTTTAGGTTCTTCATGTTATTTTTTTAAGGGCGGGTGCAAAGCCCTCCACCAGACTTCCAGATAGTATATTTAGGTATAGAGGTTTTTTATAATTTGATCATATCCGTGAGTTATTGCAATACCCTCATATGTAGAACTGGTTTCTGATATGGAAAAGTTCGTCGCGCATTTGTTTTGTGACGCCTAAAAACCGGGTGTCCCTGACAACCCGTCAACCCGTGGAATATTGCAGGGATGCTCTGCATCTCGACACCATCTGAGGTGGAAAATTGGGCGTAGTCCTTGTAATGGGATCTCTACCCAAATAGAACATGTCCCAAACAAGATACAAAGGACCAATATTTATCCACATGCTTAGTAAAATAATGGCCACTGGGCCCTTGCATCAATACTCAAAATACATCAACTATATACAAATAGTTCAAGAGTTAATAAATTACTCTTTTACCAACATATATCAAAATTTAGAGTTTCAATATTGTTATACAACAATATCTGTTTCGGCAAGTCTTTCTTTCTAACACGCGTCCTAGTGAGCCGCCTTCCGACGCTCTCCCTATACTCGAAATGGTGATCCTCGACAGGCGAAAGAGCCCAAGAGGAAATAATTTCCTACATGGGTTACTCCCACCTATGCACATGGAAACAATCATATTCGCTAAGCAATTTCATGAACCCATTTGAATGTCTACATGCCCAAGCCATGTCTCGAGTCTCATCGAATTTCACACATACCTAAGCCAATATGCGAGTAAATATTCAGTTCACAAATGCTTTTGTTCTTGAAAACTTACTACCGAAGTTTCGTAAAATATATTAGACTACCCTCCGAGGCGAATTGTCGGATAACCTCCCAATCACTATGGTCCTCATCTGTATGATCCACTGGACATCCTCCTGTGAAATTCTTCGGAAAATCTTTCATCGAAATTCATTTCACAAACATTTTCATTTTTGTTTCATTTCATGTCATGCACTCACACCTAATATTCTAGGCTGCCCCCAGCAGCATATGGAAAATGACAGCCAATTCCAAATAATTTATGCTAATACAATTCACATGCATATATTGCACATAATTTACTTCACAAACAATCATGTTATTCAATTTTCACATCAATAACATCAAAATTAGCTCACGGGCTAATTAGGAAAACACAAGCACCATTTTGAATCACTCAACATCATAAAATAATAATCGAATTCACGTGAACAAAGGAAACCCCAAAAGTATCAGTTCACGACCACAATAAATAGGAATTTTCCACTTGCCTAAAGATTTGAGATCGAATTTACTACAAAACAAGTTCTCGTAACATTCCTAACCATTTACACGGCTCTATCCAAAGAATAACACAAGTAGAAAGATCCCTACCTTGAGTTGCCTGAATCACACCAACTGAAGCCCACGATACTTAGCCACAGAAAATGCCTTTGTTTCTGTTCGTCGAATCGGGACGGTCCGAATAGCCGCAAATCTAGAGATAAGGAGCACACTCTCTCTCTAGAATGAAATCCAAAGAACCCATCGCATCTGAATCATCAAAAGTATCAAATGGGAAAGATGATATTGTTCATCTTTCGCCTATTATCATTGTCAATTCAATTAATTCCCTTCATGTCCCTTATTTTAGATTTTTGACACTCCACTATTTAGGCCCTCTCAAGTTTCATCATCTCTCTAATCTTGCAAACATGTGTCATAAGAGTACATGTAATAGACTTTTGTTACATCACATGTCTTCAAACTCGTTTTATTAAAGACTCAACACCATGCCTCGAAAACGGAAATTTTAACTGTTCCCTGACCACGAAATTCGACGTGGGGTTAGATTTTCAAAGACATTCCAACAAAGGAAGTATGTTTCACTATCCAAGATCTAGAAAATTTTTCTGGGGTTTTGACCAAAATTAATGCTGACTTTTTCTTAAAATTGGAATTTTCTGCTCCTATAAGCCATGGATAGTATAGGTCAGGCGCCTTAAGGTATAAAATGGGCTTTATTAAGGTATAAAGGTATTTTGTAATTTGGATCATGATCCTCGGGGGTTATTATTAATACCTTTCTATGTAACCCTATTTTGGTGATAGTGAAAATTAGCTGCCATTCCCGTGGCTGTAGGTATATTGCCGAACCACATAAAATCTGTGTGTTTTCTTTACTTCGATTTTATCACCATTATGTTAAGAATTCAGAACGTCAATGGAGATTTAGGTCGAAAAGTTCTAAAATCATGATGATTTTTTGGTGTTGGAGATGTCTGAAATGAAAGTCAAGAAGTTGGAAAAGGGTTGCCTTTCCACAAAAGACTTGCTTTCTTCTGTTTATGGTATTCTAAAATTCATTCTGACTTTGGATGCAATTTGTTGAGACCTCTGTTGATTCACACTTGTTGTATTCTTCTAACTAACAAAATAAAACCATATTGAAACAATATTTAGCAGTGTTTTAAAAACTGGATGGAATTGGTCGGTCTGATCGATCAAAACTGGTTTAACAATGAACTTTCCTGGGCCCCTCGCTTTTTTAATTCAATGTACCATGGTTCAACCTCATAAACTCAGGAACTCGATAACTTTTTCTGCCTTCAATAATTTATTCCGCTTTTTTAAATCATTGATATTTAGTCCTTTTGAACTTATAAAATCGCTTTGTCTTTTAGGGTCCAAATCATGAATGGGTCTTGCTATTTCTTTCCAAAACATCCTAAGAATGTGTCAAGATCGAGCATCTCGAGCCAGTGAATTCTATACTGGGTTTTTTATGCATTCTGCTAACCCTAACATGACACGAATGATAAACAGTCGAATAACAAATTCAAATACAACGTAAATACGATACACCTGTGTTTATTAATTTGGTAATTGAAAATACAGAATTATAATCTATTAATCAATATTTAACACAAATAATATATATATATATATATATATATATATATATAAGAGTATATATATATATATATATATATATATATAATGAGTTAATCTATGTTAAATGTTAATTAACATAATAACTAAACAAATCAATATGGGTCAAATTCGTGTTATGTCTATATTGACACGAATGTAACCCGTTTATTAAATGGGTTATACGGGTTAACACGAATTTGATCAAACCGATTACATTCGGGATCAAACCCACAAAATCATGTCATGTTCAGGCGTCAAATTTTTCAGCCCAAGTGTTATCTATTATCTTTGAGTCGCTAATCAGATTTTTTTGGCACAGGGTTCGGGCTAATCTCGAGTTATCTACAGCCCACAAATGCAAATCAATGGAAGTTTAACTAACCGTCATCGCAAATGGATCAAAGATTGGTATGGTTACCAGGTTAAATTCTTTTTCTTCATCACTTTGATTTGTCACCTTTATTTGGTATATTAAAATAATAATTTAAAGATACCAACATGCCCAAATTACCAGAGCATGTCATAATTGAATTATTATATAATAGATATTTATATTTAATAATCTCATGAAATTAAAAGTGTATTAAATAATTTAAAATTGTTTTAAATATTATGGTTAAAGACATTATATCATATATAAATATTAACTCATCATACTTAATTCATGTGGTAGAGTGTTCTCAACCTTTTTAAAAAAGGTAGGACATAGGAATGGTTTTTAAAAGGTCTTTGTCTGGTCCCCATGGAAATCAGCTGACAATTGTAACTAAAGTGTTTATATATATATATATATATATATATGGATAATATGGATACGGGTAACAAGAGGTAAATCACTTGGCGTTTAAGCAATGTTTGAAAATTGATGGAACCGATTGGTCCCACCGGTTCAACCGCCGACGGTCGAAGCTCGTCCTAGTCTTCCTTCTTTAACCGTGATTCAAGTCATACGAATAAACCGCTTTAAACCAAATTAAGACTGCTGAACCTATGAAACCTCGATGTTTCACACTCGAACCGAAAGCGGCTTCACTGCCACTCTTGATTTAAAGGCTATGTCCAACTATTAAACCTAATTTCTTTTGTTTTATCACAAATAAATTAACTAATTAATATGTTAATGGAACAAATTTGAAATATATATTTATTGTCGTTAAAAGAGTAAAAATTATAATAACAATGATTTGGTATATGGAAATCATATCCGAAAAGATAACAAATGATGCAAAATTTTCTGCAGCATGTCATAATTGAATTATTATGTAATAGATATTTATAT
Source organism: Tetrastigma voinierianum (assembly GCA_016808115.1). NCBI lineage: Eukaryota > Viridiplantae > Streptophyta > Magnoliopsida > Vitales > Vitaceae > Tetrastigma > Tetrastigma voinierianum. The sequence continues at coordinate 147,321 of JAEQBH010006495.1, read as the reverse complement.
TTAATAATCTCATGAAATTAAAAGTATATTAAATAATTTAAAATTGTTTTCAATATTATGGTTAAAGAAATTATATCATATATAAATATTAACTCATCATGTCTAACTCATGTGGTAGAGTGTTCTCAACCTTTTCAAAAGGTAGACATCCTAAACGGCCTTTAAAGGGTCTGGTCTGGGTCCCCAGAGGGACGCTACAACATTATAAACTAAATGTTTATATATACAGATTATATGGATAAGGGTAACAAGAGGTAAATCCACTAGGTTTAAGTTTCAACCTTCTCATAGTTTCTTTATTAATATTATTAATTTTTTTTTTATCATTTCTTCTTCTTCCTTTATAATTCTTCCTTTCTCTACTTCTTCTTACTCCCTTTATTTGCTGAAAAATTTCAGGCAGTGCATGCTACCTTTATGAGGTTTCGCATTTGAGCAAGTGATGCGGGCTTATTGAATGTCGAGCGCCATGGCCGCATTCTACTCTGAAGTCATGAAAATGGTTGTTGCTGGTCTCAGTCAAGAATGGCCAGAGGTTTGTCGATCTACACATTTATGCTTTTTAACTGGTTATGAACCGATCAAATCGGTGGCTTAACTGATCGAACCGAACATCGACCTATTTAGAGCAAATGGAACTAGTGATTGAACTCAGAAATCATTTATGTCACTATTTTTATGTTTAATAATATATTAATTACTTATTTATGACGGCATTGATTCAATCACAGTTCGACCATCAGTTTAACCATTCGATTTAGATTTTTCAACCCGATCCTCACATCCATTGGAAAATTGGGTACCCATACCCTACCCAAATACCCTATCCCAGTTTGTGAAATGAATTGTTTTATAAAATCATGAATATTAAAAATAATTTATCGTATATAATAGTGGTAAGAATTATTGTGATGTGATTTCAAGAAACCAATAAAAATGAAGCACAATCAAACATTATATAACAAATTAATAACAATATATTAGAAATTGTTATTTCCTACTTCCAATATATAAATATATTTATACATTACATATTTAATTCCAGATCGTCGGACAGTAGGATATTATCCTCTGACCGCCCCCTATCCTCGAATGCAAAATCTCAAACCCGATTATTTGAATATTTAATTGGATCTAAAATGTCTCTCAATATCCTCCTTCATTCTGGACGGTATCTCATCTTCACTTGTTCGGATGAAATCATGCCATACTTAACCCCGCCCTCAACAGGTTGTAATCTTTCCACGTAGATGCCAAAGAAACCAAATCCGATATCGAAGAATATATATGGTCAAGTCACAAACCATGGACTCCTACGCCAATCTTAAGCATGCATGTGAGAATGGGAGACAAGGCATGTGAAATGAAGCTGGCCGAATTCGAAGATTACATGCTGCTTGTTGATCGCATTAGACAGCGATTTCCTCACCTTGATAGCATCTGGCTTTCCACAGAAATGCAGGTATGTGGTTTTTTTGGTGAAAGGAAACCAGATGAATATGGTGTACCCATGTAAGACCCGAGAAAATTACAATTTTCTAAAAAAGGCCAAAATGGTCATTTCGGTCAAAATCCAAAATTTTTCTAGATCTTGGATGACGAAACGGATTTCACCGTTGGAATCGTCTCGTAAAATCTAGCTACCGTTTAAGTCACGAATTCGAGATAATCAATTACTGCCAGTTACCAAGTGCTTTAGCTGGCTCAGAGACATGTGATGTGACAAAAGTCACTTAATACATGTACTCTTGTGACACATGTTGCAAGATTAGAGAGAAGATGGAAATGGATGGCCGAGATAGTGCCAAGTGTCAAAAAATTAAGAAAAGGGACAGATGGAATTAATTGACATGTTAATGATAATAAGACGAAATATGAACAATGTCATCTTCTTCATTTTGAGTTAATAAAAACGTTCTCAGCATGGGATATATGGGCAGTGTGTGAGGGTTTTTCATTTCTAGGAGAGAGCTCCTTCTCTCTAGATTTTCTACCATTCTGATCGCTTCTGCTTCGACTGAGCAAGAAGCAAAGTCGATTCCACGCGGGCGAGGGCTACGCGTGATCATCTCAATTTGGTGGAGTTCCCATTAACTCCAATAGGTAGTGACCTTTCCTACTTTGTGTTATTCTTTTGGCTAAGAGCCATGTGTCTACAGAATGCTTATACTTGTTTTACCAGAATCTCTATTCTTCAAAGGCTTTGAACCGAGTGGAGAAAAATTCCTATTTAGGGTCGTGGAATGTTGCCAAATCTCAGGTCAGACTGCTCACATGAATAGTGACGAGATTTTCTTTGCAGGGAAAATGTGTGTTGTAAGTGATTCAAAATGAATTGCTTGAGGGTTTGCTAATTATCTATGTGGAGCTAATTTCGTGTTATTGATGAATTTAATAACATGATTTGCTCAATTAATTATGTTAATATATACATGTTTTATATATTAGCATGAGTTGTTGGTATCAGAATAGTATTCATATGCACTCTGGGCACCCTAGAATATAAAGAGCGAGCGATGACATGAAATTGAAAGAAAACGAAAATGTTTCATGAAAGGAATTTCTACTAAGATTTTCCAAAGAATCATTGAGAGTTGTCCAACAAGCTCATCTTAGGCAAATTCCATGATCAAGCTTTTGTGAGGAAATATCTAGTAATTTGCCTCTTTGAGGGTACCCAATGTATTTACCAAATTGTGTAGTGAATTTTTGAGAACAAAAAAGCTTTTGCTTTGAAAACTGATATTTTACTCGTGATTTGGCTTAAAAGTACGAGGAATACTATGACTGGGGACATGGGGTCAAATGTGTATTATCCGAGTAGGTCCATGTAATGCTCGAATGTATCATTTACATGTCATGTGCATTTAGCGGGAGTAACCCATGTAGGAGAATATTTCATCGGGCTTTGCCTCACCCGCTGAGGGATCACCATTTCAGCAGGAGGTGCACGGAGACGGCGCTGCTAGAGGCCACTTTTTAGAAGAAAGACAGATTGCGGGCTTTGGTATCGATTGTGAGATAACATGTATTAATTGTAAATTTTAATGTATGTTGAATCAGATAATGTAAAAAACTTTGAACTATGTAGTATATTCGTCGGGATATGTTTTGTGAGTATTGGATGCAGGGCCTAAGTGGCCATTATTTTACTTCGCATGTGGACCCTATGTGGTCATTGTAAAGTTGTCGGGACAGGCTCAGACTCAAGTGTAGCCCCGCACAAAGGAGACTCGCTCGATTTTTCGTGGAGCGGTGCCTGCCAATTCGACATTCAAGAGTATTCCCGTGGTTAATCTGCCGTCAAGGACTTCGGGTTTTGGCGTCACAAACAGATCGAGCTGGCAAACGACATTACCTTAAGAGCTCGGTGGGTGTAGAGTTTAGGTATGTAATTACCTAAGCAATCACTGACAATTCAGAAACACTCATGCATCGTGGTTTTGCGTGAATGGTGTGCATAATATGAGTCACATGAATGACTATGGATGTGTTATACCAGATTGTATTGTATGTGATGTGTGCTTAGATAAGCCAAGTAGCAGTATAGAGAAAGTGTTGAAACATTGGTGGTCGAGAAAGTCAAACTCAAGTCCGAGGTTTCATGTCAAGCCGAGAAATTTGGATTTAATAGTTTTAACTAAATGAAAATAAAATTTCCGGATAAGAGTTCCACTTTGAACATAAACAATCAGGTGAAATTCTGCAGAATGTTTCATGGCACAAGAAAAGTGGTCAAATGAAACTCTTAAAATTTTTTGAGTCAGATGAATTACAAGTGGGTTTAGGCTAATGTATTTTAGGAGTAAGGTGGAGGCCATTGAGGATTAGAAAAAAAAATGAAAAAAAGTGAAAGGTTATCGAGCCGGAATGGCTATCGCCACAAAATTGAATCACAATACAAAGAAATATCAGGAAAATACATAGGGGCCTGAGCAGCACACACAGTACTGAGCAAGCAAGACAGCTGGGGCCCCACCAGTACTACGCTGTACCGGGAGAGGCACTAGACAAGAGTCTCGGAAAGGTGCACACACCTACCGAGCAAGACACACTCGAAAGGTGCACACAAGATAGCCGAGCGTGCAACGCAGCTTGACGCCCAGAGGGGGCGTGACACCACGGCACGACCACCGACATAGCCCAATACTGCGCATGATACATGGCCCGGTTATCAGGCGCACCGGGCCAAGGGTGGCTGCATCAGGCACTGATTCGGGGCCACCAATGACCGCTCAGTCACATCTCACAAAAAGGCCTGGGGATAATCGGCCGCGAGGTTTTCAAAAAATAAAAATAAAAAATAAATAAAAATAAAAATAAAATAAAATAAAATAAAATAAAATCTTTTAAAATGAAATTTAAAAAAAAAAATATTTGGTTGCATATGATTTAATATATTGAATTATTGTCTTACATTACCTATGAATGCATGGACATTGTGTATGAAATATTTTTCTGTATATGAATAGTGTCTCGGGCTGTGATTAAGCCTTAGAGATACTGCATTGAATATTAACTTGGCATTTGACATGTGCAGCCGCTAAGAGTCGAGGGCGCAGGACATGAGGTCGTCCACTGGTACTAGCCGCACCACGCATTTCACCAGGCCTTGTTGAGGTCGTAGGGATCGCGGCCACGCAGTCTGCACGTGTTAGTGAGGTAGCCAAGGAGATCCGAGTAACCTCCAAAGGTTTAAAAATATAATCCTCCGACATTCACAAATAGAGGAGATCCGGCGGTGAAGACTACTCTGGCTCACGCAGGGTCAAGAAGGTGTTGCAGGCTACGGAGATTAATTTCTAACACGATTAGGATTAGATTAGCCGGTGGCTCTACTGGGAGGGTGAGGCCTGAAGTATGGTGGAACCGGGCAAAGACCTCTAGACCTAGTGGCAATGACATGGGCAGTTCCGCAGATGTTCATGGGTGTGCGGCTTCTTCCGATATTGTTCATCAGCATTTAAGGCTCAGGAGTTCCAGAGCTGAAGCAAGGGACGAAGGACCGATGGAGCATGTGGTTAAATCTACCTGAGCGGCTCATTGATGACCGGCTGCACATGGCTAAGGTCGAGATCTTTGGCAGCGAATGGGTTGTCCATTCTGAAAGGATAGCAGACTTCGCCACAGATTACGGACTCCATGGTCAGGGACAGCCTCACCATAGAGAGAGATCGGCAGATGTCAGAGACTTAACGCCGTGTTAGTAAAGGGAGAAGTGAGATAGTCTTCTTCCAAGTGGAAAGAAGCGAGGGCTTCTAGTTCACAAGGGTTCCAGGGCCGCGACCATTTCTGGGCCACGTGGACAGATCAGAGCCTTGTTGTTTCGAGTGCATGGTGTGCTACCATCACAAGAATGACATGACGTTGAAGGACGCCCTGCAGACAGTGGATCTCGTGGCTCTGGACAACGCAGCCCCCAATCACTAGAGATATCGTGAGAGGATACAAGATATTCCTCCACGCCTCAAGACATGCTGGGAGGAGCTTAGTATCGGGCCACAGGAGCTGCACGGGGCACCTCTCAAGCACCAGCAAGCCGTGAGGCCGGGGTGCCATGGGCCGAGCACGTGACGAGGTCCACAGTAGGGACATCGTGGGTTCAGGGAGGCCCACTGTTATACCACCTACAAGTCCGTGGATTAGCCACTATATTGTATGTGGTACGTTTTGCTATCTCGCCTACGAGCAAGAGTGTTATTTGATTCGTGCTTCATTCATTACTGGCCGCATCGGCCAGATATCGGGCTTAGAGGGCTGAGATCTGGAGTGAGCCTATGGTGGAGTTCTCCTCAGATTGGTAAGCAGGATAGTGGATGATATGTCATGGTTGCAGTTAGAGATCCTGGACTCCAATCAATAAAGTGACTCGAGGGTCACGGACATGTTAGAGTTCGAAATGCTATCCTTGGGATGGATTTGCCGACGCCTGCAGTCGCTATTGATCAGGAGCGAGGAGGGTTACCCTACATGCAGGATCGCAGACTCAGGTTGTGGCTGGGGTGGGGACAAACATGGATATTTCATCACAGCGTGTGACGAGTCCAAATTCGTCAGTGACGCCATCAGTTATTAGCGAGCCTTACCCTAGGAGGACTAGGTGAGACCAACTTAGATCTACCTCAAGAATCGTGAGGATGAGGATGTTTTTCCCGGATGAAGCACGGATTGCTTCTCCTCAGAAAGGCCAGAGACTTCAGATCGAGTTTACACCGGGTACTTCACCATCTCTATGACTCGATAGATGGCACCGCTTGAGTTGCAAGAACTCGTAGTCTACCACAGGAGGTACCGACAAGGGTTCATTAGGACTGGCACTTCACCATGGTGCCCGCCTATTTCATGAGGAAGAAATGACAAGACCCTTCTCGACTGGGCATTGATTACAAATGTAGCTGAACAGGTTACGATCAAGAATCTGCACTCCATTAATGAGGATTAACATTTATCGGATCGCTTGAGAGGAGCGCCGGTCTACTTAAAATAGACCTTCGCATCGGTTACCATCGAGGGTTGTGAGACAGATATCCCTAAGATGCAAGCAGTGACGGTTACGTGGCACTTTCGAAGCCAGCTAAAGGATGCCCTTGGATTGACGAATACCCCAATAGGATTCATGGACCTCATGCATAGGGTATTCTAAACTTTATTTAGACTGGGCTTGTCATAGTCTTCGTGGATGACATTTTGATCTACTCCCAATCAGAGTGGGAGCATGAGTATCATTTGAGGATTGTTTTATAGTTGCTGAGAGACCATCAACTGTACGCTAAGTACAGTAAGTGTGAGTTTTGGCTTACTAAGGTGAGATTTTTGGGACATGTGGTGTCAGCATCAAGCGTATCGCGACCCAGAAGGCTGAGGCTTACGAGTCGAGAGGCCGGCCACTTCTTCGAGATACGTGAGTTTCGATTACCGGTACTACAGAGATTCATCGAGATTTCTCCCGATTAGTGGCACCTATGACGAGACTGACTCAGAAGGAGGTCAGGTTTGATTGGGATGATCGATGTGAGGAGGCATTCTGAGTCAAAACGAGGCTTACTAATGCTCCTATCTTGATAGTTTCTGATGTAGGTGTGGGCACATGAAGGTATTACGATGCCTCGATGGCGTGGACTGATGTGTTTCGATGCGTCAGAGGGTAGTATTATGGTTCCGCCGCTTGAAGAGTTATGAGCGTAATTACCCTGGGCCACATGGCATGGAGTTGGCGCGTAGCCTTTGCCTCAAGATTTGGCGCCACTACTTATATGGCGAGGAGTTCGAAAGTGCACTGCACCACAAAAGTCTCGTATTTTCATGCACGGACCTCAATACGAGGCAACGTATGGATGAGTTCCTGGGAGGATTATGACTTCACTTTGCATTACCATCCTAGTAAGGAAAAGTGGTGGCTGTAGATGCACTCATTTAAGTCACTGGGAGCATCGGGCTAGTATAAATTTTCCCGAGTGGCTGATGCTCGAGATCAAAGGGGAGGCTAGGCTGGCGCACCCGAGCAGCTCGTGGCACGCTGGGAATTTAGCAGCTACACCATCTCTATCAGTGCAGAGGATCAGTCCAAGGGGACGACGCAGAGATAGTGTCCATCGTGGACCGGTACAACAGTACAGGATTAGGCCGACCATTCCACACAGATGGTGGGTTTTCAGATAGAGGACTGCAGTGGTTCCTGGGCTTGACCGATTGAGAGAGAGGAGATTCTTAGGAGTTCATCGCTTCGATTTGCCGTGGCATCCAGTGGCACTAAGATGTACCCGTGATCTTCATCGCCGCATTTATTTGAGCGGGATGAAGAGACACGTAGGGGACTTGTGCGACGATGTCTCACGTGTCGCCAGTTGCAGGGAGATAGTCCGGGCCTCGCATGGAGTACCAAAGATCCATAGTGTCGGATAGAGACCTCGAGGTTTGATTTGACGCACTTTGAAGAGTTTCCAAAAGGCTATGGGCACACCTGGCCGACCATGAGTACAAATTTTTCCACCCACGCATTGCATGGTCACGAGAGGATTATAAAGGTGTTAGAGGACACGCCATGAGCAATGCCAAGTATGTTGGTGTTAGAGGACATGCCGCGAGCATGCGCCATGGATCAGTGGGAAGGAATGAAAAGCACTTTACCTTAGTGGTTCGCCTACAACAAATGGGGCTTATCGTGCGGGAGATACAGATGGCACCATATGAGGCATTGTATGGGAGGCCATGCAGGTCACCGTTATGTTTAACTGAGGTGGGAGAGAGTTCCATCACTGGTCCATATCTGATTAGAGACACCTCCGAGAAGGTGAGCTTGATACGACATCGTCTTCTCACGGCTCAGAGCCGGCAAAAGAGCTATGCTGATGTAAGACATCGACCCTTAGAGTTCGGGAGGTCGAGATCACGTGCTCAAGGTGATGCCTAAGAGAGGGAGTGGTCAAGTTCCTAAGTGAGGGAAGCATTCGCGAGGTTTATCAGTCCTTCGAGATACCGAAAGGGTAGGCATCCAGAAGGCACTGGATTGGGCCTAACGGTCAAGATGTCGTGTCCACACAGATTTCATGCTCCATGTTTCGGGAGGTACACTACCAGTCTATGTAGTGGATTGGGGTGGGAGAGATTGAGGTTGACACCTGATGGGACCTTCGAGGAGAAACCAAGCAGCAATGGTGGATGTCGTGGATCAGTTTTAAGATCGCTCAAACCGCGAGGTTAAGTGAGGGCGCTATGGCAAGACCGTGGAGTGGAGAGTCGTCGGGAGCTTGAGGACACGAGCGAGCCACCTATCCTTCTTGCTTAGTGGATGAAGGTGACGTGGTTTAGTCATTTAATACTTAAATGACTAGTTTACATACATGGCATAAGGCACGTTGTATATGGATGTGATTCGCTATGATTGTATATGGTAAGACCCGAGAAAATCTACTTTCTTCAAAAGGGAAATGGTCATTTTGGTAAAAATTCGAAAATTTTCTAGATATTTGACGATGAAACAGATTTCACTGAAATCGCCTCGGAAATCTAATAACATCGCCGAATTTCGTCAATTCGAATCAAGACAATCACTTCACATTTTTCGAGCGCTGGTGCTAGGTGCCGTGAAACTGGCTTGAGAGACATGTGATGTGAAAGTCACTTACTAAGCATGTATACTTCTTGTGACATGTTAAAAGATTAGAGAGAAGATGGAAATGGATGGTACAAGATAGTGCCAAGTGTCAAAAAATCAAGAAAAGGACATGATGGAAATTAATCAAATGTTAATGATACAAGACGAAAGATGAATAGTGTCATCTTTCTTCATTTTGAGCAAAAACGCAATGGCCGGATATATGGGCAAAGGTGTGAGGTTTTTTCATTTCTAGAGAGAGAGCCTATTCTCTCTAGATTTACCATTCGACCGGGCTTCTGCTCTCAAATCTGAGTAAGAAGCAAAGTAGATCTATGTGAGGCTGCTGGGTGGACACTAATTTGGTGGAGTTCCAACAACTCCAAGAGGTAGGGATCTTTCCTACTTGCTTATTCTTTGGCTAAGAGTCATGTAAATGGTTAGGAATGTTCTGAGGCTTGTTTTAGCCGTAAATTCGGTCTCAAAAGGCTTTGAACTGAGTGGAGAAAATTCCTATTTGTGTGGTCGTGAATAGTGCCAACCCGAGGGTTTCATAGTTCACGTGAATAGTGACGAGATTTTCTTGGTGTGAAAATGTGTGTTGTAAGTGATTCAAAATGAATTGCTTGTGTTTTCTAATTAGTCCATGTGAGCTAATTTTGGTGTTATTGATGTGAATTTAATAACATGATTTGTTTAAATTAATTATGTTAATATATATACATGTTTTATATATTAGCATGAGTTGTTGTAATTGACATCATGCATTCCATATGCACTGGGGCACCTTAGAATATTAAGAGTGAGTTCATGACATGAAATTGAAAGAAAAACGAAAATGTTTGTGAAAGGAATTTCGACTTCAAGATTTCAAAGAATCATTGAGAGTTATCCAACAAGCCATTCCTGAGGCGACTCCATGATCAAGCTGGAGAAATATCCAAAGAATTCATTTCTGAGGGTAGTCAATGTATTTAATGAATACCGCAGCGAAGCCGAACAAAGCTTTGCTTTGAAAACTAGATAGACTTACTGTGATTCATTAGCATGTGTGAGGGAGCCTGCTAGACCGACAATGGGTTCGGGGCATGTATATTTGAGTAGATTCATGTAATTGCTTGAATGTGATTGTTTACAAGTGTCATGTGCATCGAGGTGGGGAGTAACCATGTAGGAAATTATCTCTATCGGGTTTGCTCTCCCTGGTCGAGGATCACCATTTCTGTATAGGGAGTGTGCACGAGGACTGGCATTCGCAGAGGCCACAGCGAAGAAAGCCAGATTAGGCTTTGGTATTGATTTTGTATAACATGTATTAGAATCTGTCAATTTTAATGTATGTTGAATTAAGAGTAATAAAAACTCTGAACCATGTAGTATATTCGTCAGATATATTTTGTGAGTATTGATGCAGGGGCCCAAGTGGCTATTATTTTACTCGCATGTGGACCTGTGGTCGCATCAGAAGTCAGTTGGACAGTTTCATCTGCAGAGCCTCGCACAAAGGAGACCTTTCGCCCGACATCGCGGAGTGGTGCTCGTTACCCACATTCACGCACATTCTGACTGCCGACTCGTCACAACTCGACCCCCTGCTTCGGGCTCACAATCTACATAATCTATTAAACGAAGAACCACGAGTGCATCACAAACCAAAATTTAAACATCTCAAGAAAGTTTGACCATCAAATATTAGAATCAACATTGTAAATACATTTCTTTTCTAAACAATCTGCAGTTCTATTTGCTTCTCGGTAAACGTGATTACAATTGTGAATATTTAAATTCTAAGAAAGCCTTTGAGTTTCCTCCATTAATAATATAATTGAACTAGGTAAATTACTTTTTTTTTTTTTTTTTGTTATAACAGTCTATAATTACGTTGGAATCTCCTTCAATCTCTAAATCTAAAAAACCATTATTTTTTGCAGCTAAAATATGATCTCTTAACCCATACATTCCATTATAGTTATTGAAGTATTGCCTAAATGCTTGCTTATAGCCATTTTGATAGTTCCATTAGAGTCTCTAATAACCTATCTTGAAGCACTTCTATTTTGAATTCTTAAGCCATCAAAATTTAGCTTGAATATTCCATTAATAGGAGGAATCTAATGAATCCATTTTTCAACCTACAATAAGAGACTTTGTGCTACTGAGTGAAGGAGGTTAGAGTCACCACAACAATTTGGAAGATTTTTTGAAAACTAGTGGTAGCTTTCACCGATGAGAAAGGGGCTGAGCTGGATTTTCTAAACAAACCTGATTTCTATGATTAAAGACACCCACAAGATGACAATTTTTTCTATAGGATGCTTGAAGAAATTGCCTTCATAAAAGAGAGACGTAGGACAATTATATCTAATAAGATCCCAAACCCCTTGAAGAAAAGGACATCTCTCAAAATACATGGCTATGTTTGGTACATTGATGCTACCATTATATGTGCTGGAGGTCATAGAGAAAACAAATTTGTATCCAAATTGGAAGTTCTACTACACAAATGTGAAAAGGCAATAGGGAAATGCAAAAATGGCTTCATTCGAAGCGAGTCTTGGCCAAAAAATCAGCACAAACTATCCGATGGTTAACTTCTGGATGGCGGCGAAGCCGACTTCTTCGTCGGAGCATTGGGTTCAACATGGTGCTTTCTCATCGACGGCATGAGGAACATCGGCGGGAAGATGATGGCCGGATATTTAAGCGTCAACAAGGATAGATTATGGTAGTGAAATTGTATGTAAACTTACAATGATATGTTGTAAATCTATACACAAGTTCATAATAAACCACCACGTAATCATCACTTTTGATTCTGGTTTTTGGTTTCAGACACACCAGATGTATAAAAATGTAATGTTTTTAAGTTATAGCTTTATTTCCATAAATGTGATCCATGTAGATCTCATCCGGTGCGTGATACGAGATGTATATGAGCCCAGAGATATTTAAAAGACGTAGTTCTGAAGGCAACAGATAACTTCTGCCTGTTAAAAAGACGAAGTTCACGCAAGAACTCGTTTTTTATTTTGTATTCACATATGATGTATAAAAATGTAATGGTTTTAAGTTATACAACTTTAGTTTCAGAAGCAGCAAGGCCTGAATGGGAGTGGGGCAAAGTGGTGGATTATATCAAAGTCATCAAAGTGTAAAATATGTTGATTAAAAAAGCATGACTATTGATTGAATTATCATAGTTTGTGATGACAATGAATCCATGGACTGGCCTGGTGTGAGAACTAGTTCAGCATACTCAGGAACTCGCTAGAAAGATGAGTTCAATGCAAATACAAAACTCGTTGTAGCATGAGTTCAATTACAAATTAACTCATTTGATTTTATTCACATATGATGATAAAAATAATTTGTTTTTTATTATATGACTTTAGTTTTTAGAACAAAAGAAGGCCCCCAATGGAGCGGGGTAAAGTGGTGGATTGCATCAAATTAAAAAATATTGATTAAAAAGTCATAGTCTAAAACTATTGATTGAATTATCATAGTTTTATAATAAGGAATCCATGTAACTCATTGTCAACATGAATTGAACTGCCTGAAAGATGAGTTTAGTACAAATATAGAACTTTTCTACCAAAAAGATGAGTTCAATACAAATTCAGAACTCGTTTTTGATTTTCTATTCACATCTGATGTATAAAAATGTAATTTTTTAAAGTTATATAGCTTTAGTTTTAAAAGAAGAGATGGAAGAAAAACCATCCACACTACAAAGCTGGTGGAAAAAATAAAGGCAAAAAGCTTTAACTTTAGGTGCTCACTACATTAAAGCGAGAAGTTGTCTGGTGGGATTTTATTTGTGAGAGCTCTTGACACATGATTGGAAACAAGTGTCTCTTAGATAACCTATAGCCCATCCACTTTAGACTATGTGACCTTTGGGGGCCGGTGCCCGAAAGGAAGTGTTATAAAAGGTAAGGTTACTACGAATGTTTTCAGAATGCCTAAACTAAGAGATGTTACGCTTGTTAAGAGGACTTAAAACCCCGGCTGGTGGCATTGATTATGCAACCTAAAATCTGTTTTTAAAATTCCTGAATAGGTGCATTGTCCTTGATTAGAATCAGTGTCATATCATGGAAGGGAACGTGTCCTTAGACATCTGGTATTTCTAACTGGTCGCAGCACTTGAACTATCATAGTCTTAGGGATTAGAGGTTAGGACACATCAACCATAGTAGACTCAAAGACACTATTCATGTAGAGACGATCGATGTGTCACGACTTGAAGTGCAAGCACGAAAGGATGTGCTAACCTTGTCAATTGAGTGAACAAGCCAGATCGTCTCACAAAATGTCCCAACCAACCCTACTACTCGAGTACTAGAACTACACTATATGGACCTTATGGGATACATGCAGTTGGAAAAGCATTGCTGGAAAAAGGTACATCTATGTAGAAGCCATAAAAATGCCATGCTACATCCTGAATCGGTTTTACCAATGACGTGGAACTCTCATTACTCCTATTCAAACTCAAAAAACTTATTTCATTGCATACGTCCTCTTCGGGCGCATGTCAATTTTAACTCCAAAATACTTGAGAAGACTAGGAAGTAGACTAATAGAGTCGAGTCGATACATAGCCAAACTCGAGCTCGACTCGATTAGGAAACTTGAACTCGATTGAACTTTTTATCATGTGTTCGAAACTCGACTCGAAAAATAGTCGAGCTACTCAAACCATGACTTGATAAGGCTTCGAATCAACTAAAATTAACTATTAATTGTACTCGAATTCAACTCAATTGAAATTGACTCGATTAATAAGATAATAAAGCTTGAGTAAGTTCCGCAAGCGGCTCGACTTCGAGCATGGTGATGTCGAACTGAAACTTGACAAACTATTTGAGCTCAAACTCGACTTAATTAACTTTGAATCGAATTCGAGTATATTATGAGTAATTTACAAGTAGCTTGACTCGTTTACACCCGTAACTCTAACTTGCTTAGCCCACAAGAAATCAATCAAGGGTACATCCGTCATTTCATTTACATCACACCAAAGTCATAAAGTCATACTCGTCTTTCTAGACCAGTTCCGGTTTGTATATATAGAGCACTCCACAAATCTTATGTATCTCATTCCCATCAAATTCAATTATATCCATTCATTCATTGATTTTCTCGGTTTCCTTTCCTTTCATACTCTGACATAGACGAGTCGGAGATGACGTGGTCGAAGGGTTGAGGTCTTAGCCATGGCGGCCCGCATGATACATCTGGGGTTGGAAGCCAGAATCAGCCATTGGGATTCCGGTAGTCTCTCTTTGAGGTCTGCGGGACATGTATGAAATTCCCATCCTTTTAAGGCGTTGGGCGGCCACATGGCCGACCGTAGAAGTCGCGGATCCTTAGATTTCTGAACTCAGACGACCAGAGTCAGCGGCCAGAAGATTCACCAGTGCTACATTTATGGGTTGGAGTTCATTTGTCAGTTAGCGTTAGGAGGCCATATGCGTGGCACGGATATGAGTTCATAACCTTCTGTAGATTGCTCGGTTGTGATGAAAACTAGCGGCTGCGGTGGCGATGGCAGAGAGAGAGTTCTGTCCTTGGATTTAGACTTGAATTTGACGCCATGGGAAAACAATTTGAAGATTTAGTTCCGGAAGGTGCCTCCTATGGTGGATTGTATTTTGTAATTTTTAGACCATTGTTTTATATTTGTTACTTACGAGACACTTTCGTATTCATGATTCTTTACTTATCTTTGCTATATATAGATTTTCTATATATAGATTTTCCTATCAGTGTCCCATCCCATCGATCGAGAAGAAAGTTTAAGTCACTATAAGTATGAGCTCATTTTAATCTAGAAGACGTATTTTAAAGTTATGAGGTCTCTTGGAGCTAACATCCAGTATTTATATGGTTGGGCCAGGAGTCGTACAAATGAGTATCAAAAGCGATTCTTAACCTTAGTGTGGGGAATTAGATTGTTTGATTCGTAGGGTGGCAGTTTGCTCTACAATCCCATGTTGCATGGAGGTGTTTATTATCCTACATCAGTATGGAAAGAAAATTCTAACCTTATATAATCAGTTTCATGCTAATTAACTAATTAAATAAGATCATATATATTTTAAAATTTTATTTGAAATCTTGTTTCAAAATTTAGATAAAAGTGAATTGATTTTTTAGAAAAAACAAGCCAATAATTACTTAATCATGTGCACTATTCAAAACAAAGTTGTGTTTAGCATTAAGTAAAAAAACAAATACCTTCGCGGCTAAATAATGATCCCAGGATTTGAGTTCTAATTCCAAGTAACTTATTTTCTTTTGGCTCATTTTTCTAGAGGATGAATTGCCCTAGGGTTAAAGCTTTCGTTCATGTAGAAAGAAGTTGACGTCATATTCTAAAGGGTGTGGGTTTCGATTACCGCAATGAGGTGGTTACTCGTTGTCATTGTTTGATTAAGTGACCTTGTGGAAATTTTCTTCTCTTGCCCTAACCGGTCTTAATTCTCATTATTTAAAGGATTTGGCGTGATTTTTAGAATACATCAAATTTTCCTGCTGACTCTTGTTGGTTTCTTCTTTGGTGTATTGTCCTCGGAAAGTGATATGATCGCACTTTGGTTCCCACGCTGAGATTATTGAGTGGTACTTAAGTTTGAGATGTTCTCCGCTTCTCGAGCGGTCTTTTAGTTGACTCCTTTGTGGGTTTAGATTTTTATCATTGGCAGCCGGTACGTAGTGGGAAAGGGCTCCTGATGCCTGAGAAAGGGTTCGAAGTGAAAGCTATCTGGAGTGCTAGTGTCGGTGTCGACTTCTGAGGTGAGCAATGATCAGTCCATACGTTCCACATGGCGTAGGTGGTACTTAAGCTCGAGGTTCTCAGAATTTATCTAGTGGTTTTTGGATTGGACTCTCATTGGGCTTAGTTGCCTATCATTGGTGCTTTCATTGAGGAGCTAGGTACATGGCCAGGAACGACTTGGAAGAGTTCGCTGGTGCCTAAGAGAGGGTCTGAGTGAAAACTATCTAGAAGTGAAGTAGTACACGGACGTGAGATTTTCTCTGAGGTAACGATAATCCCCATGGGCGTAAAATTCGAGCGATATAAACAACTGTGAAGAGTAGGATGGGAACTTATAACAAATACATGAAATTGGTTTTGCTGAGGATTATAAGTATTATTGTAAATCATGATAAGTTGAGTGTTGATTCTTCCCCGAAAATATGTCGAATTCTTTTGGAACTTGAATAAGCATAATGATTGCATCTGTTTGATATTTTGCTGGTATTTTCAAAACATGCTAATTGAAGCTTTAACATCTTTAGAAGTGGTATGATTGTTCTTAGTGTGCTTTCCCAATCTAAGGTTCCCTGAAAATCTAGGCTTCACTATGGCATCATGCTTCTCTTAACAATAGGGAGAGTTTTATGAAATAATTTTCCTTCATTTGATGAGGCATGGAAGGCCGTATCTAAACTAAACGAGATAGGAAGCCCGAGCGATGATGATTTTTAATATTATTAATTATTTATTTAATCATTACTTTTTGGTTTGTCTATTAGGGTTCGCATTTGGTGCTATAAATAACACCTTGTGTTATTGTTTTTGGGGGGACTTGATATGATATTGAAAATTTGAGAACTTCGTTCTATTGTTTGTTCGCTTTCTTTCAATTTTATTATTCTTTATATTGAACTACATCGGAATTTGATGTCAGGCATCAGGTCATCAGGCTCTTAAGTTCTTGTTTGTAGCAACCTTCATTTTTTTCGGTGTGAAGCAGAGAATTCAGACATCGACCCATTTCTCAGCATGTTCTGATCTACCATGATCTCCTCGATTTCCCTTCTTGATTGCTTTATGAAGGAATTCTCGTCTTTCAGTTCGATATTAAATTCCTTGTTCTATCATTTCCCTTTGAATGATATGCAGTTCCTCACTAAGCTCACTTTGCAGTTTACAAATATTGGATGCACGAAGGTTCACGATTCTTGGCGGGGCTAAAATTGTATTGAACTCACGATTGCAGATGAATAATTAAATAGTGCGGTGAATGTGGGCGAGTTGAACGTCTTTGTTTGATCACGTAATTTGGTTTAATCAAGGCGAGGTTGAAGGCTGAGAAGGTGTTATGTTTTGAAGCAACATCAGCACCTGGCACGATTCATACGAGGAATGATTTCTTACAATTTATTTTGATTCCCTTGCAACCATAAAGGGTGTAGGCATCTAAAGTTTCTTGATAGAGGTATATTTTCTTTTACTTTGAAAACTCAGTTAATATTCGTGGTATTTAAGTATATTTTGTTTGATTGTTTTAGCTTCCATTTTATTTGACAGAGAATAAAGAGGATTAAAAAAAAAAACTTTTGTTTTTTTTGTGACTCATTTCAATCATGTCATATAATTACATTCTAATTTTTTGGTTGTGTTTGCATTAGCATATAGTTTATTAATTTCCTTAGTGAAATTTTAAATTCTATCTAGAAGCGCCGATACCAAAGTGATCTTATTGAATCTTCTTTACTAACAGATCAGTAGAGACTTATCATT
Source organism: Tetrastigma voinierianum (assembly GCA_016808115.1). Lineage (NCBI taxonomy): Eukaryota > Viridiplantae > Streptophyta > Magnoliopsida > Vitales > Vitaceae > Tetrastigma > Tetrastigma voinierianum. The sequence continues at coordinate 129,688 of JAEQBH010006495.1, read as the reverse complement.
TTGACTTAGACTCGAGCTTTATCTGAGATCTAAATGATAGTCTGATCTGTATTACGAGTCATCATGATACAAATAAAGCACAATTTGGATTCGATCCTTTGCATCGGTAAGTAATTTAAATTCAGTGTGAATTGATTATTTCGATGTCGTCACGCCCTCGGAAACAACGACTAAATGTAATGAATCGAAAAATGGATTTACTTTAAAACATTTGGGTAAACATGATATAGGTAGATAATATGTTGATGGCTTGTTGAAAATACAGTTTAAATTGACACACAGCGAAGGGTTAGTGCCAGGAGGTTCATCGATATGATGAATTCCCTAAATTGTTTACGCGATAATCTGGTAAAAATGAACTTGGGGTGTCGATTCAAATTGCTCGACCTCTACGAGGTTGCAACGATGAACGCCAGTTCAGCCTCGTGTCGATTTTAACCTACTAATGTCAACTTCCCATTAGATTACTTTAACCACCAAGGCTAAATTACCCACCAAATCAGAGTGAGAGAAGATGTGGCTCTGAGGCGATACTTATTACAAGTTCAATGGTGTAATTGGGGTAGAGATTAGGATAGATAGGTTAGACAACCTCAAAGGGATATCACAAAAAAAGTCAAGGTTAGTGCTCCTGAATTTGATGGTAGAATGGATCCTAATGTTTTCTCTGATTAGTTCTTTTCTATTGAGGAATATTTTGATTGGTATGAAATGATTGATAGTGAATAGATTCGGTTTGCTAAAATGAAATTAACCAATTTAGATAAGATGTACCTAGTAAGTGTGTTGCGAGAGCATGATTACGTCACAGGTAGACCACCCACGTCACCATTGAAGTACATTGTAAGCGAAGTGGAAAGAAAGTACATTCCTCAGTCATATAGAGTCGATTGTTCTCCAACATGATGAATCTAAAACAAATGACTCTTAGTGTAGTAGAATATTTTGCTAAATTTGAAAAATTTAGGCTTAGATTTAGGCATTGAGTTCCATCTTTACGAGGATCAATACATTTATGCGCACTCATTACATTAATGGTCTTAAGTTCGACATTCAAAGGATAGTTAAATTGCATTCAAAGGATGGTTAAATTGCATGCTCCACACTATAGAATACTATAAAAACTTATGTTGAGAGTTATTATTACTCTTCTTTTTAGATCAGTCCGAGTCCATGGTCTATGTCATCAACATTAATCTTGACACATATCTTTATTAGATGAAAAATTAATTTGTGCTCTTTCTATTAGCTATATATTAAAATATCAGGCTGGTAGTGTCGATTGTTTGCCATAAGTGTGTCATCCTGAGGTCGTATTGCATCTCGTTGTCCCCAGCGTGCATTGATATTAAGTGTCTGTTGAATAGAGTAGTTTGGAGGATGAGGAAGGCAAATTATAGATCCTTTGGGTAATACGGTGTGAAAGATCTTCCATGATTATGATAATGATGTACGATATTTGGTGTGGTTAGATGTGTGCTATCCACAATTACGGATAATGATAATTGAAGCGTGCTAGTATTTTTGCACACAATCATACGAGTGAGATAAAGTATTAGTTGGTGATTGATGGGGGTAGTTTAATGATGTGGTTTAGGAATGTTGTTAGCAATTAAACTAAGGGTGGAACCATCGAATCTATACTTCAGAGTAGCATGGTGAATATTATTCACCCTTTTTGTCGCTCAAGGTGTCTAGTCTCTATTCGAATGGGGATTATAATAGTAAATCTATTATGATGTCTGCCCATGGATATTGCCAATGTTCTTTTAGCTACGCCCTTGGCTTTATGATCTTAATGTTACCAATTTTGGTAAGATAACATTTGTCATTTTAAGTACAAAGGGTAAGAACATTATTTTGAAGTTTTGCTAAGCTAAGGTTGCAATGGTAAACATGACATCTCTAAACTTCTGCAGAAATCTGCATATTTTAAAATGTAAGAAGTTTGAGAGAGAGGGAATTGAGACTTATATGTGATTAGCATTAATGGAAAAAGAAGTTCCATGCAGTTGCTTAGTTATGATAATTTCTTCGAAGTGAAGAATTTGCTAGATGATTTGTTGATATGGTGCGATGGGTTTCCTAGTGAACTACACCTTTAGAGACATCGACATCTTTATAGATTTAGTTCCGGGTTCTCGATTGCCTAACCTACCACATTGCCAAGATGAACCACAAGAGAGGGGTTGAATAGCGAGTAGATGGACTTTAGAGAGGATTTGATGACACGAGACTTAGTCCTTGTGCGATTGCTAACATTAACACCACAGAAAAGTGGATCTTGGAGAATGTGTGTGGATGGTGACCAACAAATAGATCTGATCATTATAGATTTCCTATCCTCACCTTGAGGATATGTTGATCCTAATGGCTGGTTCTAGTTGAGGTTTCTTTAGATAAAGTTTCAGTGTGGGTTGTCTGTGGTGGAGTGTTAGGTTGGGGTGGGTGAAAGCACATTTTAAAACACAAGATGGTTTGTTAGAAGTGTTTGATCATACCAAGTTTTGTCTGGCCTTTCTTGTTTTTGTGATTATGAGCCAGTGTATGAATCTTTCAATTGGTAATTTTCTTAAGTGAATCTACTTTGATGACATATTGATCTATAGCCAATCAAGAAGAGCATTTGAAAACACCAAATAGTTTTTCTCTCTTGAGAGACTGTTTATCATTAACATAAGTGTTCTTTTATGTGACCATAATAACTCTTGAAGCTTTATTGGTATTCTGGTTCATGACACCTGTTGGTCAAAAAGGTTCAGTTGATGAGTGGCACAGACCAAAATCTATCCTAGACATTGTTTCATGGTTTAGCTTCTTTCTATGGGAGATTTATAAGAGAGATTGTAATATGGCTCCTCTCATGAATATTTGCAAACGATAGGGAGTTTTTCAATGATCATTACAGCAGGACATTAAGAAATCAAGGTCAAAACCAGTGACACATGTTTTAGAATATCACAGTTTTAAGTTTTTGAGGTTGCTTGTGATGCATCGGGTGTAGGTGTTGGTGGTGTCTTGGGGTAGAGAAGGTCATATATCTTTATTGAAAACTTAATGATGCTAAAGCGATATTCTACATATGATAAAGTATTATGCTATAGTATTAAAGAGTCTTTGTTTTTGGAGGTTTTATTTGTTGCCCTCACGAATTTGTGTTGTTTTTTTACCACCCGAGCTTTAAGATATTTCGACTCACAAAAAAGAAATTGAATGCTAGACATCTTAGTGAGGTTGAATTACAGATGAATTTTCTTTTGTGATTAATCATCGTGCTGATATTGAAAACAAATCTGCTGATTCACTTAGTCGATTAAGCATTGCACTTCATCGTGTGAGTGCTCATCGGGTTTGATGAATTGAAAGATGAGTGATACGCATGTCGACTTTGTTATTATTTATGATGAGGTTAGTAATGGTAGCGTCGTAGGTATGTTGACTTTCTTATTGAAAATGGTTATTTGTTCAAAGTGACTAGAATTGTACTTCTCAGACATCATTTAGGGATTTATTAATTTGGGAGATGCATGCAGGTGGTTTAGTTGGACATTTTGGGAGGGATAAAATTATTGCATTGGTTGAAGATAGATTTTATTGGCCTTCTCTGAAGAAGGATGTTGCTAGGATAGTTGCACAATGCAGAACATGTCAGTTAGATAAGACTAATAAACAAAACACTGGCTTATATACTCCTTTACCTGTTCCTCATGAACCTTGGAAGGATGCTAGTATGGACTTTGTTCTTGGATTGCCTAGAACTACTAGAGGACATGATTCGATTTTGGTTTTTGTTGACATGCTTTCTAAGATGACACATTTTATTTCGTGTAACAAAACCAATGATGCTTCACATGTTGCTAAATTATTTTTTAGAGAAGTTGTTAAATTGCATGGTTTGCCTTCCACCATTGTTATTTGATAGGGATGTGAAATTTGTCAGCTATTTTGGAAACTCTTTTGAAGTGTTTTTAGCCTTACTTTGAAGTTTTAATCCTCAAACTGATGTTCAGACTGAGGTTGTTAATAGCAGTTTGGGTGATTAGTTGGGGTAAAACAAGGTGTTTGGGATTTAATTTTGTTAACAGCTGAGTTTGCTCATAACAATTTTGTTAGTTGTTATTTGGTAAAAAGTCCTTTCAAATTGTTAATGGCTACTCACAGCACACCATTGATCTTGTTCCTCTACCACCTCACATGAGTGTATATAAACCTATAGAAAACTTTGCAAAGCACATCCATGACTTACATGCTGAGATTAGGAGTCAAATTTCTCTAAGTAATGAAGAGTATAAACTGGCTGTTGATGTACATCGTAGATCTAAGGAATTTAATATTGGTGAATATGTCATGGTTCACATTCTTCTTGAAAGAATTCCAAAAACGTTTTCAAAAAAACTTTATGCTAGAGCCATAGGCCCTTATTCTATAATTCGTAAACTGAGATCTAATGCATATCTTCTTGATTTGCCTAATGACATGGATATTAGCCATGTTTTTAATGTAGAGGATTTGCTACCTTACCAAGACACTTTTAAGCCCTACGCGCATACAGTGTGTCTGCGGTGGGGGAAGTGAGCAAAGGATTATATTGTGCCTTCGTTACAATAGTCTTTGGAGATGGTGGATATTATCCTTAATGATGAGTTTGTGACTTCTAAAGATGGTGGTTTTTGTCGTTTCCTTGTCAAATGGTATCGTTGTCCTAATTCTAATGGTACTTGGATACTTGAGGATGATCTTCGTCATTTGGATCCTTCATTTCTGGATTGCTACCTTTCCTCTCACTCTTCGAAGTCGAGTTCTTTTCAACTTGAAGGGAATGATGGGGCATGGAGTAGGCCATATCTGAATATCACGAGATAGGAAGCCGAGTCGATGATGATTTTTAATATTATTAGTTATTTATTTAATCGTACTTTTTGGATTTGTCTGTTAGGGTTTTCTGTTGGTGCCTATAAATAGCACCTTATGTTATTATTAGTTATTTATTTGTATCATACTTTTGGTTGTGGTAGGTTTTTGTTGGTGCCTAAATGACACTTTATGTTATTTATTGTTTTTGAGGACTTGATATGATATTGAAAACTTGATAACTTCATTTTGTTTATTTTATTTGCTTTCTTTCAATTTTATTATTCTTTGTAGCCGAGTTACATCATATTTCCACCTCAAGGGTTAGTTTTAGGCATTTTTGAAAATTTTATATCCTCATTGCTGATTTTGATGGTTTCATGGGTTTAGGGCTCAATTATACTAGTTTGATGGATTCTTTAGCCATCTTGCCTTGAAGCATAATTCCCCAAAAAAAAAAAAGCAAAACCAAAAAGGTGAAGGATATAAGTGGGAAGAAAACTAATGTGAGAAAAGGTTTGCATGGATGTTGTAGCGCCCCAGGCAGGGGTGGTTGACTACGTCGACTTGCGGAAAGTCTCGTCACCAAGTATCACGAGGCGCGTACACGGTAAAAATGGCCACTTGGGCTGCATCAACACTCATGAATATACTGACTATATTCAATAGTTCATTTCCATGAAATCTATATCTGACTAAATATATTACATGGTTGAGAGTTATAACATTTCTCTTAATCTGAAATACATATTAAAATCTATAATTCTAATACATATTATCCAAAAACATCAAAGCCACAATGGCTTTATTCAAAGTGGTCTCTAAGAAGCGCAGTCTTCTCGAGAACACCCTTGTACGAAAAAATGTTCCCTCACGACGGGGTGAGCTATAGCCCGATGAGTGGGTCACCACTAAATAGGTTACTCTCCCACCCTAAGTGCAAATGCAATGCTCCAATTTAAACACACACTCAAATGCATCGTGATCTACTTGAATGTCTAAATGCCAGTTCCCATGTCTCGAGTCTCGCGACTCCCTCACACTTACTTTCTAAGCTATGTATGCGAAAAATATCATTTTCAAAAACCACAAAACTTGTTGTTCTTGAAAATACATTAAAGTGTCGGTAAAAATATGGGACCTCTTGTCAGAAAGCGAATGATTGTGACTTTAGGAAGCAGTCATGGTCCTCATCGAAAATGATCTGTTGGCCATCTCGACCCAAATTCTCAGGAAAATCATCTGTAGAAATTCCTTTCCTTGACAGTATTCGTTTTTCGAAAATTCATGTCATGCAACACAATCTCTAGGTTACCAATGCATATGAAAATGCATTATGCCATTCCAAAACCATTTTGTGCAATATATACACCCGATATATTAATTATACGACATTCTCAAATTTGCAATTCACACACATGTATTCATGATATGGGTCGAAACAACTTTTAAGTGGCTCGCCCGAAACGATTCTGTTTGCTCTCAATGCTTTGTACTCACGATTATATTCCATCACGATTTTATCTCAAATGCTTTATACACACAATTATATTCCATATAATTGAGCAAATCTAAATTTTATCTCCAATGGCCTATACACCCAAAGCACAATTTATTATATAAATTATGATACAAATACCCCGAATCGGTCCTAGCGTCTGAAACTGACGAAAAGTGTCCCAAGAATTTCCAGCCGGTTGAAGATTTGGAGCTGATCGGCTTGACCACTCACGGCCTCAAACCAACACAAGCATTTACAAAACACTTAAACAAGGGATAAGAGCAAGTAGGATCGGCCCTACCTCACGGAGTTTGTCAGCTCCCAAAGCAGGGTGCCACGTGTAGTCCCTCGATGTGTAGACCACTTTCTTTTTGAATAAAGAAGAAATCAGGCCCGGTCGAATTAGGGATTTTAGAAAAGTTGCTCTCTCTCTAAAAAATCAAATCTCCTAAACTCACGCATCCCCACATTTCTCCTTCCACATTTTCCCTTTTCCATTTCCGCTTCCTTTCACTGAATTGTTTTGTTCCTTTATTTCCTTTTTGCTTTCTTTCTTTTCCTTTTCTCATCTCATTTCCATCATTTCTTTTCATTTCTTTTGTTTTCTTCTTTCTCTTTGCACTTTCTCTTACTCCTTTTGGAGCATTGACGTATGGGTCAAAGGAAGTTTCCTCCCCCTTCCCCGAGCGGAATTTGTGTGGCTTTCCTTTTTCCTATCTTTATTCCTTATTTCTTTATTTCCTTTATGACATCATACCCCACATGGCTTAATATGAGCCATGGAATCATACCACCCATGTGGCTCAATGTGAGCCATTCCTTTTTATGCCAAGTGTCACACTCTTGAGGTGCCATGTGGCATCCCCTAACCTTGCCATGTGTCATCAGGCACCACGCTTAGCGTGAAATCCGGAGCCACCTCGGAATCGATGAAATTTGACGTGATATTAAATTTCACAGAGACAATTTCAACGGAGAAGTCAGTTTAGATCATCAGAGATTTAGAAAAATTCGGCTTTTACGAAGTATGATTTTGCCTTACTTTTTGAAAAGTGGAATTTTCTTGGGTCTTACATTCTCCTCGAAAATTTCATCAGGAAATTCACCTTTTATGCGCATCGACCACGTGCATATGTAGCCTCATGACTCAGCTTGGAGTGTCGGGTGTACAACCCGGGTTAAGGTTCCAGGTGTGACAACGGAGTGGTGTGACTCATTCGTGTCAAGAATGACATCAACACCCGATAATACATCGCCTGGGTCCGCCATGGCGGAATCCTTGAGATCCTGACTCACGATCTCGACACATCATTGACTCTCACCCTACATCCTGGGAAGAATTTCCCATCATCTCTCTAAAGGCCTCAGCGTCTAAGCTGAGCCTATCCTACAGATGCAACAATGAATGAATTCAATGCATGATTTAAATACTCCTAGGTAAGTAATCCACGAGTAAAGCATTATACATATATGGCTAATCCCGAGCGGCTCGATCTACGTACCGTAGGGGATGTTCTTTTGCCTCTGGGACAATCCGCCTTATATGTGAAATTTGTGATAATGGTAACACATCATCATGACTGGCCAGAACTCTCGTTCTGCAAATCTATGATCGACCTCGGCTGCGCTCGACCCAGCACATGTGGCTGCGTCATGAAGTACTAGGTCTTTGTGCAGCCTCTGGGCCAATCTTTTGGTCCCTCGACCCACACTAGGGTATGGAGAAACAAAGCTGTATGCGCTCCTGTCCCTGATTGACTAGGGTACATAGTCCCAGGCCTCGGGATCCCGCCTTTAGAGCGATTCCTCCTCGTAATAATAGAACAACGACAATGGTAGCACCATGCCTTAAATCACGGTAGCCTTTAACTCGTCTCCCTTTGATGATTGGGACGGGTGTCCCATAACCTTAGGATTCACACTCAGTGGACAATCGTCGAGTGTCGGTGTGTCGTGAAATAACGCATCATCTGCCAGCGGCTAAATGGCCCGTCGGCCTTGGTCTTGATGACCTTGGCTGGTCTGGATATCCTTGCGAAAGCAGTCTTACGCTTCTTTCGGGTTGGAAGAAGATGGATCTTCCTTCCTCTTAGTACCCGACACCCCTATCACGGATGCCTGCATGTCATCTGCCTCTCCTCTTTGCCCTCTTTGGAGGATGAGTGCTTGTGTTGTAGGTCGTCGACCGCCACTGAGTTCCACTTCATTGCACATGCACATGCGATATGACAGCTAATCTCTATGCTCTCAACAAACTCTTGGTTAAGCGAGCGATTTTGACCCGATGCTTCGTGGGCCGCCCTCGTCCTCGCCCTCAGCCTTGACTTGCAGTTCAAATGGCAAGTTCGAGATTTCAATCATGATATCTACAGCTCCAAACACAACCTCGAGACACTATTCATACATAGAAACATTTTATATACTATGTCCTTGCATTTATAGGTAATGCAAGACATACTTTCATTTATTAAATCATTTTTTACAACAAAAATTTCATTTTTTTTCAAAATTTATTTCATTTTTATTTTATTATCCAATAAACCAAATAAATTTCTTTAAAATTTATTTTATTTATTTTCTTCTTCCAGTTTTACACACTGTAAAACTTCAAAAAAAAATTTCCAACACATCATTTTTTTTTTCCTATATGCTAATCACTAAGCACAATTACACAACACATAACACCATCAAACACATGTTATACAACACCCAATCACGCATAAACACCATTCAAGCGCTGTTCTTAACCCGTCCCGTGATTGTTCAGGGTAATGACACACCTAACTCTAACATCGAGCCACACAAAGGGGTGATGTTCTTACACCTTAATAACTCTGGCCTTGACCCAAATCCCTCAAGCCCTAGGTAATCGTATACCTAACTTATCAACACTAAGCTCTAGGTATTTATAAACCTAGGCTCATACCAAAGTCGCGGACGCCTGTAAAACCCAGGGGTCCATTGACTACCCGTCAACCTAAGGAAATTCTATACGTCTCGTATCACGAGACACATACCTGAGTAAAATGGCCACTGGGCCCCCGTGATCAACACTCATCAAATATACCTAACTATATTCCAATAGTTCAACTCACAAAATCTATGGTCTCAACCAAATATATTACATGGTTCAAGAGTTATAACATTTCTTCTTATTACAAATACATATTAAAATCTATAATTTAATACATTATTATTCAAAAAACATCAAAGCCACAACCCGCTTTCTTTTCAAAATCGGGTCTCTAAGAAGTTAGCCATTTTCCTCAAAACACCCCGTACTGTAAAAAAATGTCTCCTCGACAGCAGTGAGCTATCGCCCGCAGTGGAATCACCCTAAATGGGTTACTCTCCACCTAAGTGAATATGCAATGCTCCACTTAAACACACACTCAAGTAACACGTGATCCTACTTGAATGTCTAAATGCCCGTTCCCATGTCTCGAGTCCTCACCGACTCCCTCACATTTTCCTAAGCTATGTATGAGAAAAATATCATTTTCAAAACAAAATTTGTTATTCTTGAAAATACACTACCGAAGTGTCTACAGAAAAATATGGGACTAACATCGTTTCGAGGCTTAATCGTCAGAGCCTCCGAAACAATCATGGTCTCATCCGAAATGATCCGCCGCCCATCTGCTAACCCAATTCTCCGGAAAATCATCCTGTGAAATTCCTTTCGCAACCATGTTCGTTTTTCAGAAAATTCATATCATGCACTAACACCTAATCTCTAGGTTACCCAGTGCATATGAAAATGCATTATGCCATTTCCAAAACCATTTATACAATATATTAATTATGCAACATTCTCAAATTTGCAATTCACACCACATGTAATTCAACAATATGGATCAAACAACACCCAAATTAGCTCACTTAAGCAATTCACAATTTCATCTCCAATGGCCTGTACTCACAATTATATTCCATATAATTGAGTAAATCACAATTTTATCTCAAATGGCCTATACACACAATTATATTCCATATAATTGAGCAAATCACAATTTTATCTCCAATGGCCTATACACCAAAACACAATTTATTATATAAATTATGATATTAAATACCCAACCGGGCCCCTAAACTAATACGGATCGACCAAAAGTGTCCTTAAAATTTTCACACTCGTTCCAAGATTTGAATCCGGAACAACGGCCACTCACGGCCTCAAACCAATACAAGCATTTACAAAACACTTAAACAAGGGGTAAAACAAGTAGGATAAAACCCCTACCTCACGAAGTTTGTCGAAAACTCCTAAAACCGGTGCCCACGTGTAGCCCTCGATGTGTAGACCACTTTGCTTTTTGGTCCGAAGAAATCCGACGGTCGAATTAACCGTGATTTTAGAGAGAAGTTGCTCTCTCTCTAAAAAAATATCAAATCTCCTAAGCTACTGCATCCCCACGTTTTCTCCTTCACGTTTTTTTTTCCTTTTTCTGCTTCCTTTCTCCTACTTAATTGTTTTGTTTCTTTATTTCCTTTTTTGCTTTTCTTTCTTTTCCTTTTCTCATCTCATTTTCCCATCATTTTCTCATTTCTTTTTGTTTTTCTTTCTTTCTCTTTGCACTTTCTCTTCTCCTTTTAAGCATTGATCAGATGGGTTAAAAAGGAGGAAGCCTCCCCTTCCTCAAGCCAAATTTGTGTGGCTTACCATTTTACTACCTTTATTCCTTATTTCTTTATTTCCTTTATGACATCATACCCTACATGGCTTAATATGAGCCATGGAATCTTGCCACCCATGTGGCTCAATGTGAGCCATTCCTTTTATGCCAATTGTCACACTCTTAAGGTGCCATGTGGCATTCCCTTACCTTGTCATGTGTCATCCGATACCCCAAGCCTCGAAAAACGTGAAATCCCGACCACCTCGGAATCCAACGAAATTCGACGTGGTAGCTAAATTTCTCAAGACAATTTCAACGGAGAAGTCCGTTTCGACATCCGAGATCTAGAAAAATTTCGGATTTTTACCGAAATTACGATTTTGCCCTTTTTGAGAAAATTGGAATTTTCTCGGGTCTTACAGATGTTGTGGTTTAAAAACATCCTTGTGACAAGTCATGATACTCATTCTTCGACTAAAGTGGAAAGAAATTTTCATACCGATTATACAAAAGAGTTCAATATACTTTAAATGAATAAAAGTATGACATTTAGATCCGGCTCTGCACACAATCTTATATGTTTTTATTACTTCAAATTAATGTTTACTCTAATAACTATGAAGAACTTTGCAAGAATATTATATCTTTGCAATTCTAAATACTATATTAAGAAATAAAATTCTCCTATATCGTAGCAACTCCCATGGAGCCATCTTAATAACAATACCCAATGAACTACTACTCAAATGTATATATTTTTCTTGAAGTTTAGGAAATTTATTTCTTCAAACGCACAAGGATCAAGACTAATTCTAATTATAAAAATATCAATGGGTCTTTGAATATTGAGATATCACTATTGCTTAATTTATACTTTAGGTTAAATGGTTTTAAATATCTATATGGCAATAAAAGCATAATTTGCAAGAATTAAAAAGAAGAAGCATAATTTGGATATATATATAGTATATATATATATATATATATATATATATATATATATATATATATATATATTATAACGATAGAAAATGATTTAAAATTCACCTTTACCTTTTAAATAAGCAAATATAAATATATTTGTTTTTTTCAGAGATTAACATAAATATTCTTTCCTAAGACTCTTCTTTACTAGGAAATTATATGTGAGACTCCTTTAAAATCCAGATTCTAAGGAAGCGGTAAAATGATAATTTCGTGAAAATCAAATTTTCTAGATCCCTGATGACGAAACGGACTTCACCGTTGAATCGCCTCGCCGAAAATCTAGCTATCACGTCGAATTTCGAGACAGCCGGAATTTTACGTTTTTCGAGGCACGACGCAGCGGGACACTCGCACTTTATGCCATGTGTCAAGCTATGGGAGAGTCAAACATTGAGCTCAAGTAGCCTCATGACACATGGCATCATGCCATTAGAGGGAAATCAAGCGGTCGGATAAGAGGATATAGTGTAATCCTCTCAACCAATGGGAATTTGACACGTGGCATTGAGAGAACTTTTCTTGTCCCACCTGACCAAATGATTAGAGAGGGAGAGAGAGGGGAAAAAAAAGGAACAAACCTAAGAGAGAGGGAGAGGTGGGATTTAGAGAGAGAATTCCCATCTTCTCTCTAGAATTTCCTAAGGATCTAATTCGAACTCGACGAGACGCAGAAGCAAAGTTGCTCCCCACGGCAAGGACTACGCTACAAGGGCTCAGCTGTGGAGTTTCGACAACCCAAAAGTGTGGGTTTCTCCTACTTGCTTTACTTTTCGCTTAAGAGCCATGTAATGACGGGATTTATCGAGGTTGATACGCCGTGGTTTCGCCCAAAGATTCGAACCGAAACAAGAAATCCCTGAGTGGTTTCTTTACTTTATCCACGATCGGTTATGATTTGTGTGTTGTTGTGCTATCACATGAGTGAATAACATGTTTGATTAGATTTTGTGGGTCGTCTTAAGATCGAATCGCTTGGACAGCTCAAATTTCATGTGAGCTAATCTTTATGTTATCATAAATCGAATAGCATGATTTATGGAATTAATTTTGTTGGGTGTATGCATGAGTGATATATTAGCATGTTGAATGTTTGTCGCGCTATCAGACGCACTTAGGTGGAAGTAATCCAAGTAAGGAAATCCCACCACTCCGGCATTGCTCACCCTATCGAGGGAATATATTTTTCGTGTAAATTAAAGACGACTTGGGACAGAGACGAACCGGCCTTAGAAGCTTGGGCAAACGGCCAAGATGGCCTTATCTTTGTATTTTCTAAAATTCTGGGCAAGAGACCCATTTTTCAGTTTTGTATAAATTGTAAACAAATTGTAGTTAAATCATTTTTGTATAAAATATACATTTTATGAGTGGGATGTGTAGGCCCAAGTGGCCATATTTGCACATGTATGGGTCTCATGATGTGACACCCCATTTCCCGGGAGTCCTGGACTACCCAACCTCGACGCAATACCAAGTGGATGCCGGGTTACCCGGCCACTTTAAAATCGGCGCTGTCTCCCTTTGTACGGGAGCTCTACCCAAATACACAATGGCTGAACCTCAGCCCTAAGCAAATTCAACATAATCACAACATGAGTAAAACGACCTCTTGGGCCCATCAATAATACTCATCATACATACCAACTATGAATCCAACTATATCCAATAGTTACAAGAGTTCAAATATATATACTCTTATACGACATATATTAAAATACTCAAATTCTAATACATGTAAACATCATCAAAGCCACACCCGGCTTTCTTCTAATCCAGCCTCTAGGATGAGCTGTCCCCGCACGCCCCGCACCCAAATAAAGGGGGTCCGGTGATCGTACCAAGAGAATCGCCCTTAAGCGGGCCACTCACTACCTGGGGCGCAAAGGCAATGTTCCAAAGTAAAACACACATCCAAGCAAATGCATGATCTTACTAATGTCTAAATGACCAACTCGCATCCCGAGTCCTTCACCGACTCTCACAATCGCTAAGCCTCGTATGAATATTAGTTTTAATAAGGACAACCCTCTCCGATGTATATATCAATCGGGCCACTCCGACGATTGATATATTATTTGTCGGGTGGATCATCTCTCCGATGAATATCAATTCTGGGTCAAGCCCGACGATTGATATTTTTTTTGGTTTGTGGACTACCCTCCGATAATTTACTTTTTAAACTACCCTCCGAACCGTTTACTCTAGACTCATCTCATGCACTAACTCCTATAGTCCTAGGATACCCCAAAGGCATATGGAATGCATGTATGTCATTGGCTTCCAATAAAGTCTAATCACATGCAAATATGTGGGCATGCACATAGTCACATAAAATTAAATCACACAACATGTTATGTATTTATCATTTCAAGAACCAAAATTAGCTTATTACTAATGTTCAAACACAATTCGATTCGAAAGCATTTAATCAAACACATATTTTCACGAAAATACATTTTAGTCACTATTCTCTAGGAACAAGAAAACCCTAAGGCTTCATGCTCCAACACTCAAATAAATCGTCGGTTCACATTGTGAACCCGCCTTTCACGGCCACTTCCGGCCTCAAACCCGATCAATACATGATTAATAGCAAAACACACAATTTCACACCAACATCCACCATGGAGCAGCCACGGGCTACTCCATTTTGTCTCAAAATTTTATATTAATTCGATCACAAGGTTTGGGACGCATCCAACAAATTTCTAATGGCCTAAATCGACCAAACATCCTAGTAAGCACTAAAATGGGAATAAACCCAAGTGTGGAGAAATCCTACCTTCTTGGAGTTTGTCAAAAACTCACAATCCTGAGTCCACGCAGCCCTCTCCGCTGTAGAGCTTCCTTTGCATCAAGACTGCCGACTGATCTGTGTATATCTAGAGAGAAGTTTTCTAAAAGAATTCTCTCTAAAATGAAAAGCCACCGAATTTCCAAAATGGTTCCTAATGCTTTTTTCTTTTCTTTGGTTTTAACGAAGAAGGTCACTATTTACAATTTCGTCTTTTAGTGACTTAAAACAATTCCTATAATGCCCATTATGTCCCTCTTTTCTCAGATTTGATATTCGGCACTATCTCGACATTCCATTTTCATCATTTCTCTACTCATACCACTTATGGCACATGAGTACGTGTTATATGTGACTCGTCAGATCGGTAACGCGCTTTACTCAAGACCCGAAACGATGCCCTCGAAAAACGTGTCGACCCGACCGGGCCCCGTAATATTACGAAATTTTACGTGCTAACTAGATTTCATGGCACTCCATTCCAACTGAAATCCGTTTTGTCATCCGAGATCTAGAGAATTAATTACGGATTTTTAACCGAAATTAAAATTATGTAATCAAAATTACGATTTTGCCCTTATTCCAGAAATTGAAATTTCTCGGGTCTTACACATGACATGAGACATGTAGATTTCCATGGGTTGACGGATAGTCAACGGACACCCCGGTTTTGGGGCGTCACATTATATAAGTTATAACTTATACTATTTTGACATTAACTTCTTACATGGTTCATCTGGTTTTTTTTTTTTTTGATAAATGGTTCATCTAATTTGATTACTATATAAATGGTTCATCTGATTTGATTACTATTTATCATATTTTTAAAAGAACTTGGACTAGAACTCATTCTTCTCTATTAGTTTGGGGGTGTTTGTTTGTTTTGTTTGTTTTTTTTTTGTTTTTTGTTTTTTTTTTTTGACATTTTGATGAAAGTGATTTCTCAAATTAAGCATGTTTTTTTTTTGTTAGATTAAAACAAAAGTTAAAATATTTGACTTTTTCTACGAAGAATATGAGATTTCCAAACTCTTAAAACAAGAGCGTGAGAAGACCATATCAATGATCCAATTGGAAACTCTTATTACGACGTTTCATGCTAGTTAAATAAAAACCATCGTGTATTTTTTAAATTTTGTTTAAAAATTTATTTTCTCAAAATTTAGGTAAAAAGTTAATTTTTATAGATAACATATGAATTTAGCATGTATAATGAGGATGATTTTTTTCATAGTATTTTATTATTTAAAAATAACTTTAAAAAAGAATATATTTATTTGAATAATTTTATTTTTGATTTTTGTAAATACATTAAAATGTTATACAAATATTATTATTTTATTGTAATGATAAAGTTAAATTATCATCATATAATTAAGTATGGAAATAAAATATTTTAAATACATTAAGATGTTGAGATGATGTTTTTTAGCATATAAAAACAAACAACTTAATAGAAATAAAGTATTGTACTACTATTAGCATTATTCATTAAATTTTTATTTATTATTAAAAATAAATAAATAAAAGCCACCTTAGACTATTTTATAAGAAAAAATTATTGCTTATAATAAAAGAAGCAGTTGCTTGAAGTAGTAGGCTTTTTACTCATAGCAAAGTGGTAATTGTGTACACTAATTGATGTAATTCTAAGTAAATAGATGTTGAAAAAAATATGCAAAAGTTTAACTAAAAACCCAAGTAAAACTTTTGTGTAACTTTAAAATTAAATAATCTAATACATACGTAAAATAAATCTAAATTTCATTATTACTAAATTCATTTGAAATTATACATTTATTTTAGGTGATAAAATTGAAATTGAAATTTTAGGTTTGCAAATTATGCATCAATTTTAGTCCATAAAATATTCTTTAATTTTAAGAATAAATTACAATTCAATTTTAGGTTATATATTATACACACTTTATGTTATAAATTATACTTTAATTCTAGGCTATTGAATTCAATTTTAAATTATACATCCATTTTATGTTATAAAATTATAAATTAATTTTAGGTTACTTAATTCTATTTAAACCATATTAGTTTTATGTTACTAAATTTAATTTAAATAAGGCTACTGGTGTTTTTTATTTTGTTTTAGAACTGACTTTGACTCAAATTCTTGACAAATAAAAGTTTGCTTATCAATTAAAGCCTTTCTAAAATTACACAACGTAGAGTCTTCCAATTATTAATTAATTTTTCAAGTGTGATTTAAAGCAATTTACTATATTCAAATATAATTATTCTTTATTCTCTATTTATACATAATACTAGAGTTTCTGAATTATTCACCTTTACATTAATTTAAATTTTTCTGCCCTGAAAATTCTCATACTACAACTTTTGTAGTGCCAATGGCCAACAGCGAAGAAATGTGTGTCCTTTCTCATTGTTACGGCTTTTATGTTTGCCTAGGTTTGCTTCCATCTCTTTATTTATCATCGGTTCCTCTTGATATGATTGTATTTTTACCTTTTTTTAAAAAGGAAATAATTTTATCGATTCAAACTATCAATATATTCATAGAAGCATAGAATAAAATTCAAGCAAGAACTTTAGAGATACCTTAGCATTCAAGTCAATGAAGATAAATAATCGGCTACATATTTGATAATCCTAAAATGAACAAATACCTATGATTTCGCTTATGTAGTGCATATAGACGATGATGTCTTTGTCCAATCGAATATGTTTTGCTATCTGAACTGCCCACCGTCATACCAAGATGACATAAGCACAAGCTGGAAAGTTGGCAACAAAATCACAAAAAACAAAGTTAAAACTTAGATCTATGTAAAAGAATCACTATTGCGAAGAAAATGATAAAAGAGAGATGTAGAGGGGTGATTTAAGGCCAAAATGGTAGAAAAATCAGCCCTCTTTGCTTGAGGAAAGAGCATGGAGAAAAAGAAAATGAAATTTGTGGGATGCATTTTTACTTTAGATGTCATTTTTTTAATTCTTGGTTATAGATGTTGGAAAAAAGTAGCAATCTTAGTGATCATTAATATATATATATATATATATATAGTCATAGTTTATGTTGAACATTAATATTGCACTAATACATCTGCTTTTTAAAATAAATTTAATAATTTCAAGAAGAACAAAAGTCGGGCTAGCCAAGCCTGCTCGCCCGGGCCCCGTCAAGCCCGGGCCCATTCAGACCCGGTCTTCTGCCCTGTGGGGGCCCACCTAATAGAAGCCCTGCTTGGCCGCCGTGAGCCTCTAATAAAATGCAAAGCTCACCGAGCCACACGAGCCTCATATTTATCTAAGCCAAGACTCCACCACTGAGACCCCCTAATCTTAATGATCATTGATTAAAAATTGTAAATAGTATAGTACTATTTATGATATATATAATCACAGTTTATGTTGAACATTAATAATGCACTAATACATCTTCTTCTTTTTTCAAATAAATTTAATAATTTCGCTACTCAACAAAGTTGTTGGTCGTACATGTTGCAACAACCATCCTAAACTCGACGTTGTCTTCCGGGCAAAGATGATCGTCGAGATGGTGGTGGAAAATGCTGGAACTATTGCATCTCTCGTTGTACCAAGGGAGGCTTTTGTAAAAGAATAGCTAAGCATCCTCATGTTTGTCATTGTTATTGTTGATGATATTAATGTAGTATTTTTAGTAACATCAATAATATTAAGAATAACGTCTCTATTTAAATTCTTTGCCATTTCGCATTTGTGGTTAATATATCTTTGAAAGTAGATCTGGAAAAATTTGACACGATTTAGAACTGACATCAACTCAACACGATTTTGTACGCTTAGTTAAATTGTTGATCAAGATAACCTCGTTTAATAAACTGGTTATATAATTCGTGTCACCCAACATAATAATAAATTGATTTGTTTAATTATTATAGATTAATATTTTTAACCCAAACAGTTGTTTAATATGTTATTTGTGTTAAATATTGATGGATTAGTTTTAAAAATTTAAAAGTGCAAATTTGCTTGTATAGAAATTCTTTAGAAAAAAAGTATTCATAAATCTAAAATCATGATAAGTAGTGACTACGGGATAGATTTAAGGCAATGAATAAAGTGTAGGTGGAACTTTGACCTTTTGCACTATACAAAAGTCAAAATCTTACTGACAAATCATGAATTCAAGATCTTCATTGTGACGCCCCAAGTCTGGGGGTCCCGCGACAACCTCAAGCCAACCCGATGAATTTCGTGGGACTTCTGCACCTGACACCACACTATCGTGCCCCATTTAATTAATCCATACTCACAAAAAATCGGGCAGAGTCTCCTTTGTTTGGGGAGCTCTACCTAACATACAACCTGTATAACAGTATAATCATAACCCATCCAAGGTCCCAACATAAGTAATATCACTCACACTGTGGTCCACCGCCCATATCCCCAATATACATCCTTTATCGGACCCATTCATTCACATTTAAATCTAAAATATGAAAATAAAACACTTAATTACAAATACCATAAGAGTCCGATCACAAATTGCCTTGCCATAATTATTATTACCCGACTATTTTATTAAATAGTCCTAAAATAATTTAGTTTACAATTCCTTTTATATAATATATATATATATATATATATATATATATAGAAGAGAGAAAGTATATATATATATATATATATATATATATATATATATTTACAAAGATAATATCAAGGCCACACATCCTTCATAATCACGAACTCGTTGGAGCGCCCCATGGTGAAGTGCTCGGTCTAATAAAACCCTTATCCAACAATTCCTGCAGTTGGACCTTGAGTTCCTGCAACTCAACTGGTGTCATTCTATGAGAAGTCATAGAAATGGGTGACATACCAGGGTGTAACTCAATGACAAAGTCCACATCCCTATGCGGAGGTAATTCCGGTAGCTCATCCGGAAAGACTTCCTCATACTCGTAAACCACCCGAGGTAGACTCAAATCCTGTCTCACCTCGTCCTCTAAGGTAAGACTTGCTAGCCAACTTATCAAGTGTCTACTCCACCTGGAGTTGTGCACGGTCTGGGGTAAAGCATCATGCTTCTCCTCTTGAAAAGTCACATGAATATCGTCCTTCGTAACTATAACTGATGAGTCTTAACTGATCGATATTTTAATCCATTTTTCTAGCATGTTTTTAACAGTTTCAGATCTATTTGTATGGAAATTATGGAATATTCACCAACTTTGTGTTTGGCAGGTGTTAATTGAAAGAGGAGAGAAAACAAGCTGAAAAGAAGCAAAAAAAAAAAAAATGGAAAATGCAGTAGTCTCTGTCGCGACATAGTTTTTGTATGTCACAACACAATTTCAAGCAGGCCAAAAGAACTATGTCGCAGCCAGCAGCTATATGTTGCAACAAAGTCCAAGCTAAACTTTAGGCAAAAATAGAATCTTTGTTGTGATAAAGAGTTACGTGTCCCGACATTGCAAAAGAAGAATGAAAAGAAGATTGTCGCGATAGTCCTTAACTCTGTCAGCGACAATGATAAAGGAAGAGAGCAAAGGAGCTGTGTTGCGACAATATTTCCTTTGTCGCAGTAGAAAAACCTGAAGACTAACAGATGAACTATGTCGCGACAAAAGACAATTCTATTGCGATAGAAAATGCTAAGAATACAACACAAGTCAATTAAGACAAGTGTTTTTATGTTGCGACAAATTTTTTAGAACCAAGCCAACTCAAGGAGGAATTTACGTTGCAACAAAGAAAATCTTGTCGCGACATAACATTTAGAATTCACAACTAAGAGCAACAAAATCGATGTTGCGACATAGATTATTTTTGTTGCAACAAAAAAACATGAAGGAGGTGAATTCTATGTCATGACAAGGAGT
Source organism: Tetrastigma voinierianum (assembly GCA_016808115.1). Classification (NCBI taxonomy): domain Eukaryota; kingdom Viridiplantae; phylum Streptophyta; class Magnoliopsida; order Vitales; family Vitaceae; genus Tetrastigma; species Tetrastigma voinierianum. The sequence goes on along the minus strand of JAEQBH010006495.1, from coordinate 109,090 downwards.
TGAAGAGCAACACAAAAAGAATGGCGACAAAGAAACTCATGTTGCGACATAGTAGAGAATTAAAGGCAAAATATCTGTCGCTACAATAAAAGCTATGTAATGATAGAATTATGTCGCGACAGAATAAAATTAGGTCTCGGCAGAAATAGAAGGAGAACTAAGATTAGCCAAGTCAAGCATGTAGCAACAAATATTTCTATGTTATACAAACAACTCAAGAAGTTTAATAAAGAATCGTAGAAAAAGTCTATGGCTTACTCAAGGAGTTTCCCCGTTATGACGTAAATTGCTAAGGACTCCAAAGAAAACCTTGTCGTGGAGAGAGAAAACCTATCGCGATAGAGTTGACGCCGTAAAAGGAAAATGTTTATCGTGACAAGGAAAAAATATGTTGCGCATGCATCTGTGGCGTATGGGCATGAGAAGTCAAGTTGCTAATAGGTTTGCGTCGCGACATAATACATTCCTGTTGTGACAAGAACAAGACTGTTGCACCAAAATTATGTTGTGACATTATCAAAGTCTGTCACGACAGAATCCAAGAAAGAGCTCAGAGAATAGGTCACGACAGAAGACTGCATGCTATGACAGAGGCCAACGACAAAGACTGGAAACTCTGTCGCGACAGAACATTCCATGTTGCGATAGAGTGAGCAATTTGGGCCATAATTTTGGGGATCCACAACACAATTACTGAAGTACGGCCCAACATTGGGAAGTCTATAAATAGACTCATCTAGGGCACTGTGCGCAACTTCCGCAACTCTAGGACATCTGGGTAGTTGAAGACTCTTGTATATTTTATTTTTTTTCTTTTTATTTTTCTTTTTAGTAGAGTTAGTTTCAGTAGAGTTTTCAATAGATTTTAGTCAGTATTCTTTAGATTGGATTGGGTATTGAATCAAGTGCAAACAGCCGAATTTATTTATAAAATCATCTTTCTCATTACTGTCTAATTTAAATGGAGGATGGAAAGTTTCTGGAGTTCATTTATTTCAGTTCGTTTATGATTTCAATGAATTTTCCTGATCAGTTAGTCACTGATACGAGTGAACCAGTTTTGAAAAGTTGAGATATCTGGAAATGGGTCAATGATGATAGTCATTTTTATGCACAAGGTGGAAGAATGTCTTAATTAGAATTCTTGAATTTATTTGATTGGTATTGTTTTTGTATTTATTTGTTCCCATTACTAGTACCTTGTACCCAAGCAAGGTCCTATATCTTACTCTGATACCTTGTACAAAGAGATGGAGAATCCTGAGAGTATAGAGTGTTTCTTTGTGGGTATGGTAGACTAATACTAAGGAATTAATGAACTCTGGTGGGTTATTAAGATAGATCACCAACTTACTTGTAATTTGAGGATAGTTGAATGAAGTATCAGTTTAAGCATTCAGAGGTCTCTTCTCTTTCTGCTAAATTGATTTTGATCCCGTGTTAGCAAAGATCGAATCAAGGAGATGGAAATTTTCATCAGAAATAAAGGATGAGGTGTCAATCAAATTGGAGAAGGCTTGCAATATCCTGTCTATGGGGGCAAGAATTCTTCACTCCTAAGATTTGGGTATGAAGTACTGAAAAGGAAAAATACTTAAATTCTAGAAAGAGGGTTAAATATTACAAGTAACTGATTAGAATCATGTTTCATAAATGAATATGAACCTCTAATCAGTGAAAAGTATGGTTAAGGGAGAAATCCAAACTATACTACCATGCATCTTTGACAAACTCAGTTTTCCAATTTATGGTTGAGCTATGAATCGATAAGATGCAGAAATTGATTATTACTCATTGATCTATATCCAATTTTGTCTCACTCAGTGAATTCTCAAACCCATTTTTATTAAAAATTATTTTCATGTATATTAAGGAATTGAATCTAGGATTAAAATTCTTTTTAGTCATCTCATCATTATAACAGTAGAGTTCAAATAGTGACGATCTTAAGTAGTTAGGGTAGTTAGTCTTTTGACTTATTATCATTCCTCGTGGGAACGATATCTGGACTTTAAATATCCAGTTTTATTACTTATATGACCTGTGCACTTGCAGTAATCAAGACCAACTCAATTTTTAATGAATATATTTTACAAAAAGAGCAATTCAATCTTTTCATGTACACAAGCATTTGGATAACAAGTTTTTAGCGCCGTTGTCGGGGACTTTAGTTAGTCTTTGGTAGCCATGTAGGAAAAATTGGTCAACAAGTTTTCGTCGTTGTCAGGGATTAGATAATAGTTATTTGGTAATAATGTTATAAATTTGTATATATATATATATATATATATATTTATATAATCTGGTCTTACCAAGTTTTTGGCGCCGTTGGCCGGGGATCGATTGATGAATTTAAAAATCAATATTCTAACCAAAAATGGATTTACTAATTTGGACATTTTTCTTTATTATTATAAAATTCAGAAAATCACAAAAACAATTCTTAATGGGCAAAGAGCCGAAGCTACGTAAATTTTCATGAGTGTAAATAGAGATAACTCGGCTCTCCCACAAAAATTCATTTGATCTTAGTGTGTTTCTATTTCAAGAAGATTTTAAAATGCATAGAAACTGTATAAGACTGGCCGCTCCCGGCACTAAAATTGAGAGAACACTGAAGAATACGAGGAAGATCTCAATTATAGAATCCAGAAGTATGCTAAATCAAAGAGAAATATTGGGTGTGCTATTCCGTAGCTAGGCACAGTTAAGCAGAGACCTTAGAGGCCTAATACTATGAAGGACTTTTGGAGGCCTATTATTCAAGAGGAGTACTCTGCGGTGAGACAACCTGCCATAGAAGCCAACAATTTTGATCTAAAGCCAACATTGATTACTATGGTACAGCAGCACCAGTTTACTGGTCATCCCACTGAAGATCCCAATGAGCATATGGGAAGATTCATGAGGATGCCTAATACAGTCAAACTCAATGGGGTGAGACTAGAAGTGATCAAGCTGTAGCTCCTCCCCTTCTCACTGAGATATGTGGTAGTAACTTGGTTTGATTAATTGCCAGTGGGATCAATGAACAACTGGGAAGAGTTAGTGGAGGCCTATATGAGCATATTTTTTCCTCCATCTCTAACTTCAGAGAGTATAGGAGAAATAATTGTCTTCAAGTAGGGGGGAGATGAGAGTCTCTACAATGCATGGGAGAGATACAAGAGGCTGTTAAAAAGATGCCCTATGCATGGAATAGATCTGACCACTCAGATGGATATATTCTATCATGCTATGAATTATGCCTCCAAAGGTATAATTGATGCATCATGCTGTGGGGATTTTAAGAGAAGAAGTGGAGAGGAGGCAAGGTAGTTGATTGAAGACCTTGCCAAATGCAATTACAATGCTCCATCTGAAGCTTCAAGGAGCAGCAGTAGACTGAAGGGAAGTGGTTTGATTGAGCTGAACTGAATGATTGCCATAGAAGCAAAGCTAGATGTAGTGATGAACAAATTGGGAAGCAATGAGAGAAGAATGCATACTGCACATGAAGTGGGAGCAGTAAATGAAGGAGAAAGAAGAAAGAGTGTTGAAGAAGGACCAAACCATGAGGGTTCTTACCAGGTTGAGGAGGCATAGTACCTGAATGCAAGAGCTACACTTTTAAGCCCAACCCCAACCTGGCCACTCATTACACTCCAACACTCAAGAACCATGAGAATTTCTCATATGGTGGAGGAGCACATCAAGGTAAAAAACCTGGACAAAATATGCAACAATATCATGCCTCACCTAGGTTCCAAGAAGAAGAAGAAGAAGAAGAAGAAGCAGGACAAAGAGCAGATAATCAGGGGCAAAGGAGATCTAATTCCTTTGAAGACCAAATGCTTGCTTCCATGGGGGAAAACAAAAGGCTGCTAAACATACATGAACAGAAGTCTGCTGAGCTAGCAGCATTCCAAGAAAACACAATTGTGTTTCTCAGCTACTCACGAATGCCTCTTCTTTGAAGAACTGAGACTCGTGTAGGGCAACTTGGCTCTTAACTATGTGACCGCCTAAGGATTCATTTCCAAGTGACACAAGGAATGATCCAAGGGACTGTATGGCAGTAACTCTAAGAAGTGGCAGAGAATTGGAAGAGAGAAGAGTTGAAAAGAAGGACATTGATGAAGAGAATTATGCAAAAATTGGAGAAGAATTTAAGCAGCACAATTCGGAAACTATAGAGGAAGAGAAAATAGCAAAGATGCAGCTAGAGCAACAAGTGGAAAAAGAAAATCTAGGGAAAAATGAAGAGGTTAAGGCTTATGAACCTCAAGTTCCATTCCCTCAAAGGATGTAGAAGGCAAAGCTAGAAGAGCAATTCTCTAGATTCTTAAACATTTTTAAGAAAATAGAGATCAACATTCCTTTCTTAGAAGCATTGACTCAAATGCCTCTTTATGCAAAATTTATGAAGGAGATATTAAGTAGAAAAGAAAATTGCTGAAGAAGGAATAGTGAACTGATAATTAACCCGCAAGAATTCAAAAATTCTTTACCGTAGAAGATGCAGGATCCAGTACCTTCACCATACCCTATGAAATTGGACATGCCGACATGGAAAACACTATGTGATTCTCGAGCCGCATCAACTCACGCTTTCGCTTTGCTGTTAAAAGACTGAGTTCGGGGAACTTGGTTCCCACAACCATGACCTTGCAAATGGAAGACGTAACATTGGCTCCATCCCGAAAGGTTTTTAGAAGATTTGCTTGTCAAAGTGGGAAAATTCATTTTCCCAGTGGATTTTGGAAGTCATTGATATAGAGGAAGACAAACAAGTCCCACTGTTGTTAGGAAGACCTTTTGTGGCAACAGGAGCAACTTTGATTGATGTGTAGAAAGGAGAATTAACTCTCAGGGTTGGAGATGAGGCAATGCACTTCAATCTCAATCACAGTTTGAAACAGCCTGAACTAAGTAATGCTGATTATGAGATTATAGAAACAAAAATTCCCATCAATTTTGAACTGATTAATGATTGTAGTTTTCAAAGTTCAATGAATGAGAATGAGATGAATTTCCAGTATCATGAGCATCTTGAAGTTGAATTTCTAGACTCTAATGTTAAATTGAAAAAGGTAGTGATTTAGTGCTGTGAAGAAAATAACAAAGAAAATCCAAGAAGTATGAAGAGTGAAGACGATGAAGTAAACAAAAGTTCGTATGGTTTAATTCTAAAAGAATTACCCGGACATTTGAAGTATGTCTTCTGCAACCGTGAAAATGAAAACCACACATACCGGACTGATCAAATTGAAGAACAAAAACTGCTGGAGATTCTAAAAAAATATAAGGAAGCAATAGCTTGGTCCATAGAAGATCTGAAAGGAATCGGCCTTTTTATTTGTATGCATAAGATCATGTTGGACGAGAATGCTAAAACCTCTATAGAACATCATAGAAGGCTGAATCTAGTAATGAAAGAAGTAGTCAGTGCTAGTTCAAATGGCTAAATGTATGGCTTCATATATACCCTGTATTAACTCCTGTGAGCCCGGGGCCTGATGGGTTCCAAAGAAGGGAGGATTCACTGTGATCAGAAATGAGAAGAATGAATTGATTCCTACAAGAACTTTGACATGATGGAGAGTGTGTATAGAGTGTGTATAGACTATAGAAAACTAAACACTACTACCAGAAAGGACCATTATCCTCTACCTTTCATTGACCAAATGCTAGATAGGTTAGCAGGGCACGCCCATTACTGTTTTCTTGATGGATATTATGGTTATAACAAAATTGCAATGGCCTTAGAGGATCAAGAGAAAACTACATTTACATGTCCTTATGACACCTTTGCTTTTAGAAGGATGCCTTGTAAAACCTCATAAAATTCAATTTTATGGGAAACGGTAAAACGATAATTTCAGTGGAAAAATATGAAATTTTTCTAGATCTCGAATGATAAAATGGAATTTTCCATTGGAATCGTCTCACGAAATCTAGCTACCATGTCAAATTTCGTCGACTCCTCGAGACGTAATTTCACGTTTTTGAGGCATCGGTAGTAGTACGACACTGCACGTGATGAGTGGTTCGCTGCACGCCACGTGCTTCAAGTGCAAGGTAAGCCAAAACAAAGAGCCCAAGTGACTCCATACGATACATGTGGCAACACATGATTGGAGAGAAATCCAAGGTAGACGACAGTACATAAGGTAATCCAAGAGTTAGCTGGTATTGACACGGCCCAAAAGTACTCTCCAAACTCGACTCCTTGCACTCAAACAATTTGGTAGGAAGAGAAAAGAAAGGGAAGGAAAAAGTGAAAGAAGAAGAGTTTTGCAGAGTAAGCTCCACCTTCTCTCAGGTTTCCGCAATCGGATTAACTGCTTCGAAAAGCAAGAAGAAAAAGTGCTTCCTCACGAAAGTTTCAAGCAAAGACTGAAACTGGAGTTTGACAAAACTCAAAGGTGATCTTCCTAATTTGGTTATTTTCTACCTTTAGAACTGTGTGGTTGTGTCTTGCCCCCAAGGGGAAAGTTTGGTTGCATTTGAATTACGGGAAGCCGCTTCTAGTTTGATCTACGACAATGCGGATCAGACTGGTTTTCTGAATGGAAATAAAGGGAATTTTGGAAATAAGTCATTCGTGTAAATTTTATCCACATCGCTGAACTTGATGTTAGGCTTTTTGATTACTCCAAATCGACTCCCATAACCTAAGTTACGGTCCGTTTACCCTCGACAGTCTAAGCGGAAAGGTCGGCCGGCTAAATGGCTCGCCAGGGTCACCCGGCCAGTGGTTAAGTCGATCAGGATCATCCGACTAGGAGTCAGGGGCTAGCCAGGACTATTCGGCTAGAGTCAGCCAATCAGGAGTCACCCGACTAGAGTCACTGGCTAGGAAGAGGCTGGGATTAAATGTTAGGTTCATGTGAGGCCTCCAACTTTGGAAGGCCATATCTTCTTCGTCCGAATTCCATTTTGGGTGTTCTTGGACTATATGGAAAGAACATTGAGTCACAATTTCAGCCATGTGATTGTGGAGGACAGTGGGTGATCCTAACCTTGCTGAATTCTATGCTTTTCACCAAGTGTGCAAGTTGCTTAGTTGTGTTGACGACATAGCCTGTTTGAGACGTACTATTGCATGGCATGTTTTTTAGTTATCAGGTCGGGTAGAATTACCACAGAGTTAACCTATGTAGTTGTATGACATAAATTATTTAGTCATGGATTAATGGATGCTTGTATGCTTGCGATATATGTTTGCATGGTAGTTGATATGAAGTATAGCTGATGTGAATGGTTCATGTAGTGTGCATCATACATGTAACATGAGAAATTGCAGTGAAATTAGCATTGCATATGCAGATGGAATTCAACATATTGGGTGTGGGTGCATGGGTATGGTCATCCATCATCAGTGTTGATGAATGGATAATGAGCTCATACTTTGAACGACGTCCAATAAATGACTCACGATACAAAGAATAAAGTGAAATATAATTAATGTGTTGGGCGGAGCAAGAAGGGGGTCGTTGATCCCTTCAAGTGAAAAACCTGGAACATTGGGTGTAAGAGACCCGCGGTGTGATCCGAAAAATTATGTATGGTTGTAAGAGACTGGCAGTGTAATCCGAAAAATTCTATTACCCAAAATAAGACACACGACAATCACTGCATTTCGATTTGTGTGATATATGAGTCGATTAACTTGGAATTGGGCTTGCCTCGCACTCAAGTAGCTGGTACTAAGGAGCCAGAAGGGTTCGGTATGTGTGTGTCATTGGTACTACCAATGACTGGGTTGTCACACTTGACATAGGCATGTGTGAGGGAGTCGATGAGTGACTCAGAATATGGGCATGATGACATCTCATGCATTAACATACGACATTCATGTAGACACTTTCACTTGGATTTGTATGGGTTGGTTTGATCACTTCATGAGCACTTAGGTGAGGAGTAACCCTTGTAGGAGATTATCACTATTGGGCTTTGCTCACCTCGTCGTGGGATCCCCCTTTCAGGTACAGGTCCGGCACAGGCGGCTGACCTGGATATGGGATGACATATGGGATGAGAGCCGAACATGGCTTTGTTTTATTTTGCTTTGTGTTGTATTATATTCGAACATAACCAAAATATGTACACCTTTTGGGTATAAAAAGGGACTGTAAAGAGACTGTGATTATAGTCTATCATATAGTTTTGTATATTGTGAATTAAATATGCAGGAATGGGTCTCAATATATGAGACATGTGAATGTGATACCGGGGCACCCGATATCCATAGGTTCCGCGGGTTGATGGGTTGTCAATGGGACCCCCAAGATAAGGGCGTCACATGCCTTTTGGATTATGTAATGCTCTTGCCTCCTTTCAAAGATGTATGATGTCTATGTTTTCCGACGGTGGAAAGAGGGCTATGGAGATCTTTATGGATGACTTCGTATATTGATACGCTTTTGAGCATTGTTTGGAAAATTTGTGAAACAAGATTTCCGTAGGTGTCAAGACAAAAATCTAGCTCTGAATTGGGAGAAATGTCATTTTATGGTAACAGATGGTCTTGTCTTGGGACATAAGATTTCTGCCGTTGGATTGGAAGTAGACCAAGCAAAAGTTGCTTTTATAAAACTCTCATGCCACCTATAACAATCAAGGGGATAAGAAGCTCTTGACATGTCAGGTTTTTGGACAAGATTCATAAGGGACTCTCAAAATCTCCAAACCATTATGTAGACTGCCAAAAAAGATGCAAATTTGATTTGATGACCGATGCAGATTCAAGATTTGAAGAAATCAAATCCAGATTAGTGACAACTCCCATTATGTTGACACCTGACTGGAACAATGATTATGAAATTATGTGTGATGCTAGTGATTATGAAATGGGAGCTGTATTGGGATAAAAAACTGAAAAGATATTAAAGGCCATATACTATGCCAGCAAAACCTTTAATGAGGCACAAGAGAACTTCTCCACCATAGAAAAGGAGATGCTGGCAATGGTGTCTTCTTGTGAAAAATTCAAGCCTTACATATTGGGGTCCCATGTTATAATACACACTGATCATGCTGCAATTAAATATCTAATGGCAAAGAAAGAGGCCAAACCAAGACTGATCAGATGGGTACTTTGATCTTGAGATCAAATATAAGAAGGGTAGTGACAATGTGATAGCATATCATTTGTCTAGATTGGAAATGACTGCTGGAAATGAAAAAGGAACCGAAATAGCATAAAATTTTCCGATGAGCAATCAAGTTTTTGTTGTCGCTTCAAACACTCGTATGTTGATATTGTCAATTACTTAGCTTCGTGGAGTCAGGCCACCCGAATTCAAATTTACTAGCGTAGAAGAAAAATTGAGAACTGATTGCAGATTCTATATTTGGGATGACCCACTACTTTATAGAAGAGGAGCAGATATGATCATAAGGAGATGTGTTCCAGAAACAGAACAAGGTGGTATTACGGAGAAATGTCATGCATCACCATATGGAAGACACTTTGCAGGAAACAGAACAACCTAGAAAATTCTCCAATCAGGTTTTTATTGGCCTTACTCTATTCAAAGACTGTTTTGAATGGGTGAAACATTGTGATGCTTATCAGAGAATGGGTAACATTAGTAGAAGAAATGAAATGCCTCTACAAGTAAATTGAAGGTACATATTTTTTATGTTTCGGGGAATATTTCATGAGACCTTTCCATTCATTTGGTAATATTATTCTTAACTCGTGGATTATGTATCCAAATGGGTGGAAGTGATCACTTTGTCCTAAATGATGCCATCATATCATTGCTGACAAAGAAATATTTAGAGCAGATTTAGAGCACATAGAACAATCACCAATGATGAGGGAAGCCATTTTGCAAAACTCATGAGCGTATATGGACTGTAGATAGATGGCTCGCTATCACCCTTAGTCAAATGGGTAAGCAGAAATTTCCAACAGGGAAATAAAGAAAATTCTAGAAAAACAGAAATAACAAGCAAAAATGATTGCCCTCTAAAGCTAGATTTATTATCAGGGGCTTATATAACTCACATTAAAACTCCCATCGAATGTCCCCATACATAATAGTATTCGAAAACCTCACATCTCCTTTAGAACTGGAATATAAAGCTATGTGGGCCATTGAGAAATTGAATTGTGACTTTCAAGCTGCCAAGGACAAGAGACTACTCCAAATGAATGAACTGGAAGAGTTGAGAAATGAAGCTTATGACAATGCTAGATTCTACAAAGAAATGAAAAAGAGGTGGCATGATCAAAAGATTATGAGGAGGGAATTCAAGCTAGGAGAAAAGTCCTCTTATACAACTCCAGGCTCAAGCTATTTCCAGGGAAATTAAAGTCAAGATGTAGTGGTCCTTACACAGTGGTAACAAGTACAATCTCGAGCAATATCAAAAGATGAATCCGAAGTGAATTTAAATGAAATGGTCGAGATCACATTATTTTCGGGAAGCATAAATGCAGTAGATCTAGATTTTGAAAAGGGAAGATAGCTTTGTTGACATGAAGACATCCTGTAGCAAGTGTTTGGCTAAGGACATTAAACTGAGTAGCTTCTTGGGAGGCAACCCAAGCAGAATTTTAATTTTGATAGTTTGATTAATGTTGATTACTTTTATGAGCGCCCAGTTTTAGTTTGTGGACACCTCATTTCAAACCGCTGACCACCCGTCAACCTCGAATAATTGCGGATGTCGTGGGTTACCCGACGCCACTTCAGAAAATCGGGCAGAGTCTCCTTTGTACGGGGAGCTCTACCCAAATACAATACCTGCATATCCTGTCTCAAATAGTGCAATATATCAAATCACATGAGTAATACGACCACTTGGGCCCATAAACAATACTCAATATACATACCAACTATGAATCTAACTATATACCCAAACTATATCCAATAGTTTCAAGAGTTAATAAACTACTCTTATACAACATATATTAAAATGAAAAGCATTCTAATACATGTATACAATGTGACACAAAAGCCACATCCCGGCTTTCTTCTAAAACAGCCTCAAGGACAAACCGTCTCCTCGCACGCTCCCTGTACCTGTAAAAAGGGGGTCCCACGACGGGGTGAGCTAAAGCTCAGTAGGAGAATCGCCCTAAGTGGTCTACTCACCACCTAAGTGCTGTGCAATGTTCCAATTTAAACACACATTCAAGCAAATGCATGATCCTACTTGAATGTCTACATGACCAACTCAGATCCCCGAGTCCTCACCGACTCTCTCACACTCGCCTAAGCCTTGTATGAGAATTTTAGTTTCAAACAAAGTTGTTTGTTTATGTTTGTGGTCTACCCTCCGATCTAAGTAGTGGACTATCTCCGATATTATATTTAGTGGACTACCCTCCGAGATATATCAATTGGGCCGTCTCCGATGATTGATATTTTTATATGTGGACTACCATCCGATATATATATCAATTGGGCCGTCTCCGACGATTGATATTTTAAGTATGGACAACCCTCCGATCATTTAATATTTTAGACTACCAACCATTTTCTAGACTCATCTCATGCACTCACTTTAAAACTTAGGGTGATTCAAAGGTATATGGAATGCATGTATGTCGGGCCCAATGCGCCTAATCACATGCAAATATATAAACATGAATATACTCGCATAATTAAAATCACACAATCATGTTATGTAATTATACAACTCATATATCAAAATTAGCTCACTTGGGCTAATGATCAAACACGAGCGATTTATTTAAAATTACTCGGCCAAACACGTATTTTCTCACCAAAATATATTAGAATCGTTTCGAACAGTGAAACCCTCGGTTACTATTCCCGAAAAATCACAACTCAACGGTTCACTTAATGAACCCGCAATCCACGGCCATTCCCGGCCCAATGCATACCAAGCAAACATTTAATGCACAAACTAACACAAACCACACCCAAACAGCCCGTACCCATATACGGCTGGTCCATTTTTGTTTCATAATTCTATGCACAATTCGGGTCCCAAGGTTCTGGGATCGATCGACGTCCCTCACTACCACATTCGACCAAACATAGACAAACACTTAAAAATAGGAATAAAACTCAAGTAGGAGAAACCTTCTACCTCTTGAGTTCGAGAAACTCCATAAATTCGTACCACCCACGCGAAGCCCCTCCGAATAGGAGCGCTTCTCCTTCTTGTCTCGAAGACCGCCGATGGTCGGATCTCCCGTATTTCTAGAGAGAAGTTTGATCTTCTCTCACTACAAATCACCATTTTCTTGCTACTGGAAGTCCTACACGTTTTCTCCAAGACTGGCTGAAGACAAACACTACTTAAGGTTTGTCTTATTTCATTTAATAAATTCTCGAAAATGACAATTTTGTCCTTCATTTCCTGCCTTTGAAATTCGCCCTATCTCGTTCGTGTCGTAAACGATTTTCGGTTTACTTCAAAGTCACATATAACAAGTACCATGTACCATAAGCTTCATGAGTGATAAATTGTACCATGCCGACCCGACCGCTCCTCGTAATATTACTAAATTTTACGTGCTAACTATATTTCTCGAGACGATTCCAACGGTGAAATCCGTTTCATCATATGAGATCTAGAGAATAAATTACGGATTTTTTTAGCTGAAATTTCAATTTTGTAACCGAAATTACGATTTTGCCCTTATTCCATAATTTGGAATTTCTCGGGTCTTACAGTTTTAATTTTGTTAGAAATTTTATTATGAAGTTTGATAGATTGCTATTTTTTTTTCGGGAACATGGAAGATTAACTAGAAAGAGATATTATTAGAAAACACACCTTCTCAAACTAAAATGTGCATAAAAGAGCTACAAGGAGGATTATTTCTATTTCCCTCAATTTTTTTTTAAATAATAATGCTTAGTTGAAGTTTGGGGGAATATAAAGATCTTTAGAGCATAAAATTGTTAGACAAATTTCTTGTGCCAACTGCTTGAATGCCTTATTGAATATCTTGATGAATGATATTGAGTGAAGAAAGAGATTTGTTACTATATGAAATATGTGTTTTCACAAGTATGAAATAAGTGGAAGACTTTATTGCATAATGTCATTTGGTTTGAATGGTTGAAAGTAAGAAAGTATGCAAAGATTTTGAGGTAGAGCATAATCTTGTTGCGATAGAGACTGTTATGTCATGACACTGGTTGAACTTTTGGTGCTAAAATATGACAGGCTTTTGTCGCGACAAGTTTTCTTTTTGTCGCGACAAAGTTGGTGCTAAATGGATTATTAAGAAAAGTGTGTCGTGACATATTTTCTCTATGTCGCAACAAACAGCAAACTTGGGTCTCAGAAAATTTGTCGCGACAAAATTTTTCTCTTTCGCAACAAAGAATTGCCCTAATCCAAAAATAAGTGAAACATTTATGTCGCGACACAGATTAAAAAGGGCACAACTTTAGGTCAAAATTTGTTGTGACAAGTAATGAAGCAAAACAACTCTTGGCCTATAAATAGAAAAGATTGAAGACTAAAGAGTCATCTGCCTCATAACATTAAAACCATTCAGTCTCCCTCAACAATTATCTCTCACTCATTCGAAACCTTAGATCCCTAAACCGATCTCTCACGATGTCTGAGCCCCAAAACTTGGTTCCAAACCTCAACGAAATCATGGAAGAATATGATGAGTTGGAGAATGAACAGCCTCAGCTTTCACTTATGCAAAGAAAGGTGGCAAGGTGAAGAAAGGGCTGAGGTAAACGAAGAACTTGAGCAGACAGTGGAAGAATCTAGGAAGAGGAAAGAAATGAAGAAGCGGAGAGCAGCAAACAAAAAGCTAGTGACTGGGTCTCTGATATGGCTTATATTTCTTTGAGAGATAAACTACAACACAGAGACTTCATAGAGGAGAGAGGCTTCAACAAGTGGGTTTCTCCATTCCAAGAGCTGGTCGAAAGCAAGGGATGACATCTATTTTAAGATAACAAAGCTCTTGGATTCGTAGATGTGGTAAAGGAGTTCTACGCCAACATGGTGGGGATGAAAGATAAGGTTGTCTATGTCAGAGGGAAATGGATATCCTTCGGTAGAGAACAGATTGACCAAACTTACAATCTTCAGGAAATGAAGAATGGATCTAAATTTAAAAGACTGGTGGAAGCAATTGACTACCAGAAGATTGTAGACCTGCTTACTAACGGTAAGGGGAAATGGAATGCCACCAAGAAGAACCCACATGAGTCCATCGCTAGAGGAGCATTGACTGAACTAGCAAAGTTTTGGTTTTATTTCTTATGTTCAATCATGTTGCCTTCCAAACACTTATGCACAGTCAGGGAGAAAGAGGCAGTCTTATTATATGCCATCCTCAAGGGATATAAATTCAGTGTGGGCAAAATAATATAAAACTTAATTATGAGTTATTACAAAGGAGGATACAAAGGGCTAATTCCTCACCCAACACTGATTTCAAGACTCTACATCTTGAGGGGTGTCTAAGGAGACTGGGAAGAAGATGGGAACTACCTCTAAGACATCACCCTTGACATTAACATGAATCGCCAAGGGGTCTAAAAAAGTAAATAGGGGAAGACAGGTGGAAGCTGTAATGGAAGAAGAAGAACCAACAGAAATACAGCAACCACAGCCTGAAGGTGAAGCACCAAAGCTCCAACAAAGGCAGAGAAGTGTGAACCCAGTACTGACCTTCTCCTTTAAGGTGAGACAAGTCCACCAAGAGTAGGATGAAGCCTCAGAGCCTCTAGGTAGGAATGCTACAGTGCTAGACTTGCTGAAGGCAATGAGGTAAGAAATGGAAGAGAGGGACAACCAGACAAGCCCAATCGCAACTTAGGATAAGGCTATTGGAGGCCGAAAGGAAAAGGAGGGACCAAAACTTAGAAGAAGCTCTAAAGCAGAGAGATGAGGAATGGAAGAGTAGATGGGAAATAAGAGAATAAGAGCTGAGTGAAGAACTGAGAGTAAGAGAAGATGCTTTTCTCTTAGATCAACTTAGGAGAGATAGTGAGCTACACAAGATAATGAAAGAAAGGGAGGATGCAATGGAGAAGAACTTGTTGTAGAAGGCAGATGCCTTCGGGTATCTGTACAAGGAACATCAGAAGGAAATAAGAACTCTAATTGAAAAAATGAACAAAGAACTGGAGGGCACCCTGAACTATAGGGAGAAGTGCTGGACTGAAAGCTTAGATATGATCAACAAAAACCTGATCAAGACGCACTCCGCCAGGTGAGCTCAGGGAACCCTCGAACTCTATCGGGTAGAGACAAAATGAAATGATCGCTAAATTAGCCAACCATGGAGTATTCGTGACTAAAACAGAAGTGGAGAAGGCAAAGAGGGACAAAGCAAACATGTCTAGATCCTCAGTTCTCACCTTCTGTAGCTGGTTACAAGTTAGATCCAATTAACCTACCATCTCATAGGCATGGAAAGGAAAGAAAATAGCCTCACCCTGCTCTTCCATATCTTCTCCCCTCTTTGTACTCTAATGTCCACCCTTGAAAAAGTCGCTGAAATATAAAGTGTGCATTTTGTGCCAAAATTGCGTTTCACTATGTTCAGAAAAGTTTTGTGAATTTTGTGTATGTGTGCCTTCTATCTTTGTGTTTACTTTTGAATAAATTGGAATTGATGAAGTTGTGATAAATAATTTAGTTGAAACAAATGAGAAACCAATTTACCTGGATCTAATTGTCAAATTGCTGCAACATGTTTGGTTCAATGGAATTAGTGAAAGAATGAAACTATGGTTGTGTTGGATTGTTTTGAGCTTAATGCTTGATTAGAATGAACTTCTTGACTTGTTAAACAACACAACAACAAATTTGGAAACGAAACAAACAATCTAATAGATGCATTGGGGTAGGATGAGATGAATGGAATTGGAAGGTTATAAGGTTATAAATAAATGTGTTGAACTTCAAGAAGAAGGAAGATTTTAATAAATTGATGGAACAGATAGGACCTATAATTCTGTTTGTGTACACAAATTGGTTATAAAAATCCTGATAAACTTTGCACATGGTAAAATTAACTCTAAAACAAATTGTGCCAAAATTAGGAACATCTTCTGGGATCCATCATAGTAATCTCTCCAATGTCCTAGAACTTGTTAGATTATTAGTCAAGGCGAAATCTACCACTAACAGGAAATGATTTATGCCATCCTTGGAAGTTTGAGCCTTTCAAAGCTTGCCCCTATGATATGCGTATGCATATACATTAGTTCCTTATTTGAGCCTATATCCAATCTCATCAACCAGTAAATGAGAAGCAAACTTCCTTCCCTAAATATAATCCTAAAATAAAGAACCCTTATTTGCCCGTGACATTTAATAAATTACATCAATGACAAAAAAGGACAAGTTTGGGGGAATATTATTTCAAGTTGTAGAGAAGGATAAAAATGGTTGTGAAAGAAAAATGCAGGGAGATAAGAAAATATGAAGAGAAGTATGAAAGAAGTTGTGAAAAGAAAAACATCAAGAAGGAATGAGTTTATCTCAGAAGCCTTTTCCCGGAACAATTAAGTCCTTAGGGGTGTTCAACACCTAGTACCCTAATGCCAACTGGTATGGTTGTTATTGACCCAAAGTTCGTTAAGGGGGGTAGAAAGCTTAAAAAGACAAAACATTGCACCATTCCATCAAACTTGGTGAGAGATGAAAAGTAAAAAAGCTTCTCAAATAAGGGAGAGAAGTTATCTTCTATGTGGGGACAATGAAAAATGAGAAAAAGATATCACAATGAAGAATGTGTAGAAAGATGCACAAAACTTGATAGGGAGGTTAGAGACTTACAATCCAGAGAAATCAAGGATAAATGATGAAGGCAAAAGTGTAAGTCACAAGTGAGGCTCAGGTAAAATTGAGTCTGAAGTGCTAATTATCTACCTATCTACCCAAGCCACATTACAAGCCTAAAAAACCTATTTGATCCTAAAAGGTGGTGTTATGCCTACACAGGAGATTAATATGATAAACAAGCATATGAGACTTTAAAAATGAAAGAGAGTATGCCAACTGAGTATTATCCCAGAAGATTAACCGATCTGCCAAGGAAAAAGAGGAAAGACCAGCACACACACACAAACCAGGGTTAAATGATTAAATTGTTCACATCATGAATTATTTAAGCGGTTTAGTGAACTTAATTGAAAATCTTCATGATTCTATGATTGGAAACATATTGTATAATTTTAAACCCGACTTATGTTTCGCCCACCGAGCTTTAAAACGTAAAAAATGTCCTAAAAATCAAAGCTAAATTGTTTGAGGACAAACAAAAAATTTTTCTTTGCTTGTAATTCAAAAACTTTATGTTTGGGGGAATTTGATGAGTCTTAAACTCATCTATTTTTAATCCATTTTTCTAGCATGATTTTAACAGTTTCAGATCTATTTGTATGCCAAATTATGGAATATTCACCAACTTTATGTTTTGTGGGTGTTAATTGGAAAATGAGAGAAAACAAGCAGAAAAGAAGTAAAAAAAAAAAGGAAAATGCAGCAGTCTTTGTCGCGACATAGTTTTGTATGTCACAGCCAATAGCTATATGTCGCAACAAAGTCCAAGCTAAACTTCAGGCATAAATAGAATCTTTGTTGCGATAAAGAGTTATGTGTCGTGACATTGAAAAAAAATAATGAAAAGAAGACTGTCGCGATAGTCCTTAACTCTATCGCGACAATGATCAAGGAAGATAGCAAAGGAGTTGTGTTGCGACAATATTTCATTTGTCGCAACATAAAAAGCCAAAGACTAACAGATGAACTCTATCGCGACAAAAGACAATTATGTCACGACAGAAAATGCTAAGAATACAACACAAGTCAACTGAGACAAGTATTTTATGTTAGCACAAAGTTTTCGTAACTGCTAGCTCATGGAGGAATTTATGCGGTAAATGAAAGAAAATCCCGGCCGTGACATAACATTCAGAATTCACAACTAAGAGCAACAAAATCTTTGTCGCGACAAACAAAGCATGAAGAAGGTGAATTCTCTATCGCGACAAGGAGTTGAAGAGCAACACAAAAACAATGGCGAAAAAGAAACTCATGTTATGACAGAGTAAAATTGAAGGCAAAATCTCTATCACGACAAAGAAATTTTCTGTCGCGACAATAAAAGCTATGTAATTATAGAATTCTGTCGCGACATAATAAAATTAAGTTGCGACAGAAATAGAAAGAGAGCTAAGATTAGCCAAGTCAAGCATGTCGCAACAAAGATTTCTATGTCGCGACAAACAGCTCAGCAAGCGACAAGAATCAGAGAAGAAAAGTTTGTCGTGACCAAGGAGTTTCCTATCACAACTGAAATTGCTAAGGACTCAAAGAAATCTTGTTGCAACAGAGAAAACTCTGTCGCCATAGAGTTGACAGGCTAAAAAGGAAAATGTCGGTCGCGATTGCGGAAAAATAAGGCGCATGCACTCCGTATGTAAGGACATGAGAAGTCAAGTTGCAAAACAGTTTGTGTCACAACAACACAATACATTCTTGTTACAATAAGAACAAGACTGCTACACCAAAATTCTGTCGCGACATTACCAAAGTCTGTCGCGATAGAATAAAAGAAAGAGCTTAGAGAACATGTTGCGACAGAAGACTGCATGCTACAATAGAGGTCAGCAACAAAGACTAGAAACTCTGTTGAGGAAGAACTTTCTATGTTGCAACAAAGTGACCAATTTTAATGCACTGGGGATCCACAATGCACACGAAGTGCGCCCGCATTGAGAAGCGTCAATACACACATCTAAGGCACTATGCACAACTTCCGCAACTCCAGAACGTTTGGGTAGTTGAAGACTCTAGTATATATATATATATATATATATATTTTCTTTTTACTAGAGTTAGTTTCAGTAGAGTTTCAATGTAGATTTTAGTTGGTATTCTTTTAGATTTTTGGATTTGGGTATTGAACTGAAGTGCAGCTTCGAGCTAGAATTTATTTATAAAATCATCTTTCTCATTACTGTCTAATTTAAATGGAGGATGGAAAGTTTCTGGAGTTCATTTATTTTAGTTCGTTTATGATTTCAAGCACTTTCCCCGATCGCTAGTCAACGATACGAGGAACCAATTTGAAAAGTTTCCAGTTCTTCCGGGAAATGTCACGATGGCGATTTTTATGCACAAGGTGGAAGAACACCTTAATTAGAATTCTTGAAGTTATTTGATTGATTTTGATTTTGAATTTATTTGTTCCCAAGACTAGTACCTCAAAATCAAGGTCTTGTATCTACTGATTTCCAGAGGTCTCATGCGGACACACAGAGATGGAGAATCCTTAGAGTATAAAGTGGTTCTTTGTGGGTATGGTAGACTAATACTAAGGAACTAATGAACTCGGATGGGTTATTCAGATAGATCACCAACTTACTAGTAATTTGAGGATAGTTGAATGAAGCATCGGTTTAAGCATTCAGAGGTCTCTTCTTTTTCTACTAAATTGATTTTGATCCCGTGTTAGCAAAGATCTAATCAAGGAGATGGAAATTTTCATCAGAAATGAAGGATGAGGTTTCAATTAGATTGGAGAAGGCTTACAATATCCTATCTATGGGGGCAAGAATTCTCAAGTCCTAAGATTTGGGTATGAAGTACTGAAAAGGAAGAATACTTAAATCTTAGAAAGAGGGTTAAATATTAGAAGTAACTGATTAGAATCATGTCTCATAAATGAATATGAACCTCTAATCAGTGAAAAGTATGGTTAAGGGAGAAATCCAAACTATGCTACCATGCATCTTTGACAAACTCAGTTTTCCAATTTATGGTTGAGCTATGAATCAATAAGATGTAGAAATTGATTATTACTCATTGATCTATATCCAGTTGTGTCTCACTCAGTGAATTCTCAAACCCATTTTTATTAAAAATTATGTTCATGTATATTAAGGAATTGAATCTAGGATTAAAATTCTTTTTAGTCATCTCATCATCATAACAATAGAGTTCAAATAGTGATGATCTTGAGTAGTTGTTGTAGTTAGTCTTTTGATTTATCATCATTCCTCGTGGGAACGATATCTGGACTTTAAATATCTACTTTTATTACTTATATGACCCATGCACTTGTAGTAATCAAGACCAACTCAATTTTTAATGAATATATTTTACAAAAAGAGCAATTCAATCTTTTCATCTACACAAGCATCTAGGTAACAAGTTTTTAGCGATTGCTTGTCAGAGACTCTAGTTGGTCTTTGGTGTGACGATCAAAAAATTGGTCAACAAGTTTTTGGTGCCGTTGTCGAGATTGGGGATAATAGTCATTTGGTAATAGTGTTATAAATTTGTATATATATATATATAATCCGGTTCAACAAGTTTTTACGCCGCTGTTCCATATACAATCTACCATGTATTATTTTCACAATATTAAATACATTTCCTCGTGGTGAATGGAACATGTGACGCCCCAAAACCCGGGGGTCCGTTGACAACCTGTCAACCTGTGGAATACTCATGGATGTCGAGTAACCCGACACCACTCACGAAAATCGGGCAGAGTCTCCT
The DNA here is from genome assembly GCA_016808115.1 of Tetrastigma voinierianum. Lineage (NCBI taxonomy): Eukaryota > Viridiplantae > Streptophyta > Magnoliopsida > Vitales > Vitaceae > Tetrastigma > Tetrastigma voinierianum. Next base: position 88,618 of record JAEQBH010006495.1, on the reverse strand, counting down.
TTGTACGGGGAGCTCTACCAAAGGTACAAAACCTGTCCCAATCACATGGCAACCTGTTCCTATGTTTTACAAAGACCACACCGGGTCCATATACAATTAAAATGAGTAAAAATGGCCACTTGGGCCCAAACATCAATACTCATCAAAATACATCAACTATATACAATAGTTCAAGAGTTAATAAATCACTCTTAATTCAAACATATATTAAGATTTACAATTTTAATACATGTTATACAAAATGAAAATGCCAAAGCCACAATCCGACTTTCTTTTAAACGCGGCCTCTAGTGAGCATCGTCCTCCCGTACACTTTCTGTACTTGAAATAGTGATCCCGACAGGCGAGCAGCCTAGTAAAGGATAATTTCCTACATGGGTTACTTCCCCACCTAAGTGCACAAGTCATGGCAGAAACAAACACATCTGGCGAAATACATGATCCTACTTGAATGTCTACATGCCCAATCCCATGTCTCGAGTCCTCACCGACTCCCTCACACATGCCTTAGCCAAATGCGAGTAAAATATCCAGTTTTCAAAAACAAAAGCTTTCTGTTCTCGAAAGCTTACTACCGAGATTCAGTAAATATATTGGACTACTCTCCGAAACAATTCATGGGTCCCTCCGACGTGAATTGTTGGACAATCTCCCAACATAATTCTCCGAAAAAATCTTCCGTCGAAATTCCTTTCACAAACATTTTTCCTTTTCTTTCATTTTCGTGTCATGCACTCACTCCTAATATTCTAGGGTGCCCCAATGCATATGGAATGCATTATGCCAATCTTAAAATATTCATGCATTATATAAAACATGTATATTAACATAATTAATTCACAAAATTCATGTTATTAAATTCACATCAATAACACCAAAATTAGCTCACATGGGCTAATTAACAATTCTAAGCAATTCATTTTGAATCACTCAACAACACAAAAATCACCCAACTATTCATGTGAACAGTGAAACCCTCGGGTTGGCACTGTTCACGGCCACACAATTAGAGATCTCTCCACTCGGTTCAAAGCTTTTGAGATCAATATCATGACCCTTCAGGCCTCAACAAATACCTATCCATAAAATGGCTCTTAGCCAAAGAATAAACCAAGTAGGAAAAGATCCCTACCTCTTGGAGTTGTCGGAACTCCACCAAATCGGTGTCCACGCGTAGCCCTCGCCGTGTAGAACAACTTTACTTCTTGGCCCGAAGCGAACCGACGGTCCGAACGACGGGAAATTTAGAGAGAAGGAGCTCTCTCTCTTTCTAAAAACTGGATCTCCAACCTTATGCCGATTTTTGCTTTTCCTTTTGAGAAGAAAACTATTGCATTTTGTTTTATTCTCATTTACATTTCCAATAATTCCATCCATGTCCCTTTTGTCTTGATTTTTTACACTTGGCACAATCTAGGCCATTGATCTCCATCTTCCCTCTAATCATGAAACATGTGTCACATGAGTACATGTAGTAGGTGACTTTTGTCACATCACATGTCTCTCACAAGACGTTTTACGACACCCGACACTCTGCTCGAAAATGTGAAATTCGACAGGCTCAATTCACAAAATTCGACGTGGTAGCTAGATTTTACAAGACGATTCCAATGGTAAAGTTTGTTTCGTCATCCGAGATCTAGAAAAATTTTGGATTTTTACCAAAATGACCGTTTTACCCTTTTTTCAGAAAATTGGAATTTTCTCGGGTCTTACATTCTCCCCTCCTTAAAAAGAATTTCGTCCCGAAATTCTAGACAATCACAACAACTCACATGCATATGCAACGTACACTATACCATGCATGTAAACTAGTCATTTAAGTATTAAGAGACTAAATCACGTACCTTCATCCCTAAACAAGAAGGGATAGGTGGCCCACATCATGTCCTCGCGCTCCCATGTTGACTCCTCCACTCCACGGTGCTACCATAGCACCCTCACTAGCCTCACGGTCTTGCGTCGCAAAACCTGTTCCCAGCTATCCATAATGCACATTGGTCCCTCCACGAAGGTCCCATCCGTGTCAACCTCAATCTCTCCCCAATCCACTACATGAGCTGGATCTGGAGTGTACCTCCGGAGCATGGAGATGTGGAATACCTCGTGGACACCTGACATGCTAGGCGGTAAAGCCAACCAGTACGCTATAGTGCCTACCCTCTCGAGTATCGCGAAAGGCCCAATAAACCTTTGGCCATAGCTTCCCTTCGGCCGCCAAAACCCGACTCTCATCTCCAGCATCACCTTCAAGAAGACGTGATTACCAACTCAAACTTTAAGGGTCGGCATCGCACGCATAGCTCTTCCGCCGTCCGAGCCGTGAGAAGATGTCGTCGTATCAACCTCACCTTCTCGGAGGTGTCTCTAATCAAATTAGGACCAGTGATGGAGCTCTCTCCCACCTCGGTCCAACATATCAGTGATCTACATGGCCTCCCATACAATGCCTCATATGGTGCCATCTATATACTTGCCTGATAACTGTTGTTGTAGGTGAATTCCACTAAGGGAAAATGCTCTTCCCAGCTACCCTTATGATCTAGGACGCATGCTCGCAGCATGTCTGTTCGTGGACAAAAAGAGCATATGCAAAATTTATGACACTATTACCAAAGGACTATTGTCTAATCCCAAGCAACGGTGCCATAAAACTTGTTCGTGGTATTCCTTAGCTATAGTATTGATTAAAAGATTGTTTCATTAAGAGTAAATCATTTTCTTTGTGGTTTTGATCCAAAGATACCTATGTGCGGTGCCTAACAAGTAGTAAATCGATTTAAGTCCGTATATTGATCCCAATGTGAGATTTCAAGAATCTCTAATCAACTACTCCCGACTACTCAAGGCCCACACTATTTGACGATGATGGACAATTGAATTAGCCAAGGAGTTTTAAAATAATGAAAAACAAAAAAAAATGAATGAATAATAAAATGAATTGAATACTCGAATAATGAAATGACAAATTCAGACTAAACAAAGACCAGAAGGGAACATTGAAAATAAAATCCATTGTGAAGAATCACTCCATACCAGGCCGTAAATTTTTGCTTTCTGAACCAAATATTTTAAAACTAGTCCAAGGAATATGATAGTGCAGCTGAATCTCTCCAAACCCCACCGTTCATCATCTCACCTTCACTGTTTCTCTCGAATACAATGGGCTAGATAACTACTTTTAATCTGGGTATCCTTTTTCTGGGTATTTTTCTTTCTCAATACTTCATACCCATAACACGGACTCCAGAAACCTTAGTTCTAAATATCGCTTATCGCATGGGTTTACACTATACCGGTTTCTCATCCTCAAAATTTAAACACTTATCCTTTCCTTGATCCCTTGCTAACGGGATTGAATTCACTATTGGGTGAAGCATTTCTCTGCATGCACCAAGTGATAACTCACTCAACTCATTCGGTTTCAGTGAGAAGGATGTATCAATTTAATTACCTGACTTACATTAGATCATCAATATCGAGGTTCATACCTTCCCGAGAAATTGTTCATCGCTCTAAGAAATGCCTTCTCATTGTCGCTCAGGCTCACAAAGTAGAGCAGAGAAACATCGTTTGGGTATAGAGTTGATATGGGATTAATTCTGAGGAAATAAACAAAACGACAAATGGAGTTACAAGCTGAAGTTGGCATCAATGAATAAGGTCACGTAGGAAGGTAATTTCGACAATAGAGTCAAACTTTCAATGGGGAATTGGGTTTCTAAATCAGGATTACACCGCACATTAGCTTCTTGATCAGAAAACCCGCTTGTAAATAGGCAAGCGGTAGTTCGAATTCCAAGATGTAAATTCAAACAACGGACAATGTTTTGAAAATATAAATCTGTATTCAACTACAACTTTTACAGCTAACGTTCAGATCCAAATAAAAAAGAAAATACATACTAATCTAAAAAAATAAAGAAAGAAAAGAAAATTAAAATACGAGAGGCCTTCGTACCAGATCTCTCTTAGGTAAGCACCATTTGCAGTTCCATGATGGCAATTTGCATATTTATAGGGTTACGGGGTTTGACCACAGTACCGATGCACCTCATTGTGGATTTCAATGTGGCTGATTGTTATTGTCGCGACATCAGTCTTTATCGCGACCTCTATTGTCTCGATCTTTGTCGCGAGAAGCCTTTTGTTTGGTCGCGACATGTCGCTGTGACCCGGCGTCGCGGCGGCGCGGCGTCGCGACCTTACCTCTTTGTATTTACGGTCATCGCGGCGGCTGTATTTATCGTGACCGGTCTTCGGCGAATGTCGCGACCTCTTATGATGTCGCGCGACCTCTGTTCCTTATACCTGTTGTGCGGCGTTTTACGATGTCGCGACCTCAAGTCTTTGCAATTGATCTCGCGACAACTAGGTGTTAATATGACGCTTCTTTTCTTTGTTGTTATCGCGCGGCCGGCGGGTGATGTCGACTTCCTTTATCTGGTTGATATACGGCGGCTTGATCGCCCGTGCGACCTTCTTTCTTCGTGATGATGTCGCGACCTTAGTTTCACCTGGTGATGCGCGGCGCCCGATTCAATGCGATGTGCGCGCATCCAAATGTCGCGACATAAATGTTCATTCAATTGTTTATCTTCATTTGCGACTTCTTTTTGGTGTCGCGACCTCATTATCCTTTGTCTTCAGGTTTGATACATCGCACGACCTCAAGATATCTGACATCATGTCTTCTTCTTCATCAATTCACGGTTGCTTGACTTTGGAGTTCTTTCATGCCATTTCGTTTGTCTTCAATTACGCTTCATTGCGGCTGGAGCTTTATCGTTTTAACCTTAATATGTATTTTGATTACGCTGTAAAAAGGCTTCCACGACATCAAATCATGCAATCTTACAACGCCTCTCTGCGTAACTTCCTTGACCCGGTTATTAATCTTGCTCGGCCACATTACGCTCCTTTGCGCAATTTCGCAGCGCAAACTTGAATTCCCACTCTTTGCCTGACAATTTGGTGATATTCCATATTCACTGCATATAAATTAGTCTTTGTATATAAAAATCAATGAGAAAAATGGTGAAAATAGATGACTTTTAAGCTCATCAAACTCCCCAAACTTAAAATTTTGTTTGTCCCCAAGCAAAAGAAAAGAAAGATTTGTTGTCCTCAAACAAGGACATTTTCTCTTATGTTTTGCGGGTTGCAACAATCTAATTCTTATTCTGTTACATTCAGAGATATCATATTATTTCAAATTTCAATTTTATGCAAAGAGCGAGCATCGTATACTTCTATTACAAATTTCTTGATAAAATAATGTATTTAAACGGTTTATTTAACAAGTCTTGTTACGTATTGTGTTGTGTAGGTCTTCAATCTGCAGCTTCATGTTGAATTTAGTTAATCTTACGGAAGTTTCTTAGTATTTATCAAGTCTCATATGCTTGTTTTTGTTATTGATCTCGCTAATGTAGGAATAGATTCAGCCTTCGGAATCAATGAGGTCTTTCAAGCTTGTAATGGTAGGCTTCAGGTAGTGGGTAGATAAATGAAGAATTTGGGTTTATCATTCCCCGAGTTCCTTTTTCTTCTTTGTTCATTTGCGATTCTCCTTAATCTTGAGCTGATTTTTCCTTTTTTAAATTCTTTTTATGGGAATTTCCACTTCCATATTTACTTCTTTCAATGAATTCCTTTGTTGACTCTTTTTACTTTTATTTTAAATTTGGAGACAGTGCAATGTTTTTTGTCTTCTTGGAAGCTTCTATTACTCTTGAGAACTTTGATTCTTGTTCCCATACCAGTTGGCATTAGGGTACTAGGTGTTAAAACTACCCCTAAAACTAATTGTTCAAGGTAATAGGCCACAGGAATTAAAACAATTACATCCTTTCAATAACCTCACTTTTAGCTATTGATTACTACGTAAATTTAGGGAATAATATTCCCCAAACTTGTTTCTCTCTTTATACTAAACTTTTACGAACTAGAAATGGATAATTTGGGTTCTTTCTTTGCGGGGTTTGGCCAGAAGAGAGTCTCGGTTTTCAATTCTTGTTTATTGAAGAAATACAGGCTTATTTGGCTCGAATCGGCTAAAATTATGTTGAAGCATATTTTGAGGGAGTGGAGTTGAAAAGGCTCAGGCATTGCCAAGGATGGCCTCTATCATTTCTGTTGGTTGTTTTAACCTAGGTTGCCTCAATCAATAATCAAACAAAATTCTAGAATTTGTGAACTCTGAATCTGAAATTCCCACAGGAAAGATATTCCTAATTCTGTCAAAGCTGTAAGTTTGTTGACCAATGTATGTGTATTATTTCTTCAAGACTTGTACTTATTCACTTTGTTTGCCACATTATTTTGTCAAGTATTTGTTATATAGTAAAAGGCGATTTTTCAGTCGTGCAACTAGGCAATTTAAGCGGTCATTAAATACTCTAATTCAGTTTCTTTGTTAATGCCTTGGTCATGCAAAAATTCTATTCTTTGAGAAGAAACGAGTATTTTGTTTAATTCTAAGCAGAAAATAAATAACAGCACTTAATTGAATCAATGAGCAGCCAATTTGTCGATCAGAAATTTTATTCCAAAGATCAAATTATTTCTATATTGTATACAATCTGCCTTTTTCTTTCAGTAAAACAATAACTAGTTTAAAGAAAAAACCAGCTTTTATTTCTTGATGCAGATTCCTATATCTTCTTTTCCAAGGAGTTCTGACTCATAGCTAAAATTTGACATACTCGATTGTGAGCTCCCTCATGAGTGATTCGAGTTAACAGATGAGTTCTACAAATTAGACCTTATCTCTCTTTCTTTAGAGCTTCTACGGTTGATGGGTTCTAATTAGCAGCTGCTTCGATTCCTTTCGATCAACCACTCTCTAATTACACATCTGTTTATGGAGCAAAGAATGATGGTTTGTTTACCGACTCCATTCATTCCATAAACTCTGTGTTCTGCAACCTTGAAGCTCTTAACTTTTCTCTTTCTCCATCTTCTTCATTTCTTTGTTTATTCAGCACCTTGTCTTCCAGTCTTTTTTATAGGGAATTTAACTATAGAACGAGGTTATTTATTCTTCTTTTGATTTCAATGCTTGTGTATTAAATTAGACTCCTCAATTCTTGTTCTCTTGATGTTTGGAGTGGAAATTTTTAGAATGATAATAGACAGTGAAAGATTTTCTGATATCCTTTAGTTATTCTCACCGAAAATGACCATTATAAATCAATAGTTTGTTCAAACGTTGAATTACATTTACGCATTAAGTACTATCTGTTCCCGATGTGAATAAATATTTTAATGAAGGTTGAATAAATTTTGTCTTTGTCATTAAATTTAGGCAAAAATTAAAAAACCCTTATTTGTAAACCTTCCTCTCAATATCGCGACATATGATTGTTTATAGCGACAGAAGAAACTTGCGCGTGGGAGGACAAGTTATCCTGCGGGCTGCGACATCGAGGGTAATTCAACGGCATTATTAAGTTTGTCAGCGACATCACCACTCTTTTTTGAAGGACTTGCTTTCTTATCAGCGACCGCGATATGCGACCACTTTATTTGCAATACGCGGTATACCTTTTTGGTATTGACCTCGATCTTTCTTCCTTCAATCTTGTGAGTCGACATCAACTTACGACAAACCAGTTCGCGTAACAGAAGTTTTGCCGGGCTGATCTCTAAGTACTCAAATTTAATGAGCAGACATCTTTTAAGCTGTTATCAATTCGCAAATTCTCAGCGTTAGTGAATCGTTCGCACCTGACAATTCAACATGTATTCTATTAAATTTGTAAATTTGTGAGGCTCTACTCCCCTTTTTCAAGTCGTTCCTTCACGGCAATTCTTTGGAGTTATATTGGAGTTTGTTCGCCTTGCACGAGCCATTCTTATAACCTTTCGCAACATTTCCGGAAGAAAGGATTTAATTAAACAAAAATTAACTATAAATTACTAACTAATCATTATAAGAACTAAAGAAAAGCAGAAATCAATTGAGTCTAAAAAAATAGCAAAGTCTAAATCGAAGCGAAATCTCTGCTGGGTGCTTTCCATCATTGCTCGATTTGATCACTTATTTGGACTTCTTTGTTTGATTCTCCTCTCTCTTAATGAACCGATTGGGGCTTTCTTCATTTCTTTCCTCACCTTTGATAATGCTTAGGTCTTTGTCCATTGACTTCAAGTTGACATGGAGTCTTTAATGTTGTTCAAATGTGTTAGCGACACTACGTGTATGGTCAAAGCTCCATTTGGTTTTGCCCTCACGGAAATAACTGTCTGGAGTTAAAGAAGAACACAATTCTCTGCTTGAACTCTTTTCAGAATCTCTGATCATGCCATTTCTTTGTTTCTTGTATATTCTATAGCATTGTATCGTAGCTTCATTTCTCGATTCTTCTGATTCGTTCGATTGAATGATCTCTCACCTTTGGTTTAAAATCAAAGTTACTTCTTGATGGCCCACATGGCTTTGTATTCCAGATTTAAGAGGGGTGACATGGCTGCCGAACCCGATCTATGTGGGGACATCCCGATGGGAGTGGTTTTGGATCTGATCCTTTTAGGCCCGAGTGCATGTCAAGTTTGTTGGAAGACCAATCCTTCACCTTCGAACTTAGTCTTTGAATCCTTTTGTAAATCTCACTGTTGAAATCTCGCACATCCATTGGTCTTGGATGATATTAAACAATATATGTTTGATCCCATACTTGCTCATGAGCTTTACGAATTTTGTTGCAAGTGGCTTCCAATCATTGATGATAGACACGGTGTTCAAATGCGCTCAATATATTACTTTTCTTGAAACTCTGTATTTGTATTAGCATCATTCGCCCAGGCAAGCTATTGCGCCACTAAGGCTGACATAATCACTTTATGAAGTGGTATATACGAGTTTCAAATGTTGGTGAGTATGTTACATAAAATCTATTCCCCATACATAAAATTTTACATTATCTTTTGGGGCATTTCATTCTCTTCTTCACGATATTTCCAATCTTTTTTGGCATCTATCACACAATTTGACCCATTCGATCTGATCTCGAAATAGTGGAGCCAATAAATCCAGGATTTGAGTATCTTGTAAGTGTTCTTTCTCTATGAAAAGTACCCCCATGTAATTGATAAGTTCTTTGTTCATTCATAGTCTAACTATTTCACCTCTGTATCTTGATAATCATGTCGACACCTCTTTTTAAATAGCGTGGTCATCTAGATATAAAGCATAACTGTCAATCTATCTTGACTCTTTTCTTACCAGTAAGCTGAATTCACGAACTTCTCACAAAACTAGGTAATTCACAATATCGACATACCATGGAAGTTGAATGACGCATGGCATTTGCGTCATCTGGGAAGTTCTCTGTTGATGCGCTTCTCTTTTACATTTCATTCTTTTCTATAAGACAAGTGATCAACTATCACATCGTCACACCCCTTTTTATCATGTTTATATAAACTCTTACGATACTTGACACCACCTTAGGTCTTGGCTTAGCTTATTTTGACATCAGATATTTGATGGTGCATAGTCTATGTGAACTATAACATGGGATCGAGTGTATGGCCTGAGATTTCACCATAAGCAACACTGGCTAGCATCTCACTTTAGGTTGTGGAATAGTTTTCTTGTGCCTCGATGAAGAGGTTCTGCTAGCATAATTATATGGCTTTGAATATTTTCTCTTTCTTTTACTTCAATCACAGCCCCATTCGCGAAATCAAGCTTGGCATCCGCATTCTTGAATCACGGTCGATACAGTGCGACCGCAGTAGGTGCTTCGAACGATAAATCTTGATTTCTTCAAGCGGCCTTGTAGGAATCATCGAGTGGCATGTCCTTCTCGATGTCATAGTGATCACGGCTATCTTTGAGAAGTCTTTGATGAATCTCTTATAAAATCCAGCGTGACCCAAGAAACTCCTTATCCCCTTTACTGTTGTGGGAGGTACTAGGGTTTTGATAATGGAAATCTTGGATTGGTCCACTTCTAGCCCTGTAGCAAAAATTTTATAACAAAATTAATACAACCACATTACCATGAAATAGCATTTTCGATTTAGTGCTAGTTGTTGTCCTTGCATCTTTGAAGTACTGTTTCCAGGTTGTTCAGACATTGTTCAAAACTTGACCCATACACTGTGAAGTCATCCATAAAAATTTCCATGAATTCCTCAACCAAATATGAGAACATTGACATCATATACATCATTTGGAAAGTAGCGGAGCATTGCCGCGACTGAATGGCATCCTTACGAAGGCAAAGGTACCATAGGGGCATGTGAATGTGGTCTTTTGGTCTCGGTGCAATTGCAATCCGTTGTAACTGAATACCCGTCGAAACAAAAATGAGGTGTCTGCTAATGCATCGGCTATCGATCAATGAAGGGCAAGGGAAATGGCTTTCTGGTTCGCGTATTCCGACTTCCTATAATCAATGCATACTCTCCATCTTGTCTTTGTTCTTGTTGGAATTAATTCATTTCTTTATTCTTGATTCTGATAAATCCACCCTTCTTAGGAACCACATGGTACGAGCTAACGAGGATTATGCGAAATTGCATAGATAAAACCAACATTTAACCATTTAGTACCTCGCTACGACTACTTCTTTCATTCTGCGGATTAGTCTCCTTTGATGTTCAACGATTGGCTTTGCATTTTCTTCTATAAGTATTTTATTGCATGCATATTTATGGACTAATACCTTTTAATTCTTAACCAGACAGCTATAGACTCCTTATGATTCGCCATTTCCGGCAACCTCTTGTTCCTCGGCATCACTAAGTCTAGCAGTATTGCGGTTTACTCTTTGGCGACTCAGTAAGCATACTTTAAATGGCCCAGCGCTCCTTTAAAAACTGATCCTTCTTCACTTGTTTCTTGATAAAAATTCCTTTCTTCATTTTTGTCTCCTTTTTTTATCCCGTTTGTTAGGAGCTCTTCACGCTTTTAGTAGAATGTAAGCGTGTAAATCGAATCAAAACCTTTAAGATAAATTCATCTCTTTTTCGTGATTGAAGTTGTATTACAGCGTCATAGTCAAAATCAGGACTGTCCCGACATATACATCCTTCTATTGACGATATCTTCCGCCTCATAATACAAATTCACTCAAACTTACCGAATGATTGATCATTGTCTCTTCTCCAACTCAGTGAGAATTTATACTGCATGTCGATTGAAACGCTCGGTTACAAGGTAGCGCTGACGAGAAGGAACTTGTGAATCTTCCTCCATATCGATATGATGATCAATTGGAAAAATAGAATTTTCCACCTTTGGCCTCTTCTATGATTCCTTGAGTTTTGCCGGAGGTTCTATAGCATTTGGGGTGCGGTAGTGGGGCCAGCTCCCCTAAGCACCTTCTTAGCAACAGAATAGGGCATTAGTGATCTTGCTTTGAGTCATGAGGCTGCGAAACTGAGCCTCTCGATGGTGTAGGGGGAATGGTGAAGCTCACGGATCGCCGTCTTTTAAGTAAGTCTCTTTTGATCACAATAGCGCAGGATTGCGAGTCAAGTTCTAATTCCTTGTGGTAATCTTCACTCTTTTGCTCGTTATGTCTTTCAAAATTTTTTGCATAAAGTGGCATCCCGAGTCACCATGTGAAAGGCATCTTGCGATCTCCGACCGAAAGGTTTTAGCACCATTGTTCCTCGCTCGATTCTGCGACCTCTGTGCGGAAATGGAATTTGCCAGAAGCGGATTGTGCAGGTTTTCTTCTTGCTTCCTTCTTCTCTTGTCAGCTGTTCCTTCTTTCTTTCCTTCTTCGGTGTTTCGACATTATGCGAGCCTTCTTCTATGTTTCATCTTTTTCATCTTCCTCCCGAATCTTTCCCCTTACGGCACCACGACCATCACAGTCTTCCGGTTCTTCTTCGTGTCCTTTGGGGAAAGGCATCTTTCCTCGGTTTTGCGAGGGTTAGGGCCCGGTGCCTATTTGTCTCAGGTTCTTGAGAGAAGCATTAGTGGTCTTGAAAAATTTGAATTAGTATTTGAGGCTTCGGTCTGAACTTTTTTGTTCATGGAGGGTTTAACGACTTCTTATTATTGGTCTGACATTTGATCTTCAAATGGTTGAGCTCTCTACGGCTCTGGCTTTCGTTTCTATTTCCTTCTTCTTGTGCTCAGGGAGCCTTGGTGATTCTTGATATCACTATTGGGTCTGTCATGCGGCCTTGTGAGGCCCCTCGCGTATGAAAAATTTTCGCAGTTTCTCGCAGTCATGCTGGATAGTAAAGTATCTTGGCGAGGTTAGGATTTGGTTTGAAGTGATAACTTCTTGGCTCCCAAGTACTTAACACCACCGGCATCATGGTTCTTGGTCGTGCCTGTTGCTTCTCTTGTATTCCTTCTCATTGCTCTGTTTCATGAGCGGTGTGCATCTTCTCTCTTGCTTGTCCATTCTATGCATGATGGCATCTAACTTTGCCTCCATGGGTGTCATCTTGCTCGGCTCCATGACTCCCCTTCCTCTGCCAATTACTTTTGAAAACTCTGTTGGAGCTTTCATATTGCATTTCGCCAGGTCCTCAATAAGATCTCTTGCCTCTTCAGCACTCTTACGTTTGAATGCTCCACCGCATGATATACTATGTCCATCTGGGTCTTCAAGTCTATTCCATGCATAGGGCATCTTTTCAGCAACCTTTTGAACCTCTCCCATGCTACATAAAGGCTCTCATCTTCACACTCTTTGGAACACATTATCTCCTCTACGAGGTGAGTGATGGGGAAGAATCTCTGATGGAAGCCTATGAGCTCCTCCCGGTATCTGAGAACATATGGTAGAGATTCATACCATGTAGCTAATGTATCTCGTAGAAAATGGGAATAAATGCAATTTATGACCTACGGTCTCCACCCATTCAATTTCCTTTGTGTTTGCCATCACAGAAATCTTCCCGGTGCTTCATTTGGGTCTTCTATGGGATGACGATGCGTGATCTTGTTATTCATGTTAGTGCTTTGTTTCAGTTCATAATTATTTGCATCGGCTGAGTGCATGCGATTGCGGTATTCATCTGAATAATAGGTCTCCAAAGTCCTCCAAAGTCCTCCATTGTATCGATGATTGGAGGCCTTCCTAAATTCTTGATTCTTTGTCCTTCGGCACGATTTCTTGCCTTTCATGCTGCATAGATGAGTTTTACGCCCTTACCGTTTTACTCAAGCCGAGGTGCTCTTTCTAATTCGGTATCCTCTTTGGAATCGGGATCGGTGTTACCATTCCTATGCATTAAAAGTTTTTAAGAAATCAAAAACACACTTACATTAATAGGATTAGTCAGGCCAACAAATATTTTCAATATGGCTTGTTAAAGGTTAATGGCTAAAGATAACCACTGCTTGAAAAACTATTTTTGTTCTTTTTCTTTAAATTGTCCAAATTAGCATTTCCTTCTTTTGTCTGAATATTGATCAACTAAATTCTTGCGATCCCCGACAACGGAGCCATAAAACTTGTTCGTGGACCAAAAGAGCATATGCAAAATTTATGACACTATTACCAAAGGACTATTGTCTAATCCCGAACCATGACATATAAAACTTGTTCATTGGTATTCATAGCTATAGTATTGATTAAAAGATTGTTTCATTAAGAGTAAATCATTTTCTTTGTGGTTTTTTGATCTAGTATCTTGCAGGGAGTGTATGGGTCAAACAACTAGTAAGTGGATTTAAGTCAGATATTGATCCCCTGAGAGATCTCAAGAATCTCCCTAATCAAAACTACCTGACTACTTTCGAGCCCCACACTATTTGGACGATGATAGACAATTGGAATTAAGTGGCCAAGCATAAAATAATGAAAACAAAAATGAATGAATAAAAAATGAATTGAATACTTTGAATAATGAAATGACAAAATTTAGGCGAGCAGTTATACGCCAAAGGGAACATTGAAAATAAAACTATTGTGAAAGAGTAAATTCCCTCTGACTTGTCTTTATCAATTTTGCTTTATGAACCAAAGATTTTAAAACTAGTCCAAGGAATATGATAGTCTTGTTCGAATCTCTCCAAACCCACCGTTCATCATCCTCACCTTCCTTTATTTCTCGAATACGATTGGGCTAGATAACTTCTACTTTAATCACGGGTATCCTATTTCTGGGTATTTTCCTTTCGCAATACTTCATACCCATGCTTTCATGGTATCAAACCTTAAACTCTAAATATGGTAATTGCATAGGTTTACACTATCTTTAGTTTCTCATCCTCAAAATTAAACGACTTATCATTTCCTTGATCGGATCACTTGCTAACCGCAGGTTAGTTCACTATTGAAGATTGAGCGAACTCTGCATACTTAAATTGATAACTCACTCAGCTCATTCTCGGTTTCAAGTGAGAAGGGGATGTATCGATTTAATTACGAAGAACATTAGATCCTGGCTCTCGAGGTTACATACCTTCGAGAGAATTGTTCATCACTCTCGAAATGCCCTTCTACTGTGTCTCAGAGGCCTCCCGGAAATCAAAGCTTGGCTTGATCCGTTTGGGTATAGGAGACTGATATTGGGATTAATTCCACGAAATAAACAAAACCAGCAAGTAGATTTACAAACTGAAGTTCAACATCAATGAATAAAATTATGCAAGAAAGATAATATCTGACAATAGAGTCATTTCAATGGGAGCTGGGTTTCTAAATCACTGGATTACACCATACATTGAAAACTGGCGATCAAAGAAAACCTTTGTAAATGAGCAGCTAGTGATTCGAATTCCAAAATTTAATAAAAATTCAGAAACATAGACGACAAATTTGAAGAAATATAAATCATGTTCAACTACAACTTTACATTTAACGTTGAATCCAAATAAAAGAAAATACATCTTAATCTAAAAAATAAAGAAGAAAGAAAATTAAATCTGGAGCCTTAAATGCTCCAGTCTCTCTTTCAAAATTAAGCCTCAGCTGCGTTCCTTGATACTTATTTGCATATTTATAGGGTTACGAGTTAGGCCCTAATTTCGATGCACCTCATTGTGATTTCAAATGCAAAAATGGCCTGGTTGTTATTCTTTGTCGAACATCGAGTCTTTGTCGCGACCTCTCACATTATCTCAATCTTTGTCGAAGCCTTTGTTTGAGTCGTGACATCTCTTTTGGTGGAGGCGGCCCGTCGCGACGGCTCTGCTGGCGCCAGCGACCTTACCTCTTTGTATTTGATATGCAGCGGCTGAATGTTATGTGACAACCACGGTCTTTGCGAGCGGATGCCGAGACCTCTTTATGATATATAAATGACCTACGTTCCTGCTCCTTTTATCGTATTTGTTTACGATGTCGCGACCTCAAGTCTTCATAATTGACCTTCAGCGACAACCCGGTGTTGAGCCCTACCCTCTTACAACTATTGTCGCGACCGCTGAATGATGTCGGGACTTCCTTTACTGTGTCGTTGATCATCAGCGGCGAAACGATCTTCTCGACCTTCTTTCTTTAGGTGATGATATGACCTTAGTTTCCTGCAAGCTGATGTCGCGTGCGCCCGATTCGATCTTGTCATCGCGGCGCATCTAAATGTCGCGTATAAATGTTCATTGATTGTTTATCTTATCGCGACTTCTTTTTGGTGTCAGCGACCTCTACGTCATCACTCTACTAGGTTTAGTGCATGCGACCTCTGTGATCATCCGCGACATCATGTCTTCTTCTTCATCAATTCTTTGGTTGTGACTTTGAGTTTCTTTCACGCCCGACTCGTTTGTCTTCAATTGCGCTTCTTTGCATTGCAGACTTTGTAGTTGCAACATAGCCTGTATTCGTTCTATATAAGCTTCACGAAATATCAAATCTTTAATCCTTTTGCGCCTCTCCCTACGTACTTCCTTATTGATTATATCCAGTCTTTGCTTCAGCCACATTCTTCTCCTTTCTACTTCGCCAAATTCACACTTTCTTTTGAATTCCCTTCTTTGCCTGACAATTTGGTGAAGTATTCCATATTCCTGCATATAAATCAGTCTTTTTATATAAAAATCAATCAGAAAAATGGACTGAAAATAGATGACTTTTAAGCTCATCAATGTCCTCTAACACCTGTATGGTCTCTCTACATCGGACCATGCGTACGTGGGTGTTTTGTACTCATGGTCGTAGTGTGCCAGCCAGCCTTTTTGGAAACTCTTCCAAAAGTGCGCAGTAAACCTAGGGTCCCTATTCGACACTATGGATATTGGTACTCCATGTAGCCGGACTATCTCTTGAATGTACAACCGGCATAATCTTTCCAATGTAAAGGTCCATCCGCCGCGGTAGAAAATGTGCGACTCACCCATTTGGTCCCTTCCTCGCCCCCGTACCCGCGTCATGTCCTTATGGTGTACGTAGCGAGTAGATCACAAAATCCATCGTGGCGTGCTCCCTTCCACTCGGCTACCTCAAATGCATTTGAAGTAGCCTCACGGCCACGGTGCTGTTGTAACACAATGACCGCGTGAGACATCGTCGACAAGTCCCTCGTGTCTCTTCATCCGGCTCGGTAAATCGCGGCGGCAGAAGATCTAGTACATCGCCGTTGCCACACCGGATGCCGCGATCATCGAGTAGTGAAACTCCTTGAGAATCTCCTCTCAAATTGGTCAACTAGGGAACCACTACCCGTCCTCTATACCGAAGACTACCATCTGCGTGGAAGGACCAACCCTCATCACATGTACCTGACTGTACCCAACTGTACCTAGTCCCTGATGGACACTATCTCCATGTCATGTCCTTGGGACTCGATCACTATACTCAACGAGCGGTCTTAGCCACTATCCCCCAGCACCTGAGCACATCTCGTGCGCCCAAAGTTATCCCTTTATCGAGGCATCCACTTCTACGAGGAAGCTATACTAGCCAATGCTTCAGGTGACTTGAACTAAGTGCATTAGCCACCACATTTGCCTTACCAGGGTGGTAATGCAAAGTGAAGTCATAATCCTCTAGGAACTTCATCCATCTACATTGCCTCATATTGAGGTCCCGCTGCATGAAAATATACTTCAGACTTTTGTGGTCTGAGTACTCCTTGAACTCCTCGCCATATAAGTAGTGGCGCCAAATCTTCAAGGCGAAGGCTACGGCCACCAACTCCATGTAGTGTGTGGGTAATTCTGCTCATGATTATTCAACTGACAGGAACCATAAGCTACTACCTCCCGATTGTATCAAAACACATCCCTAAATCGGCCCTTGAGGCATCACCATACACTACTATATACCCACAATCCCTGTCAGGACTATCAGGAATAAAAGGCGTAGTAAGCCTCCTCTTCAACTCCTGGAATGCCTCCTCGCATCGGTTATCCCAATCAAACTTGACCTCCTTCCGGGTCAATCTCGTCATAGGTGCCGCTAATCGAGAGAAATCCTTAATGAATCTCGTGTTGTACCCAGCCAATCCCAAGAAACTACGTATCTCGAAGGTGACCCGGCTCTCCAGAAAGCTCATCACCGGCCTCTCGACCTCCTCTACAGGTCCACTACTTTCATCACGTTTCCACGTATCCCGAAATCTCACCTCGGTAAGTCAAAACTTCCTTTTTGAATTTGGCGTACAGCGATGGTCTCTTTCAACAAGCTGTAACACAATCCTCAAATGATACTCCCATGCTCCACTTTGGCCAAGGGAGTAAATCAAAATGTCATCCACCCGAAGACCGACAAATGATCCAAATAGGGTTGGGGCCACTATGCATGAATTCTGAATGTTGTCTTAGGGATATCTTTCTCTACTTCCCTCAAGCTAATGGTAGACTTGGTCGCGAGGGGTCTATTAGACTCGCGCTCCTCTCAGGCGATGAGACAAATCATCAATCCTCGTGATGGGTACCGATTCTTGATTGTAACCCTGTTCAATTGTCGGTAATCAATGCATAGTCGAAGGGTCTTGTCCTTCTTCTTATAAGCAGGCTAGAGCGCCCCATGGTGAAGTGCTTTCGATCTAATGAACCTTGTCAGTAGCTCTTGTAGTTGGCTCTAAGTTTCTATGACTCGATAGATGCCATCACTGTAGTCGTAGAGATGGAAGCGAGATATCGAGGGGTGTAACTCGATGCAAAGTCTCTGACCCTCTGCGGAGGGGATATCACAGTAGCTCATCTAAACATCTTCCTTCTCACAAACTACTCAGGGGTAGATCTGAGTCAGATCTCACCTCGTCCTCACAGGATAAGACTACATGGCTTAGTAGTATCCTTGACACGGACTCGTACCTTCATTTAAGAAACGAAATATCATGCTTGTCCCATGAAATACAACACAGTGCAGAGTCTTGATCTATTGGCATTAACCCTCTTAACTCTGTCAGTTGGTGAGCTTTGTAAGGCTTGTCGATGATCTCAGGATTGACATCTCGAACTCTGACATGTCCATGACCCTCGGGTCCTGCGTGAAGTAGAATCCCGAAATCTCTAACTCCAGCCCGACCTTATCATCCACTATCTCCTTGCCACAATCCTAAGGAGGGAACTCACATACAACGACTCCTCCATGGCCTCAACCTCTAAGCCCATCTTACAAGCGATACGTATCTCTGGTATAATACACGGCCTGAGACCTTGTTCACCAGTTGAAAAGTTTTATACACTATGTCCATGCATTCTTGGGCAATACAGAGACCAATTCCATATATTAAATCATGCAACAAAAAAAAATATTTATTTTTTTATTTTTAAATTTTATTTTATTTTATTTTAAAAACATTTTATTTCTTTTTTTTTTTTTTTGAAAACCTCGTGAACAGTGCTCATGAACAGTGTTCATGACCAGTGTCCCAAACAGTGACTTAGAATGGTACCTTGAGTCAAAGCGGAGTTGATTGCCTGATTGCACCCACCCTTAGCCCGACTAGCGCGCCTCTTCTGGCCAGCGCCTTTGCGCTCTCCGCGAACTGGCTTGGGTGTGTCGCGAGCTAACCCGATCTTGTTGTAGGCGGGGTCGACCGTGTGAGCGTGCAGTATTAGCGTGCCGTGTTACCAGGTCGTGTGTAATAACGCCACCGTCAGAAGTGTCTGATACATGTAGCTGGCAAGGCGTATAAGAGCATCAAGTGTTACATTGTAGTAATTTCGGAAGATATATATGAAAAGATAAATTTAGTGAACCCGGAATTGTGGTACTAGAACAAGGATAAAATTGTAATTTCCACAAAGGATATGAAAATCATAAAATGAGTAGAGATGGGACATAATAGAAATATGTAAGGGTTGATTTGTAATATTTAAGTGTTTGAGGGCCCTAAATCCCCAATTAAAGGCCCAAAGATCATACTATAAATAGGTATAAGAACCAGACAAAATTTATTTTTTGTCTCACAAAAGCCTAAGGCTCCATGTTTGGAGAGGAGAGAAAGAACAGGGGAGGAAGAGGAGGAAGAAGGAAAAGGAGAAGAAGACCCAGAATTCGGGTATGGAATCATGTTTTAATTTGGGTATTTTAGTTCCTAGGGTTTTGGTTTGGAGAATAGTTGCTCCTTTGTCACAGTGTTTTGGAAGAGATTACCCAGGCCAGATTTTTCTCGAGGTTATGTAAGTCTAAAACCCCAATTGGTGGAAAATAGCATGGAATCATCATATTTATATGGTTCTTAAATTGGTGGACCTTTAAGTTTTGAATTCATAAGATTTTCACCTAGGGTTTTGTGGTATGAGTTCCAAACCACCAATTCAAGTGTTGTGAAGTTGTTTTGGATGATTTCCATGGTGATTTTTGAGGTATTAAGGAATGGGGAAGTTATATGAAGAGAATTGGTACAAAAAGTGGTAAAAGAGGCAATTAAGGCAAATTTCAGTGTGCAGTCTGGCCCACGAGAAGCCAACACAGCCACGATACGGGTCCAGGCTGCCACCACTGTGCAGTGAGGCCAACGACATACCTTTGCATCACCGATACGAGGTCGAGGTGTCTGTCACGAATTGTGCCAATGCAGGTGGCCTTCTTTTTGTATAATTAAGCTTAAATTCACACACCGATCGCATAGGAACCTCATTAAATGATTAAGAGAGATTCAAATAAGATTAGAACTCGACGAAAAACGTAGCGTACCTCGCCGTATTCGTAGGAGAAGTACGTTAAAATTATGCGATTACGTAGGAGATCAATATTTTCGCTGTATTCATTTGAGTTTGTAGGCTAAAAGCAAAGGCTGGAAAGGTGGTGGAATTGTGCTCAAGTTTAGAAAGCAGAAAAGGTGAGTGTTCTAAACCAAAATTTCAAATACTAGTGTACTATTATAAATTGTTTTACACTGGTGTTTGAATGGTTTTGATTTAAACCATAATTGAAAAGCAAGGAAATACTTTGTAATTGTATATTGGAACTTATGTATGTACATAGTGTAGTTTTGAGGAAATGTGTGGGATTGATGGTTGCCATATTTTGGAATAGTGAAATTGTGTATGCAAGTTTACGGAATTTGTTCTATCTGGCGGCCGTTATCTTCTTGAGGTTTCTGCGTACATCCTGAGTTAGAAAAAGTAAAAGAAAATTTTTTATATAAGGTTTAAGAAAGGAACACGGCTTCACTTCACAGGAGTTTCTAGTCGTTAGAGGTAATGGCTAGGGATTTCTATGGAGTGGCCGGCACACCAGCAGCTAGAAGGGGGTAGGGGTGTGTCAGTGTGCTCTGTAGCCGGTGTCCGCCTTGTAGCGCCCTCTGTTGTGCTCGTGGCACCTCCCACCCCAGTCGTGTTGCGCTTATCTCGCGATACAACCCGACTGACCAAACCGCGCGCTGTCCACGTCGCCCATTCATATCACGACACAATCCCCCAGCGGCCAGGCCCTCTCTCGCGCACAACCCGCCTTGCACCCAAGTCGACCTTATCGTGGCCTATCTTGGCCGTATCGTTTACCCAGCGTCCGAGCCGCCATCGTGCGCCCTTCTTGCTGTCGTGCGGCGCGTGCTCTGGTCCTGTGTCCGCGATAAGATTACCTTTGTATCGTGACGAGTGCAAATAGGCGATATGACTGTTGCACGAAACTTTTTTTCAAATTTTTTTCTTATTCCGACCTCTTGGAAAACCACGAAAAAAAATATTTATATATATTTTTCATTTACGGTAGAGACCAAGTAAATTCATTAAATTTTATTTTATTTTATTTTTTTCCAGTTTTTACACACTATAAAAGCTTAGAAAAAATAATCCTCAACACACAATTTCTTTTTTCATTTATTCCACCTACTGGAAGACCCAAAAAAAAAAATTATTTTTATTTTTATTTTTTTCCAGTAGAACAAAATAAATTCATTAAAATTTATTTAAATTTTTTTTTTCTATGTGCTATTCACTATGCACACAATCACACAATTCATACAACACATGATCATACAATTCATACACAACAAATCATGTTATGCACACCATTCACACATAAAACATCGTAAATGCGGTGTTACAGAAATCCTATCCGGTATTTATCACAGGTAATCACATACCTAAACTCTAACATCGAGCCACACGAGTTGTGATGCTCTCTCACACCATGATGACCACATGGCTAGCTCAGGTCCCTCAAGCCCTAGGTGTTCGTATACTGCTCATAAGTGCAGTGTGAAGAATTTGGTATCGGGACCTCGCTATAAATACACCCACGCAGGAGCTCCCAGGTGGTGTTTACCTTAGCTGCGATGCCAAGCTATGGCGGCTCCAAAACCCGGGGTCGGATTGAGAAGTAAGTCATTCTTGGAATGCTCGTGGATGTCGAATGCTTAGACACCACTCCACGAGAAATCGATGGAGTCTCAGCTATACATGGAGCTCACCCAGTCTCTTGTCCCAATCCTGTGACAACTGTCCCAATATTTTACAAAGACCACAGGGTCCATATACAATTAAAATGAGTAAAAATGGCCCACTTGGGCCTAAACATCAATACTCAAAAACTCATCATCTATATACCCGATAGTTAAAGAGTTAATAAATCACTCTTAATTCAAACATATATTAAGATTTTACAGTACAATACATGTTATACAAAATGGCTTTGCCAAGCCACAATCGGCTTTCTTCTGCATCTGACCCCTCTAGTGAGCGCCGTCCTCCACAATACACTTCACATGCAGAAATAGTGATCCTCGACAGGGAGCAAAGGCAAAGCCCGATGGTGATAATTTCCTACATGGGTTACTCCCCACGTAAGTGCATAAGTCATGGAAAAACAAACACATTCAAGCAAATACATGATCCTACTTGAATGTCTACATACCCAATCCCATGTCCCGAGTCTTTACCGACTCCCTCACACATGCCTAAGTCAAATGCGAGTAAAATATCCAGTTTTCAAAACAAAAGCCTTTTGTTCTTGAAAGCTTACTACAGAGATTAAGTAAATATATTAGACTACCCTCTGAGGCGAATCTGTTGGATAACCCTCCAAAACAATTTATGGGCCCCTTCGACGTGAATTGTTGGACAATCTCCCAACACAATTCTCCGAAAAATCTTCCGTCGAAATTCCTTTCACCGTATTTTCCTTTTCTTTCATTTCATGTCATGCACTCACTTCTAATATTCTAGGATTGCCCAGTGCATATGGAATGCATTATATACCAATCCCAGTATTCATGCTAATATATAAAACATGTATATATTAACATAATTAATTCACACAATTCATGTTATTAAATTCACACATCGATAATACTAAAATTAGCTCGCATAGGCTAATTAGCAATTACAAGCAATTCTATTTTTTTGAATCCTCCAGCAACACAAAAATCACACAACTATTCATGTGAACAGTGAAACCCTCGAGGTTAGCCACTTGTTCCGCGACCCACCTAATTAAATTTCTCCACTCGGTTCAAAGCTTTTGAGACCGATATCATGGCCGTTCAGGCCTCAACAAATAATCACTTAACAATACAAAAATCACACCAAAAATCACGTGAACAGTGAAAACCTCGGGTTGGCACAGTTCACGGCCACACAATTTAGAGATTTTCTCCACTTGGTTCAAATGTTTTGAGACCGAAATTACGGCTAAATCAAGCCTCAACAAATCCCTATGCATAAAATGGCTCTTAGCCAAAGAATAAACCAAGTAGGAAAAGATCCCTACCTCTTGGAGTTTTCAGAACTCCACCAAATCGGTGTCCACGCCTAGCCCTCACTTCTTAGAACAACTTTACTTCTTTGGCCCCATTGCTGGCCAGACTGGTCAGGAGCAGCGAAATCTAAAGGAAGAGACTCTCTCTCTCTCTCTCTCTAAGCTTGGATCTCCAACTTCAGGCGATTTTTCTTTTCCTTTTGAGAAGAAAACTGGCCATTGTCTTATTCTCTTTACATTTCAATAATTCCATCCCATGTCCCTTTTGTGTGATTTTGACACTTGGCACAATCTAGGCCATTGATCTCCATCCTCCACTAATAATCATGCAACATGTGTTACATGAGTATGTAATTAGTGACTTTTGTCACATCACGTATCTCTCATAAGACATTTTCTGACACGACACCGGTGCCTCGAAAGCGTGAAATTATTGTCTCAAATTTGTGAGAATTCGATGTGGTACTTCTTGGAATTTCTGAGAAAATTCCAACAGTGAAGTCTGTTTCATCATCCGAGATCTAGAAAAATTTCAGATTTTTACCGAAATAACCATTTTACCCTTTTTCAGAAAATTGGAATTTTCTCGGGTCTTACAAAACCAAAAATGGTTCATGGTTATGAAGGGACCAAGAGGTGCCCCGCTTAAGGGATCCGAGATTCAATATTTTGTGTAAGATACAGAAAAATAAATAGCATGCCAGAAAAATCATGTTAATATATACTCTGCTTTAGTACTGACATGAATATGATGAAATGGAAATTATATGTACAAACATAATTATCCAGACTTATCAATGTCAGATGTAGCTCTTATCGTATGTAACATGTTATGCGATGAAATGACATAATCAGATTTATGCGCACGGCAGACATCAAGTCGGGTGTGTGTGTGCATGGTATTGGGTTATTCACTACACTTGTGAATGTGTAAAGGAGCTTCAAAATCGACAACGCCCAAAATTAAGACTCACGGCATAAATAATAATAATAAATTTCGTAGTGTTTAGGCTACTACAAGATGGTAGGATCTCTCTCTCAAGTGAAAGACCCAAATTCTTATTCTTGCTAGGGACATATGTATCCAGCAATGATGAAAGTTCGCAAAGTTTCTAAGGCGCTCAAGCCTCATGATGAGAGCCCTCCCGAAATTCCAGAACCTACAAAAATACACTGGATTTGATGAAATTAAATAAATAGCGGGAGGGTCATTCAATGAGCTATCGGTGAAACACTCACTCGACTGTTTTCTGCGCTTGGCATTTCTGTATATGTGAGGAGCTCTGTATGGTCTCGGTTATGGGCATGAGGTCCCATCTCATGCATGATATGAAATATTCCATAGGATCGCATTGTGATGGAATGTGATTTGTCAGATGTATCCTATCGTATGTGCATTTAGGTGAGTAGCATTTGTAGGAAAATTTTCTACTCCACATCGCTTCACTCCCTTCGACCCCCTTCAAGTACGAGGGTGTACACAGATTTACACTCGATGAATCTGTGATTATGAAGGAGGCCGATGTGTGGCCTGAGTGACATCTCTTGTTAAAAAATATATATTTCAGATAAGAGAATTGTAACTAAATTCTTTCGGGACTAGCTGTCTAAATAGTCGATATGTAATTATGGTAAGGGCCATGATCGAACTTCTTACTACCTGTAATAAGGTTTTATTTTCACATTTTAGATTTAAAGTGAATGAACGGGGTCCCAGAAAGGGATGTATATCAGATGGTGGACAGATGGACCCCAGGTAATACTACTCTATCGAGACCTGACGTATGCTATGATCATACTGTTATACAGGTTGTATGTTGGGTAGAGCTCCTTGAACAAAGGAGACTCTACCCGATTTTAGTGAAAATATGGATCCTGATAAATGGGACACAACAAGGTGGTATCGTGCCCAAATCCACAGAATTCCAAGTAAGTTTATGTATATCAATGGGACCCCGAATTGGGGCATCACATTCATGACAGTAAATATTATATTATGCATTTTATAGTAGATTTTGCAAGTATGAGCTTTAATTATCTTAATAATCTCGTCCACTTTATTTAAAAACATTGTATGCTTCATGCAAGTTAAGAGAAACTATAATTTTTTTTTTTTTGTAAGTAATAGTAAGTCAGTCCATATACACCTCAGATGGCAATCAAGACCCGAAATTCCAATTTCAGAAAATGGCACAATCGTAATTTCGATTACAGTTGGAATTTCAAGTAAAAATACGTGAATTTGTTCTTTAGATCTCATGATCGAAACTGATTTCACCGCTGAATCATCTCACGAAATCTAGCTAGCACGTAAAATACCTCTCACACTCCGAGATAGCCTGGGTCAAGACGCTTCGAGGCATCACGGTTCTAAAAGCCAGAACGATTTTCATTGCGACGAAAGTCACATATAACACGCACTCATGCCATAAGTGTAAGGAGTAGAAAATGATGGATCACGAGATAGTACCGAATGTCAAAACTGGAGAAAGAAGGGAATTAATTAATTTAATTGATTATATGGACTAAAAGACAAAAAGGCTACGGTTGTCTTCTCCATTTAACTAAGAGCAAAATGTGAAATAGGAAAAAAATGACGTTGAGTCGCAACTCTCTCTAAAATACGCGATCCGACCATTTCAGCCTTCTCGACAAAAAGAACTCCGCTTCTCTAATGCCAGAGGGCTACGCCAGGATAATCTGATTTGTGAGTTTTGACAAACTCCGAGGCAGGGGTTTCCTAATGGAGTTTATTCCCATTTTAAGCGTTTTACGAATGTTCGAAATGAAGAGTCGTTAGTGTCGTTTGATCGTCCCAAACTCAACGGGAATTGATACAAATTTTAAAATCAGGAGCAATTATTTGTCAGCACTACTGATTTTGTGTAAATTATGCATTTGTGTGTGTCGATGCGTAAATACTGATTGAGGTCGAAATGGTCATGGAAAAACCCTGCCCACTAAGGAACCGATGATTTAGGATTTTCGAGAATAGTAACCGAGGAGTTTCACTATTCTAAATAAAAGGTTCCCAAAAAATATAATTTTGAAAATATATGCTGTCTCGAGTAATTCAAGCCGTGAATTGCTTCGTGTTTGATTATTAGCCTAAGTGAGCTAATTTTGATATGAATTAATTAAATTACATGACATGATTGTGTGAATTAAATTTTGTAAATATACATGCTTTCTATATATTTACCTCGTGGAATCGCATTGGAATTAGCGTACATGCATTCCATATGCACCTGAACACCTCTATGGCTATGTGATGAGTGTATGAGATGATTATGTAGAAAAATGGTTCCTGAGGGTCTTCCAAAAAATATTAATTATCTGAGGGTAGTCCAAACAATAATATATCACCTGCTTTGAGTGCCCAATTGATATATATACAACATCGAAGGGGGTTGTCCACAACAATAATACATATCAACTCGTCTGGAGCGCCAATCGATATATATATACACATCTGAGGGCTGGTCTACAAACAAACAAACAAAATAATAATTTTCAGCCGAGTTTAGGCGAGTGTGATGGAGTCGGTGAGGACTCGGATCCGAGTTGGTCATGTGACATCTGGCAGGATCATGCATTTGCTTGAAATGTGGTGTTTTTACTGAACATCAGACTCGCACTTAGGTGGTAGAGCAGCCCATTTAGGTGATTCCACTATCGAGCACTAGGCCTACCCATTAAGGGATATTATTTTATGGTACAGGAGCGTATGAGGGGACATTTACCTATTCCAGAGACCGAGGGACAGGAAGAAAGCCTGCCAGTGACTTTGATGTATACACATGTATTAGAACTTTTAAGTTTAATGTATGTATCAGATAAGAGTAAAACATATCGAACTAATGGTATATAGCTGGATTCATAGTCAGGCATGTACATCAGCATTGCTTATGGGCCCAAGTGGCCGCTTTTAAATCATAAATCATATATTGGACTGCTTTGGGATGTGTTTATGCAGTGTTCCTATATCTGGGGCAGACTTCGCATAGCTGAGACTCTACCCGATTGAGAAAATGCTCCGCCACCCGACATTCATGAGCATTCCACGCTATCGCAAATAACACTCGGATTTGGGGCGCCACAATTATAGACGAGCCTAGGTATACTCGGGCCACCTGTGGCTCGAGGGATTCGGGGCTAAGCCATAGTCTGAGGTATATACATCACGCTCACTAGGTGATTTGTTGTCAGTGTAGTATGAGATTACCTAGGAAATCACGGAATAGCAAAGCACTACATGCATGGTGTTTGATGTGTGATTGCGCAAAGTAACATGGGTCAGATGTTGGTGTGAATGATGTTTATACCATGGCTCAGGATATGTTATGATGTTCGTGCTTAGTGATTAGCACTTATTATGTTGGAAAACAAATCTTAGGAGTTTAAGGAAGGTGTAACCGAAATGAAGTAAATTGTAATCAATTTATTTGGTTTATTGGATGACAAAATAGAATATTTTGAGAGTTTTACATTGAGTAAAACTGGAAAAGAAAACTAAATGAAATAAATTAAATTCAATTTATTTGGTTTGTAGAATTAGATTTTAAATAAAGACTCCTGATTGAAATACAAGGTTTGGTATGTCAGATCATGAAGTTTTGAGAAATTTTTGACAACATGGTCCAGACAAAAGAAAATAAATAAAATAAATTTTATAAATTTATTTGGTTTAGAGGTGAAGAAAATAATTTTCTAAGGTTTTATGTTGTAAAATTGAAGAAATTGAATAGAATAAATTTTTATAAATTTATTCGAGTATTCGAAAATGAAAAAAATATAGGTATATATTTTTATCTTCCAAGAGCTAGAAGAAGTGAAAAATGAAGCAAATGGTTTTCAGCAAGATTTTACAAAGGTAAAGCTTGGAGAAAGAAAGTAAAGAAAAATAAATTTCATAAATTTATTTGGAAAATAATTTTCAAGATTTTACAAGTAGTAAAATTGAAGAAATGGGGTAAAATAAATTTTTTATACCCTATTTGAGTGTTCAAGAAAAAGTAATTTTTTTTTTAGTGATTTTTCAATAAGTGAAATAATTGGAAAAAGAAAATTAAAAATAAAATTTTCAAATATGTGTATGATTAGTGTCTCTGGGGCCGTGGTTTATGCCTCAGAGATACTGGGGATTGAGATTTAATTTTCCATTGAACTGTGAGATAGATGGTTAGCGAGGATAAGGACGAGAGGCGCCCACGTGGCATTCCCCGGTCAGCACCAGTGTTTGATCACAGGGCTTAACGAGGCAAGAGAGGTATTACAAAGAGCGCACGTGCGACTCCAGATAAAGAGTAGACAAAGATCCTAGTGTAACCTCCAGAGGTTTGGGGCGTATCATCCTCCAACATTCATGTGGGGAGGAGATCCATGGTGGTAGACCATTGGTTCATGCAGACGAGAAGGTAAGTTGGGGAGGGTTATGGAGATTACCTTGACACGACTGATTAGACTAAATAAGGCCTAAATAGGAGGGTGGGTGAGGCCCAAGTATGATGGAAATTTGTGCAAGAACCTCTGTGAGAGGACCTGTAGAGGTATGACTACGATGGATTACGTGGACTAGGCTCCAGAGCTGCGCACGATTCATGATGATCACGGCTGCCAACCGCCAAGGTTGTGAGGACGGAGAATGGATCGAAGTCGTCCATCTCGGCCAAGATCAGAGACTCACACAGATACGGATTCCATGGTCGACAGCCTCGACCATGCAGAGATCGAGGATGCCCTGAGCACCTTGACGCCAGCAGGCAAGAGGCAAGAGGAAGGACACTTCGCCTCTTCCAGCCTGTGAAAGAGGCAGAGAGCTTATAGTTCTCGAGGGTCCTAGAGTCGCCTATCTCGCCAGGTGGATGCAAAAGAGTCAGTTTGGCCAAGCGGCGTATGGTAGGCGCCACTGCGCAGCCGGGCGTCATGAGGAGGGATCGCCTGAGACAGTAGAATCCTAAGGTTTCGGGACAAAGCATTCCCAGTCGTGTTAAGCAGGATAGAGAGGATACAAGAGGCCCTCCACAGCACTGCAGGCCATGGGCCGCCTGCTCAGGGAAGGCACCTGCACCCCACATTTACTGTGCAGCCCTAGAGGCCGATTATGGGCAGGCAAGAGGACGAGGCCTGCAGCAAGAAGCATCAGGTTCAGGCGTGTCTACGCCGCTACACCAGAGGTTGAGCGCATCACCAGCTTATTCAAATAAGACGTTGCCATTCCCACTACGCTGTGAGGTTATTTGATTCTAGTGCTTCGCATTCATTCATCGCTGCATCGCTTGTGATCTAGTCAGGGCTTAGGAGGTCGAGACTCAGAGGAGCCTTATATGTGTGAGTTCGCCTAGGGATTAGGGGTGAGAATAGTGGATGATATGTCGAGGCTGGGTGAAATGAGATCCTGTAATTCTTACTCACAACGGACTGGAGGATCAGCGGATTACGTCGAGTTCACGTCATCCCTGGATGGATCAATAGTGGTGTACCATGCTGCGTCTGCATCATCGTGAGCATAGAGGTCACTCGCCTCACCGAGGATCTGCATCGTGGCTGTTCAGGACAAGCATGACATTTTACTCTAGACAAAGATATGAGAGTCTGGTGTCAAGACATAAGAATGTCACTAGCGAGCCTTACCCTAGAGGGACAAGAGACCGCACTTCAGATCCACCCAGCAGGCAAGAGATGTGGATGTTTTCGATGAGCTGACCTCGTGATCTCACTCCACGCAGGTAGATTTTGGTATCAGTTACACCTCATACTCACCCATCTCATGACTCCTGACAAGATTTGGCACCCAAACAGCTCTGGTGAACCTGAAACCACATATGTGAGAATAGCTCCACGTGGGTTCATTAGAGACCCAGAACTTCTCACACTATGGAGTTCTTGGCTTCAGGCTTTGAAGGTAAGAAGAAGGACAAAGCACCCTTCCGAGATCGCATCGACTACGTATAGCTTAATAAGGTTACATCAAAGAATCGACACCACACACCGAGGGGATCACTACTTTAGTTTCAGATCACTGAGAGGTTACCTAGTCTACCCAAGATAGACCCTTTGCACTCTGGTTACCACTCAGCCGAGGGTTAGGGATTTAGACATACCCAAGACAGCGCTAGGGATGCGCAGGCAGACTGAGTTCAGCCAGATGCCTCGATCGACGAACGCCAAGAAAGATCACTTGATCTCATGCATAGGATATTCCAACCATTTAGATCACTTGTTTAGCCTCATGATGACATCTCGATCTACTCCCTACGAGGAGCATGAGTATCACTGAGACCGCTTTTACAATAATGAGAGACCATCAACAGATGCTAAGTTCAAAGAAGGTGCAGTTCCGCTCACGGCAGGTGAGAGATTTTGGGATACTGGTGTTAGCAACGAGTGCCACCGACCCAGAGGTCGAGGCAAAGACAGTCGGGAGGCCGGTCACCTCGAGACACGTAGTTTCTCGACACACAGAGATTCACCGAGGGATCTGGTGATAAAAGATTTATGATCTAGGTTAACTGACATAAAAATGTTTGCATTGACACCCACGCAGAGGTATATCCCAGGAGTCAAGATATACTTACTTCACCATCTGATAGTCCTGACAGGATGTGGGTACACAAAGAGGACAGATGCCCCGAGGGCCTGATCGGGATGCTCTGATGCATCCTGGGAGGGTAGTGAGCCATGGTTCTCGCTCGGCTAAAGAATCACTTGAGCGGTACTACCCCACACACCTATTAGCTGAGTCACACGAGTCGCCGCCTTGAAGATCGGCACCACTCGCTTATACGGCGAGGAGTTCGAGGTGTACTCGCATCATAAAAGTCCGAAGTATATTCACGCAAATAGACCTCAATATGAGGCAAACGCAGATGATGAGTTCCAGAGGATCATGACTTCACTTTCAGATTACCATCCTTTAGAAGGTAAATGTACGGCCGATGCACTCAATGAAGTCACAAAGGAGCATTAGCTAGCATAGCTTCTGAGGGCGATGCCCGAGACTATGGGACAACTGACTACAAAGAGACAGCTGAGCGCACTGTGGCACTGGGAGCTTGTGCGGCTACACCGTGCCCTGGCTGAGCAGAGCGATCGAGTCCCAAACAGGACGCTGGTAGATAGTGTCCATCAGTGATCGATTATACTGTAATTTTGTGGTGACGAGATGGACCGCTCACATAGATGGTAGTCTTCTATATAGGGGATCGTAGTGGTTCCCCAAATTGATCGATTTGAGAGGAGATTCTCAGTGAGTTTCAACATTTTCTCGATTGCATCCAGTGGCACGAAGATTTTGACTGTGGATCTACGCGCCCCACGGAGTGTCTAAGAGACACTTGGGGGGGACTTTGTTCCCCACGATGTCCCACATGTCACAGAAAAGTTAAGGCCGAGCACCGTGGTTGAATGTACATTTCACCATCGAGGGTGACTGAGCGGAAGCGGGAGCACGTCACAACGGACTCATGACCACTGCCACTAGACCACAGGCTAATACTGATAAGGAGCGATAAGTGGACCGGCCTCATGAAGTCGACATTACTTTCTAGCCATGCTGATGACCTTCGCCTTTGGAGAGATTATGCCTCGTTGTGCATCTCGAGATAGTCCCGCCACAATGGAGTAAATTTTCAAGATCCATAGTGCCTGATGGGGGACCCGAGGTTTACGCCGCAACCCTGGTGCGACAGCGAGTTTCCAAAAGGCTGATGGGCACACCTACCGACCATGAGCACAATGTTCACCCCTCACATGGTCACCCCGAGAGGACTATACGTATTAGAGGACATGTTACTTAACATGTGCGCCTGATCAAGTGGCACCGATAAGCCTTTACACTTAATGGAATTCAACCACAACAACAGCTTACGCGAGCATACAGATGGCAACTGTATGAGGCACTGTCAGATGGAGGTCATGCAGGTCACCATTATATTGGACCGAGGTGGAGAGAGCTTCACATCGGGTCCCGATTTGATTAGACACCTGCAAGAAGGTGTGAGCTTGATACGACAACGCCTTCTCACTCTGGCCCGTGAGCCTACAGTAAGAGCTGCGCGATGTGCAACGGTCACCCTTAGAGTTAGGGAGGTCAGGGATCACGCCTTTCTTAAAGGTGATGCCAAGAGGGGAGTGGTTAAACGGCAAGCGGAAGCCATCGCCAAGGTTCACTGACTCCTTTCAGATACTCGAGAGGTAGCACCAAGCGGCATCTAAGAAGCGCCACCCAAAGATGTCGTGTCCACGAGGTATTTCACGCCTTCATGCTCTAGAAATATACTCAGATCCAATTTCATGCTATGGGATTAGGATGACGAGGTTTGATACCATGACCTCTCTATAGTAGACTAGTGTGCATTGTTGATTAGCCGTGATTAGGTTTTTGCAGTAACGCAAGATCGAGGCTAGTGAAGGTACTATGGAGGCACTATAGTGAGGAGTCCACTGGGAGCACGAGGACATAATGCGAGCCACTTCATCCCTTTCTTGCTAGGATGAAGATACGTGGTTTAGTCGTTTAGGATTTAAATGACTGTTTACATGCATGGTAGAGTGCACGCTGCATATGCATGTGATTTATTGTAATTAGTCTCTAGAATTTCGACGAAATTCCTTTAAGGAGGGGAGAATGTAAGACCTTAGAAATTCCAATTTCTGTGAAAATACAAAATCGTATTTCGGACATAAAGTTGTTAATTTCGTTAAAAAATCCGTAATTTATTCTCTAGATCTCTGATGATGAAACGGATTTACCGCTGAATCGCCTCGCCAAACTAGCTAGCACGTAAAATTTCACGACCGGTATGTGCCTGAGTCAAGACGCCGGCGCATCACGTCGTGCCGTGAAAACGAGGATTCGCTATGACGAAGTCACATAACACGTATCGCCGCTATAAGTGTATGAGAAAAATGATGAAAATGGATCATTAGATAGTACCGAATGTCAAACTGAGAAAGAAGGAATTAATTAATTTAATTGATTAAAATGGACTAAAAGACAAAAGGTTGACAATTGCCTTCTCCACTTAACTAAGAGCAAAACGTGAAACAGGAAAAAAATGATGTTGAGTCATAGCTATTTTCTTTTTAGTGAGAGAGATTCTTCCTTCTAAAAATACGCGATCCGACCGCTTCAGAGTCTTCAGACATGAAGGAGAACTGGTCTATGAGAGGATCAACATGACAATTTAGACAGGAGTTTTCGACAAACTCCGAGAGGTAGGGCTTCTTCCTACTTGAGTTTTATTCCATTTTAAGCCATGTAATGTTTGAGTCGAATGAGGCCGTTAGGGTCGCTTGACTCTGGCCCCAAACCGGGGACCTAATTGATACAAATTTTTAAAATCAGTCGGAGCATCCGTGGCTGCCCACGGCCATGATTTTGCAAAATTATGCATCGTGCTGATGCAGTATTGATTGGATTGGAGGCTTCTAAAATGGTCATGGAAACCCGGTTCACTAAGTGAACGATGATTTAGTGATTTTCGAATAGTAAATCCGAGTGTTTCACTATTCCCAAATAAAGGTTCTCAAAAAAATATATAATTTTTGGAAAATATATGCTACTAATAATTCAAGTAGAATTGATCGTGTTTGATAATTAGCCCCAAGTGTAGTGAGCTAATTTTGATGTATGAATTAATTAATTCTACATATACAGATTGTGAATTAAATTTTTTGTAAATATATGCATGTTTATATTTAATTGTGAATTAGGATTGTATCAATCTAAGTAACATATGCATTCCATGCAATCAAACACCCTAGGCTATAGGAGGAGTGCATGAGATGAGCTCTAGAGAAAACGTCTGGGAGGGTTGTCTAAAATATTAATTATCTGAGGGTAGTCCAACAAATAAAGATATAATAATCACCGCTTCTGAGCGCTCCAATTGATATATATATACACATCGGAGGGTCACCCAAAACAAACAAAATAATTTCTACGAGGCTTAGACGAGTGATGGAGCCTCCGTGAGGACTCGAGATTTGAGTTGGTCAAGTGCAGACATCTCAAGCAGGATCATGCATTTTCTCAATGTGTTTCATTGAACATTGCACTGCACTTAGGTGGTGAGTAGCCCACTTGGGGCGATCTCTCCCACATCGAGCACTAGCCTCACCCCGCTGAGGGATACTACGGTACAGTGGAGCGTGCGAGGGACGTACTCTCATTCCCAGAGACCGAGGATTAGAAGAAAGCCTGCCAGGCTTTGATGTATAAGCATGTATTAGAACCTTTTAAGTTTAATGTATCAGATAAGAGTAAAAAACATATCGACTCTTTGCATCATTGAGTATATAGTTGGATCTATAGTTTGAATATGTATCAGTATTGTTTAGGCCCAAGTGGCCGTTTTAAATCATAAACTCCGTTATATTGACCTGCTTTGGGACAGTCATGGTGTTCTCAGATTTAGTAGAGCTCCCGTACAGCTGAGACTCTCGCTCGATTTTTAAAAATGCTCAAGCCACTCCACATTCACGAGTATTCCACACATGACGGTATTACCCACTTCTGAGATTTGGGGCGTCACATGAGTTTATTTAGATTCCCCATTCCATTGGATTTAAATTTTTTATCCACATCTCCATGTCAATCGGAGGATTGGGTACCCATTCTTTACTCAAATACCTTATTCAAATTTGTGAAATTAATTATTTTAGAAAATCTTGAGTATTAAAAATAATTTGTTGTATAATAGTAATAAGAATTATTGTGATCAGTTAAAGAAAATGAAGAGTCAAATGAAACGGTTAAAATCCGGTTTGCCTTTAAGGATTTTTAATATAAATAAATATTTATTATATTTATATATTTTATATTTTATTGGGTATTTTTAAGCCGATGGGCAGATATACTAAACTCCATTCGCATCCTCGAATCCAAAATCTCCAAACCCGATTACTTGTATGTATAATTCGAGTATTTGGGTTTAAAATGTTTTTCATACCCTCCTCCATTCTGATCGTGGATTATTCATCGTGTTCGAAAAGAAATTACCATCCATAGTTACATCACATATCACAAGCCAAAAGCATAAACATTCTGTTATTAATTTGGATAATGGGATATCATGATTACCAATTATCAACTTTTACAAAATGTAATGCTTGAGAATATTCTTTTTTTTGTTTCGTAATTCTTCTTAATTTGCATTTTCCTGTATTGAATTGTAGATATGGTTACAAGTGAAGATTGCAACTATGAAGAAAAGGGAACGAAGAGAAGGATGAAAACACAAAAAAACGACAACGAGAGGAGTACTTATGAAAAGTGTCCTTGATGTATTCAAATTTTGGAAAGCTGAGTAATGAATCTGCAGAACGAGGATGGTGAGTTCTTTCAAGATTTCGCCAAAGAAATCCATGTTCCAAAATTCATTTTGAAAAATTGCAAGAGAAAAACACAAAAAGTAAATGAACGCCTGGAGCACCCATGGTAAGAATGGTCGGGTTCTCCCTGACAATTGAAGGGATTCTGTGACATCTATCCGCTATCCGAACTCCAAGGAACAAATGAGATATTTGAGACGACAAGCCATGTCCGCGGCCCCATCCTCCCCCGGCATGCTTCTTTGATTCAACTCCGACGATAATGATGTGTTGTTTAGATACTATCTATGAGTCATACATTTATGATCTAATTCAGATATCTCTTACCGATTTACATATATTTTATGAGAGACTCATATTCACATGTGCTCATTATATGCATAACAAAGAGTTGAAGCCACCTTGTTTTGGCTTACGCTTTATTTCTACTACAATCATCTAAAAGTTTTGCTTATGCTTTATTAATATGTCGCATATTAGATTATCCAAATAACTATAGTTTTTGTGCCCTATATGAAAGCCACACCGTTGGTATATTGATTTTAGTTTTTAAAAGTTGACACATAGCACACTTGTAAAATAGAGAAGAATATTTTTTATTCATAAGAATTTTGTATCTTTATAGAGATAATAGAGATCCTACACTCAAGCTATTCCTATAATTAAGTTATTTGCCTAACAAAGCAATATCTCTAAATTAGGAAAAAAATATAATAGTTTTCTATAATTAAGTTATTTGTCTAACAGAGAAAAATAGTAATAGGAAAGAATTACAACAAAGAATCTTTGACTATAAATCCAATATCGCAACGATTCCCCCAAGTCAGGTGCATAGATGCCTACACATGTCACTCCTGCCCAAAAACTTTGAGAACACTCGACTAAACAAATTTTCGTGAGGATATCGCGATCGCGCCACAAAGAGGTGATCCAGAATCAACAAAATTTATACCTATTCTCCTACTGCCGTGAGCAAAGCCACTCGCAGTGATAATGTAGCCTAGTGGTCAGAACACAGTACGTTTTCTTTGTACAAATGATTTGCGAAGTCAAAAAGGTGAATTTGGTCTGATTTTAAGGTGGTGATAAAAACAGGGGTCAGGTTTGCAAACTCAAAATAAAATGAAAATAAGAAAAAGAACTCCTTGAAGCATTGTGCTACTGGTTTTAGGTCCTAAGGCAAATCGGGAGGTCCCTGTGTCTATTTCTCAGACGGGAGGATGACATAGTCATCTCCCGAACCTGATCTTCTATTTACCTTAAACTAAAACCCTAATAATTTTCTCTCTCCTTTTGATAAAAAGCATTTATTTAGCATTTATGGTTCCTTTGCCAGTGAAAATTCATCACCTCGACTCCATCCTACAATGACTCAGAAGGGCAAATCTAATGAATCTCAGTGGATCTAATAATAAGCATCCACTGAACCCTAAAAGATTACCAAGTATTGATCAAAGAGGATGCATCAAAAGTGAAAATATAACCCCTTAACCTACCCTGGCTCAGAATGGAAACTAATGGATATCAGTGTATCTAAAGCCAAGAATACACCGAATCCCAAAGCTTCTGCAAGTATTGGCAAAAGAAAGTACATCAAAAGCTTAAAACCTAGAGTTGAAAATTCCGAACCAAAATGTCAAAACCACAAGATGAAAAACAGTGGGAACCACTAGTAGCCTTCAACCTGCACCCAAAGAACCTTCCACTGGGCATATGAAAATGGTTTAGCTGTTCATCCTCCAAGTTGTCATCCTTGGAGGCAGTCATAAAACTAAGCAAAGAGAGAAGAGAGAGAAAATGAGGGCGTAACAGTGGGCCCGTATGAGCCCCTCCAAAAAACTAAAACTAGGGTCGTCAAGCAGGTTAAGCAATGGCTTATATAGCCCTTCATAAACATGTGAAATACCAAACTAACCAAACTAGAATAATTACAAGGATTCAGAGAAATGAGAAAACCAAAAACAAAGTCGTTTGGATCACAAAACAGGAGCAGGATTTTCTCTACGCATGCTGAATTCTCGCTATGATAATAAATTTGGCTATCATAGCTAGGTTCTCAGATAAAATAAAATTCAAATCTCGCTATGCACACACAAAGAATTCTTCCGCAGATAGTGAATTTTCGGCTATGATAGCGAAATTCGCTATCATAGTGAAAATTCCAATATAGCGAAATTTCATTATGATCGCGAACATTCGCTTATGATTTCATAAATTTCATTATAAAAAATTTCTCACATTTATAAATAAATTCTGCTGCACAATGCCGCCTAAGACCTCCAAATTTACATTTTTCAAACTTCTATGGTTGCTATTTCTTCATCCTAGGCTTGATGAAATCGATGAGAATTCAATCGAACTCAACATAAATCAGCGAAATTTCGACATGCTGCTTGATATGATGGGGTTTACGAAACCCGAAAAACTACCAAAACAACCTCGACAAATCAGTAGTACTGAATCTGACCGCATACATGTCAATCTGGCTTTAATTAATATGATTAAGACGCAAAAGTAATTACAAAACCTATCTTAAATAGGACTCAAAATAAGACTTTTAGGTACTAATCACACCCTCAACCGACATGTTGCTAGTCCCTTTAGCACTAAAGTATGAAAAGGTATGCGTGCTAAGTGCTTTTGCAAAAAGAGTATTCTATTCAAAAAGTGTGTGTACAAGTGAGGCTTTACCTTCAGTATGAAAAATTTAGACTCTGTACAAAAACCATCATGAGAGAACAATTGCCATATAGGAACAAGTTTAAGGGCAACATCCATTCCAAGGAAGTCAACCTAAACTTCCACCAAAATCTAAGTGTTTGAAGGTAACCAGTTCGAACCAATAAGTTGCTAAGCTATTCCCTCTCCCCAACCAAGGTAGTACCGCCAGATCTTAAACTCGATGACTAACCTAAATAGATTCACTACACTTTTATTTTCATCAATTGTATTAGTGCAATGCTAAAAACTCGACTTCACCAAAGTCCGTAATCTGGGTCCACCGATGACCCCAACCACCACAGGTTTAGGGCATCAAGTCAAAAAGGATCCACGATCAATTAACTTCAGCTTCAATTTAACTGAATGATTTCGAAAATTTAAATTCGCTAACCACTCAGCTCTACCCATCCAATTCGTGTAAGAAACACAAAGTTTTTCCGGTGACTCCTTAACCAAAGGAAGGTTTAGGGGCACCTGCCGCTACATACCCTGACCGTGTTTCGGTTTCAAGGTAAAGTGTCACGGCTTTCGATTCTCTTTTTCTTCTTTCTTTTTCTTTTTGCTTTTTCTTTTTCATTGGGAAGACTTCATTGGTCTTC
Organism: Tetrastigma voinierianum; assembly: GCA_016808115.1. Classification (NCBI taxonomy): domain Eukaryota; kingdom Viridiplantae; phylum Streptophyta; class Magnoliopsida; order Vitales; family Vitaceae; genus Tetrastigma; species Tetrastigma voinierianum. The sequence continues at coordinate 49,938 of JAEQBH010006495.1, read as the reverse complement.
TTTATGGTAAAGAAAAACCTATTACGGGTCGCCACTAACCTAAGGCCTAGCTTTTGCAAAGTAAAAGGAGGAAGCCAACCTATTGATGAAAACTGATGTGCACGCGGCAGGTGATTAGCTTAGTGCTGGATGGACAAGGTTGAATACTGGAATTTCAACCCAAAACGACCATGCATGGAGCTATCTCAAAGATTATGGTAGCATATGAAGCCCAATATTTCAACTCAAGGTAAGAGCGTAACATAAAATATAAAGTGAAAATGGTTTGCAAAGTGTGGTAATGTAAATATCATATAGCTTTTGATATAACCACAAAGTGGCTATACAAGCTTAATATAGCTAAACACAACAAAAAAATCACTGCCTACTATTGGCTAATACATCCTCAAACAATCTTATACAAAACAAGAGGGCACTGATAAAGCAAAACAAAACAAATGTGATAGATGACACTCCAACTCAAACTCTTTCCCCCAACCAAAGTATAACCGTGTTCCACCGGTAGGATCGGAAAGTTAGGAAGGAGTGCGACCACCTCACTCCTCGTGGTATATGCCTGGATACAAAGTCATGCCAAAGATATCCAAGGAGGCCGTTGGAAACCATTTGATCGAAATGCTGAGGCCCGAGTGCCCCAACCGAATCCAAAGACCAATCCATCCACTATGCCATGATGTATGTCGCGCCATTTTTTTGGCAATGGCAAAATTCTTTGATTTACGCTACTAATCTTCAAGTTTTGCACAGCAAAGTGATGGACCGATATGAGCTTGGGAGCACGTGGCCGCAGTGCTTTACTCGCTGCAAAGATGTACTAATCGGAAGTGGGCCATTTTGGGCCGCAGCGTGTTCAGGATACGACGGCGGGGATTGGTTGAATGATAATTCGGGTCCTTCCATCGCTTCCGTCCAACGCTTCTCAATAACAACGTGAGGCCGCTTTCTTCTTTCCATGGCCAAAAAGCAACACTTGATTACATCCCGAATTCTCGGGAGCTTCTCTTCGCGAATCCACTTTCAATTCCTCACAGAGGTCACTGGGTAGCTGAGCCCCTCACCCAAAAATTGTTTTAGTCAAGCACTCTTCCCTCCAGATTCCTCCTCTGATGTGAAATGGATTGGTCATAGGATGTCTAATTCGATCAATTTTCAAACCATCCACCCTTTGCTCAGGAGTTTCCACTATGTTAATTTTCGATCGCCTCGACATTCACTACCCTTTGCTCCTTCTTTAAAACACCATCCACCAGTTCAAGTCTAGTGATTGCTTGCTCAACTAGAGAAATTAACTGGTGGGTGGCCGAGGAGCCGAGGCAAAATGTAGAAACAGGAGGTGCATGTCGAGGGAACACTATAGACGTGCACTCATCCATTGGTCTCTCTATACCCTCATGCACTACACATTTCCTGGGTTTGATTTCTCCCAAGGGTTGCTGATTTTCGCCATGCTTAGGTTTCTATAGTCCCTCATCATGTATGTCAGGTTACCACTCCGCCATGTCGACTGCATCGTCTTCTTCCATCGGGTTCAAATTCAACCTTGATTAAGAAACTCTATCCCACTGAAACACGAACCCTTGCAACAAAAACAAAGCAACACCAACAAGAAAAACAACCTACCAAAAAAAGGGGTAAAGTTAGCTAAAAATAAAATAAAATGAAACAAAATTAAACACACTAAAAACACTAAAAAGATATATATACAAGAAGATTCACTAGAACTTGTGATAAAGATCACAAGTGTTCCTCAGCTTGTCAAATGCACTTAGGCACCATCCCCTAAGATCTGCGCTCATTTGATTCGTACACATTGGGGTGGGTGATCCAGAATCAACAAATCTAGTACTATTCCTCCATCAATAAGAAAGCTAATGCAGATAAATGGTCTAGGTCGTAACACAGGGATGGGTTTTTTGTACAAATGATTTAAGTGAAGTCAAAATAGAATTTGGTTTGAATCTTATGTGGTGAGAAATAGTGGGGCTAAGGGTTTGCAAACCGAAAATAATAGAAGAAAAATAAGAAAAAGAACCTCACATTAGGCTACTCGGTTTTAGGTCCTAAGGCAATCGAGAGGTCCCTATTTCTCTCAGAGGATGACATATAGCCATCTCTAACCCGATCTTCTATTTAGCTTAAAACTAAACCCTAATAAATTTTCCTTTCGAGCAAAAAGCATTTATTTAGCATTTATGGTTCAAGGAAAATTTATCACCTCACGCATCCTACAACAGACACCAGTGCCAACTAAATCGAATCTCAAAATGATATAATAATAAAGATCCACCGAACCCTAAAAGACAAGATTGATCAAAGAGGATGCATCAAAGTGAAAAATATAACCCTTAACCTACCTCAACGGCTCGAATGGAAACTATCGATAATGTTGTACTAAGAATACATCGACCTAAAAGCTTGCCAAGTATTAAAAAAGAAAGTACATCAAAAGCTTTAAACTCAGAGTTGAAAATTTGGGAACCAAAATGTTAAACCCGTCGTATGGAAAATAGAGTGCAACCACCAAAGAACCTTCAGACCTACCAACAACCTTCCACTTCAAGGAGGAAATGGTTTTAGTCAAGCCATCCTCCAAGTCGCCATCCTCGAGGCCCGCAACCAAGAAAGTGAGAGAAAGAGGAGAGAGAAGTAGAGAAATGAGGGTAAAAACAGGCCTCGATATTTCCTTCCAAAACTATTAAAACTTAGGGTCAACAAAGGTGTTACTAATGGCTTATATAGCCTTATAAACACGGAGTACTTCAAAATAACTAAACTAGAATAATTACGTTGAGGTAGAAATGAGAAAACAAAAACTGAGTCGCTTGGATCACAAAACAGTGATAGGATTTTCGCTATGCACAAAGTTGAATTCTATGATAAGTTAGGACTGCTATGATACAAATTCCTCATCATAGCTGTGTAAATTGCATAGCGAAATTCAAATTCTCGTTATACGTAATTTCGCTTATGATAGCCAAATTTCGCTTGTCATAGCGAATATACAAATTTCTCGCTATGATCGCGAAATTTTCTTACTATGATTGAGAAATTTTCGCTTAACATTAAGTAAAATTTTCGCTCTTGATATAGCGAAATCTGCCAAGCCACAATGCCGTCTCGCGTCCTCCACTCTCGCATTTCAACTTCTATGGTTGCTATTTCTTCATCCTGTGCTTGATGAACCATGAGAATTCGAACCGAACTCCTACATAAATTAGCGAAATTTCATGCTGCTTGATATGATGGTAGCTTCATTTAAACCTCAAAACTACAAAACAACTTCAAACAAATCAAGAGTACTCAATCTGACCCCGCATACGTCAATCGGCTTAATTAATATGATTAGTACGCAAAAAGTACTCAAACCTATCTTGGGGTCAGGACTCAAAATAGTACCTTTTTAATACTAATCAATCACCAATCAATCTCTGATCAAATCTAGGTAACTCGATAATTTTCTCAACTAATTTCCTCATGTCGAAGAATTTGTCTACTCACATGCTGAAAGTGATCATGTTACCTGATTATAAGCACATCACATGCCGCCATCACAATAAACCTGAATCGATCGCAGCGTGAGCAGCCCAAATCCATCAATAGAAGTCTTGAGCCATAATGCTTCACATATTCCAAGTGCCATGCTCCCTAAATTCAGCCTTCGCGCTTGAACGTAAGTAACAACATTATGTTTCGCTTTCCATGTAACGGTAGATTACCACCTACAATATCCGTGTAGATTATCTGTCATCTATTGCTCCGGACGGTAAGCATCGCTATATGCATCCACACTTTGACAATCTACATTTTCGGTGAACAAAATGCCCTTTCGGGAGGCGGACTTGAGATACCTTAAAATGCGCATAAGCGCATTCATATGTTGTTCTCGAGTTATGCATAAAGCGGCTAACAATCTTGAATGCATAAACGAATCTGGCTTTAGTGTGGGCTAAGTACATCAATCTTCCAATGAGCCTCTACAATATCTCCCTTTATCAATAGGCTGATTAGTCTCAGCACATAACTAATCCTTCTTCCTAATGGTGTATTAAATTTGGTTGACATGCGACATGCAGTTTCACAGTAACAAATCTAAAGCATATTTTCTTTGGGAGCAGAAAATCCTTTGTCGGTCGGACACTTGATCGAGAAAATATTTTAAGTAATGAGGTCTTTCATTTTGATTTTAAACTGACAAGTAACTTTGTAGAGCCTTCCTTTCATCGAGTCATTTCCTATAACCACCATGTCATCAACATACACAATAGAGTGCGGGTGATCTTACCATGATGTTTTTCGAGAATAAAGTGTAGTGCGAATTACTCGATTGTAGCCCTACCAGACCTCATGGATTTAATGAACCTTCCAAACCATGCTCTCGGAAGTGTTTTAGCCATGCTTGATTTCTTTAATTTGCACACTTTCAGACAATGCATACGGTATCATGCGACTTGGTGGAAAATCATCTTATACTTCTTGAATGACTACGCCATACGAAAGGCGTTTTCACATCAGTGTTGCAGTGGCCCATCGGGTTTGTGACTAGAGACAATAAGACTCGGACTATGTTGATTTTAGCTATAGGTGCAAATGTATCTATATAATAAATTCCATAGGTTTGGGTGTACCCATTTGCTACCAATCTAGCTTTAAAATGTTCAATTGTACCATCTTCTTTGTGCTTCACAGTATAAACCCACCGACATCCAATTGGTTTCTTCCCTAGAGGATGATCAACAAGTTCCTAAGTTTCATTCTTCTGCAAGGATTTCATCTCCTCATTCATAGTAGCTTTCCACCTTGGGTCAGCTAAGGCTTCACACACCTTTGTTAGGAATAGATCCCCGATGAATAATTGATTTAAAAATGACTTATTTGATTCAGACAAGCGATGGTTAGATAAATAATGACTCATGGGATATTTAACTTTACTATAAAGTTCGGGTTCATATGTGGGTTTGGGAATGCCTCTGGTTTGATGCGATTGTAGTTGTTTTCTTGGTGGTTCAGACACTACAGCAGGCGATTGGTTTGGTGTATCAGTTGCCTATGGTGCGAGAGATTAAGATGGAGGTTGATCCACAACTTCATTGTCTAGGTCTTCATCATCTTCATCACTACTGTGGTCCAAATTTATACCACTAAAATCCAATTCACTAGCATTCTCATTACAAAGTTCAGGGCGTTCCTTTTCATTCCCATTTAGATTGTTACCAGGTTCAGAGAGTTCCCCTTTTATAGAGATTAGAAAATCATAGTCCAGAGCTTGAACTTAACAGTGCTCCCCCTTGAAGTTCGGCTCGAGAGAAAAACTCTGTCAGTCTTCATAAAAAACTACATCCATTGTAACAAACATTCGTTTTCTTGGAGGGTGATAGCATCGGTACCCCTTTTGATAAGCAGCATACCTTAAAAAGACACATCGCAATGCTCGAGGTGTCAACTTATTCTTGTGCTTATGAAGATGTCTAGATGCTACCTGACCAAAGACATGAGGAGGTAAGTTTGGACCGACTGGAGCAACAATTGCTTCAATGAGAGCCTAGGATGGTGTCCGAAAATCAATAGTTTTGGAAGGTACTCGGTTGATCAAATATGCTACAGAGGTAAGTGCGTGTCCCCTATAGGATAAGGCATGTAGCCTATCGATAAACCTGACGATCGCAAACCAGTGACGATTTTCGGCTCCGCTGCCCACGATACGTTAGGGTGTATCGGGACAAGTAGTTTGATGAATGGTTCTATGGGCTTTCAAATACCACTTCAATTCAAAACTCAAATATTCACCTCCATTGTCATTGCGGAGAACCTGATCTTGTGCATTGTATTGACTACAAACCATTTTATGAAAATTTTGAAATAACAAGTTTACTTCACTTTTGGACTTCATCAAACATACCCAAGTCATCCTAGTACAATCATGATAAGTAACAAACCAGCATGATCCATCCAAGTAGAAAATTTAGATGGGCCCCAAACATCAGAATGTATGATCATAAAAGGAATTGGACTTTTATTCAAGGTTAATGGAAACGAAGCACGATGGCTTTTGCAAGTTCCACAGGCTTATCACATTTGAAGCTTAGAACAGCAAAAGTTTGCAAATAAACTAGAAATAATTTCTTCATGTTACCAAAAGAAGCATGCGCCAGACGTTGATGCCATAACCATATCTCAGATTTCCTTTTTTTATTTTTTTCTAGAACCCCCAATCTTTAAAGCTTAACACAACTCATCTGAACTTTTAGACACCAAGTCCAAGTAATACAACTTCCCTCGCCTAACACCACAACTAATCATTTGCCTTGTCAAATGTCCTTAAATCTGAAAATTAAGGCGAAAAATGACAGCACAAAATAAAGGCGTGTTTGAGCTGACAAAAGATTATAATTCAAGAGGGAACAACCAAGCAGGAATCTAAATTCAAAGGTGTTAGTGAGGAGACGAGATCCTTCCCCCGATAATCGGAATTGAGTACCATTAGCGTGGAAAGCGGAATTTTGTGGGGAAGATTTAAAGTGAAACTTATCACAGAATCAAATGTCATATGATGCAGCCTTACTTTGAAATCAATTATCCATGCACTATTAGAAATAGGTGTAGAAATGTTATTCTTACCACCATTACTCTTCACTAACGCCAATCACGAGGACTTTTCATCGCTATCATCCTTTGTCTTTATTTCAACAATTGCAACACTAGAGGCCTTCTTAGAATTCTCCTTTCGGGAATCACGGCTATGATCCTACCATTCCGGATATCCCACAAGTTCATAGCATCGACTTTTTGTATGACCAGTTTGATCATAGTGAGTGCATTTGTATGATGATTTGTTGCCACCATTAGCAGTCTTAGGATGGATGGGCTTTTTTTGGTCTTGTTGGTGTTGAGGGGACCAGTTTTGATTAGACCGGTTCCGAGTCACCATGGCTGAAGCTTCAGAATTTTCCAGTTGACCGTACATCACCCCGCGTGAAACATCTTTGCAACGAACTAGGGCATAACACTCTTCTAATTCAGGGATAGGATCCTTCCTTAAGATTTATGACGCACTTGCTTTCGAATCACCCTCTAATCAATGAGAAGATATCACCCTTTGTCGCTGAAGCAATTTCTTATAGGATGCAATATCTATCTCATCCACCATGACCACCTTATCATGATGATCCAACTCACTGAAGATTTCAGTCAGTTCTCCATAATATATAAAGAGTGGTCTGCCATTTTGTTTGGCAGAGAAAGCCCTCTCAGTTGAGTAAAACACGCCAATTCATCAGCTCCATCATAAAAGGCTTTAAACCAGAGCTTTCCAAATATCGTGCGGTAGAGTAGCGAATGTATCGCTTCATAATCTCGGGGACATAGACATCAACAACCATCTTTTGATATACGATTCATGCGAATACCACTTTTCATAGCCTTCATCTTTCTCCTTAGGTGGCGCGATGTGCCCCAAATGAAAGAGAGTTTCTCTTTCTCAGCAATTTGTATCTCTAACATTTGAGACCACGGATCATAGTTGGTCTCATTCAATACAATTCCTGAATTGAATGATGAACCTTCTTGTTGAATAATGATGGGGGTAGATTTGGTGACATATGTTTCAGAATCTGAATTGCTCATGGTTTAAGGATTCAAAAAAGAATGATTAAAAAAGGGTTTCGTAGCTCCATTTTGACTTGTAAAATAGAGAAGAATATTTTTTATTCATAATAATTCTGTATCTTTGCATGTACATATTTATAGAGATAGTAGAGATTCTATAATCAAGCTATTCCCATAATTAAGTTATTTGCCTAACAGAGAAATATCTCTAAACTAGGAAAGAATATAATAGCTTCCTATAATTAAGTTATTTGCCTAACAAAGAAGAATAGTAATAGGAAAGAATTATAATAGAGAATCTTTGACTATTAATCCAATATCACAACAAGCACACAAATTCGCTGACCCATTGGCCATGAAATGGAAACGTATATATATCTCTACCTACAAGACCCATCCACGCCCCGAATCCGGCCCAGGCAGGTTGGCTGATACGAGGCAGAGTTCGGGGTGCGATAATTTGGGACTCTTACCCAATTTTTTTTTTTCAAAGCTAGAACTTGTACACATGGGTATGGCCAAATCTTATAACATAATCAAAAGAACTACCACCGGAGTGGTGTCCATCAAAATTTATACACATATAACTGAGTCCCATTTACTTATACATATACACAAATGACTTTACAATCCAATTACATATTGAGGCCTTGGAGACACCATGTAGTGAACCACCCACAGTGCATGTTGTGGTATGCGAGATGTTCTTTGGCGTCTTCTCACAGTATCTACACGGATTAAAACGTGCTAAGCTTTGCGCTTGAAATTGGGAAGCATATCTTATAACAACTTACAACGTGCACATGCATTTAAAGCGAATCATGATAAACATATAACGAGAGACAAATATCAAAGTCTTCCTTGAATTCCTTATAATCCTAGTGTATAACAGGTTAGATCATATTCAGAACAAACTTAGACATATCTGATAGCGAGGCATCAGATTCCATCTCTTTTACATAACTCACTTGATTTTCTCACGGATTTCGAATTCGGGTTCCTATTGCAGTAATCATCAACATAGTGCGTCTACTTGTACCTTGTGACTTTTAACAGAATGCTTATGTCTCCCATAGGATCCATATTTATACTTATTCAGATTCCTTATAAACGGTACTAAACTTATACTTATAACAATCATATACTTACTCAGAACTTATACTTATAACAGACTTATGTTTATTCGGGACTCAGTAGGAATTCTGAACTTATCCTTGTCGGAACTTATATAACAGGACTTATATTTATTCGGGACTCCGTGAATTACTGAGAGCACTATACTTATTCAGTACTTAATCACGTATTGATATTTATCTCTATCTCATATCTCAGTAGGAGTTCTGAACTTATACTTATACCACGGGTTTACTTGTTCGGAGAGTGCAGTAAGTATCCGCGAGATTACGGAGCCGTATGTTGGATTTGCGGGAACTTAATCTTATACGGGTACCCCGTAAAGTGCTGCTTGATCGAATGTACGCGTACCAACGTGTTGGTATGTATCTGACAAGTCTAGGTTAACGTATGCCTATACTCATGCGGGAGTGCCGTAGGTACTCGGTGTTTATCATTATCTGGAGCTTACACGGAGATACCCGTAGGTGCTACAGAAATTGATCAGATACAGGAGTACCCGTAGGTACTTCAGAACTTATATTAGTACTTCGTATCTTATACTTGTACTACAGAGTCTATCCTTGCATTACGGAACTTATACTTGTATTACTGAACTTATTCTTGTATTTCAGATCTTATGCTCGTCTTACAGAGCATATACTTATCTTACGGAACTTATACTGGTATTACGGAACTTATACTGGTATTACGGAACTTATACATGTATTTTGGATTTTATACATGTATTACAGAACTTATACATGTATTTCAGATCTTATACATGTATATTACGGAACCTCTACTGGTCTTACGGAACTTATATTTGTATACAAGACTTATTCTTGTCTCACAGATCTTATACTTGTGTTACAAAACTGATTCTTGTATTTCAGATCTTATTCTTTTGTGAAGGTACCCGTAGGTACGATAAGTCGGAACATATCAGGATCATATCACATACAAGGTCGGATCAGACTTCTACAGATACGGACATTAGTCCTTCGTAGGTACAAATCACATATTCATTATACGAAAGTACGTAAGTACGACTGGACTTATACTTATTTCCGCAGGAGACATGCTTATTTTGCGTCACAGTACTGTAGGTACTCAGAGTATACTATTTTATTGATCTGAGGAAATTGCCGCCCAGAGTCTCTGGACTTATACTTATTCGGACCTCCCGGTAGGAGTTCTGAGTTTCTTCTTATTGAGCTTATAACTATAGCAGGTTATTATCCTTAGGGACTCTTGTGGAGTTCTGAGGCTTAATCAGATACGGGAGTACCGTGGGTACTGGAGACAATCGAGACAAGGTACGTGGGTGCTATAGAGAAAATCTGAGGTGCGGGTGGAGTGCTACGGAACATATACGGAGGTACGTAGGTACTACGAACTTATCTGAGAGGTACCCGTAGAGTACATTCATATCTTTACCGTATTAATTCTTTATTCTTATTCGAAGTCTTATCATATAATTGTTGGATTGCCTAGACGATGTCACGGAATGAGTAGGATGGTCGAGAGTGCCGTCGAACTAAAGCGAGGGGAATGTCATCGCACTAATCGGAGAAGTCTTAGAAATTGCTATACGTGCACGCGCATGCTTGAGGAGGTGCCATGTCTCATTCAATAAGCGGTCTTCACCTTGGAGTTTTACAATTATATGTGAATATAATCATATATAATCTATTTTTATCCGTATAGAATATTTAGGGCATTCTTAGCCCGCGTTATGTGTCGTCATTTGATTCGTTTTCGTTCCATATCCATATTCGAGGTTTCATGCCTATTCCGCCTTGGCATTTCGAGATACTTATGCGATATGATGCATATCCACACATCGTTCTTATATTCTTGTCCCTCTATGAATCTATTTTTTCTTAGAAATTGGAATCATTCCAATTGGATCACCCAAAAACAAAGTTATGGCATTTTCATGCCAACTGGTCGATTTCTGGAATTTTACGAGACAGTTGCAATATTCATTTTCCAGTGCCTTGTCTCCATATTTGACACTGGTTCTTTGTACTCCTTTAAAGTTAAGGTGTTAAGGGTTCTATTCCAACTGGAATCACCCAATTCGGAGCACCGGAACTCGAGTTATGTTCAAAACAACTCGGACTACTCTATGATTAATACTGATGCAGGAATTGGCTTGCACATAGCCTCCCTTTGAGTGGATTTTCGACCACTTAGAGTCAGAATTTGACGATGTCTATTTCTTTATGTTTTGGTTCTCCTTGAAGTCTATTTTAATTGGCCACTTGATTCACTCAAATTGGAAAAGAAATGAGAAATTTATGGCCCGAATACAAAACTGGTCGAAATTGGGGGAAGCGAACGGGGTGTCACCGTACACCCCCAAAGTGTCTTAGTACACATTCGGTTAAGGAAGGAGTGTGCAGTACACATTCAAGGTGTACCGGTACACATGTTTCCGAATGCCCAGAATGTGTTTTTTCTCCCTTTTGTACACTCATCCATGGATCACTCCTATACTTCCTACACACATCAAAATCATTCCATATTCACCTTGGAATCTCTTTTCTATTCAATTCATCTTTCAATTACATGTCTTTCTTAAAAAATCTTTCATGAATTCCTTCAAAATCATTCTAATATGGGTTATGACCCATATACAAACCAAGTACCAAGATTTATTAGGGTTTGTTCTAAACCCTAACTCAATTTCCTTTCATTTAAGCATGAATCCAACAACAAGGGAGGATTCCATATTTATCTTTTTCCTTGTGGGTGTTACCAACCTTAATTTCAAGAAATCTAAAGAGTTAGGATACCAATTCTATCAAACCCTAGATTTAGAGACAAGATATTAACCATATCAAGCCTTAAATTCCATGTGATCCATACAAAATCCATACTCAAAGTAGTTTCCATACAAAAATCCAAAGTTCCATACCTTGGCTTGCTTGGCTTCTCTTCTCTTCTTCTCTTCCTCTTCTTCTCCCTTCCTTTCTTCTCTACGGGTTCCCTCCCAATTTGAGACCAAATTTGGTCTTAAATCCAGATTTTCTTAGGCCTTGTTTGGCCCTAAAAAACCCATTTTTGGGTTAAGTTTCATTAATTGCTTTTTGGTCCTTCGTCTCATACAGGAATTACTGCAATTCCTATTTATTCTTTATTCAAATCTTCTTAATCCATGTCTTTTAGGCCCCTTTTTGGACAAATTACAATTTTGTCCTTAAGTTTTGTAACTTTCCGGGTCTCTCGTTTCCATGTTTCGCATTTAACTCACGAAACATTTAAATTATGCTTACAAAATACCCTAAACATGTCGAAAACGACTAGGGTATATTTCGGGGTGTTACATATATTGTATGAGAGTCCTGATTTTATTTCTATATATATATTTGCTCAGTTTACCTATCAAAAAAAAAAAAAAAAAGAGGAACCGAAACAAGCAATCACTTTGTCTTCCTTCATTTCTCTTGTTAATGATATATCTTTGTTTTCTACGTAGTCAATGCTAACAGGTATCTGAAGTATAGCAGGAATGTATCTAAATAAAGGTCCCATAAAAATGAAGTAAACTTCGACCATGGTGCTTGTGTCTTCTCTCTTTAGATCTCTCATGCAATATAAGTAAACTGATGGTTTCAATATGTTTGCTATTTTTGTAATGTAAGATTTCTTATGGCTGACTAGGAGGTACTACCTGGATTTGGTATGGGAGCCCAGATTGTTGGAATGTGAGGGATTCTTGACATTGCGATTTATGAAAAAAGGGTCCTCGTTACAAACTATTATAATCGCGTTGACCATGATGGTTGTGAAGGTATGTAAAATATCTTGTTTGCATTTCTTGTGTATGTTTGATCTAATATATCTCCTTTTCTTTTGCTTTCTGGGATTTACAGGATTGTGAATTACATGATTCTTTCTGGGGTTTCATAACTTAGTATACTAGATGTGGTCTACTAGGGAAAGAAATGAAAATTCCATAAATTGATTTGCTTTGTTTGTTTCATTTATGGGCTTTATTTCAATTTATTGCATAAAAGACATCATATGTCATCATAGTTATCAAAAGCGGGCGCTTCTCAGGTGCGCTTAAAGCCGGGGTGTCTCCACTCTCGCGGGGTGCGATGCCTTGCGATTACATTATATTTAGGGTATAGGAGGTATTTTTGTGAATTGTTGTATCTAGATTGTGCAAATACCTCCCTCCTATGTAATCTTATTTAGGTGATGGTAGAAAGTATGATCGCTATTCTCGTGGATGTAGGCACGAGGTTAGGGCGCCTGCGTAGTGCAGTTCGATATATTTAGGGCATAATGGTATTTTTTGTAATTTGGTCATATCGAGTTATTATAAACACCCACCTATGTTATCTATTTCGATTGAAAGTAAAAGTTTGAGCCGTAGTTCAGTGAATGTGACACGCTGCAAACCATGTAAATCAGTTTTTACTCTGATTTTATTACCATTGTTGCCCGCGAAGATCTAACATGAACAATATTGAAAGTTCTAAAATCATGATGATTTTTTGGTATTTGGAGATGTCTGAAATGAAGACAAGAAGTTGGAAAAGGGTCGCCTTTCCATAAAAGATTTGCTTTCTTTTGTTTATGGTAGTAATCTAAAATTCATTATGTCTTTGGATGCAACTTGTTTGACCTCTGTTGATTCACTCTTGATGTATTCTTCTACTAACAAAATAAAACCATCTTGAAACAATATTTAGCAGTGTTTTTAAAAATCGGATCAAATCGGCCGATCGAACCGTTGATCGATGACCTTTCTGAAGTATTGAGGTTTAATTCGGTTCGATTCGCGGTTCAAACCATCAGTTCAACTACAAACCATGAGCCCAGATAGTTTTCTGGATTCAATCACCGATCCAATTTTTAAAACATCGAATTATTTAGCCCTTGAACTTATAAAATGGTTTGTGTCTTTTAGGTCAAAATCGAGGTAGTTGGTGTTGTTATTTCTTTCTAGAAACATCCCAAGAATGTCGAGACCGAGCATTTGAGCTTATGGGAAGAAAAGAAGCATGGGAGAATGGAATGATAAGAGGAAGAGATAGTTATAGATCAAAGGAGATTTGGGCTGGCCCAACTCCCAGGCAAGCTTCATCAAATCTTTACATTTCATGACTTTTTATCAACTTGTTTATGGAGACCATCAACAATACACCTATTTTAGCCTGTTTTTTATTTTAATTTTTTTAATGACTACATAATATTTTCTAATTATAAAAAATATTAGTTTTTCTATTATGAAAAATATAAATAGTTGTTTATACACAAAAGATAGTATTAAATAATTGTTTTAGTATAATAAAAATAATACTAGCATGAAAAATAATTTAAAAATAAAATGAAAAATATAAATATAAACTAAAAATAATCTATTTTATATAATCTTTTAAGAGCATAAAAATAAAACTATAAGTATTTCAAATAAATTTTATTTTACAAATATAAAATTTTAAAATTAACCTTATATATTTATTACCAATATTAGGCTATTTTGGGTAGCGACTCTCATAGGGCTAGGCTAAATTTGTAAAGTGAGCAGAATAAAGAAGGTCGAATTGGCCTGACCCGTTTTGGCATACGACTCTAATGGACTCGACTTATTTGGGTCATGTCGGTTTGTTTCCCAACTATAAATGTCAATTACAGGTTTTCTATAGTATTTCCAACCCGAACACGACATGAATAATAAACGGGTCAGAAATAACAAATTAAAACACGACCCAATTAATAATCAGGTGACATGTGTAACCCGTTTATTAATCTGGTAATTTAAAATAATATAAATTATAATTAATTAATCAATATTTAACACAAGTATATATATGATGAGTTAATTTAGGTTAAATATTAATTAACATAATGATTAAACGGGTCTACAGGTTAAATTTGTGTTATGTGGATTGATACGAATATAACGCATATATTAAACGTGTTATAAGTCAACACGAATTTGACCTAAACACGATTATACTCAACCCAAACACATAAAAAACGTGTCGTATCAAATTTTACTAGACCTAAGTACACCTATTATCTTTCAATTGCTAATTTAAGAATTTTAACAGGGTTTGGGGCAATCCTTGGAGTTATTTGCGGCTTCTGACAAAAATCAATCAAGGTTTAATCCTTCGTCATCGCAAAATGGATCAAAAGATGGTAGAGCCTGAGGTTAAATAATTTTCTCATATAGAAATGGAAATTTACGTTTTACGTACTTCTCCTGCGAGTTTGTTTATATTTTTCTTAACTTGATATTTTCTTCAATAATTACACACATGCAATATTAGGTAATGTGTTTTGATGTTTTCAGCTGCAAGGATCCCAAATGGCTACAATGTTATATGGATTGATGAGCTTCTCGGGCTTTCAAAGATGCCTTATTCCTCCATTTGGACTTTAAATGATCAAGTTATGACTCTTGGTAGTTGAAGGAAGAAGAGAAGACAACTCAAAAGTGACCAGTTGGAGAATTTTGTAACTTACGTCTTTATAATCATTTCTAAAGTGTTATTTATGACTATATCTAGATTCTACACTCTCTAAGCTTTCTAACGAGTCTAAGATCACCTAAATCGAAGTTCAGATGACAAAGTTATAACCTTACGAAGTTGGTGCAAAAACAAGAAAGCTGCAGCAACGTCGTGACGTTCAAACATCGCAACGTTGCAAGAAACGCAGCATCCCGACACCGCAACATGGCCAAATGATGTTGCTACGTTCATGGTTGGTTTGGTCAGATTTTCAGCTCATAATTGAGGTTTTAAAATTGCAAACCCTAGAAACACAAGGGACGGAGTACGAGTGTTTTTGAGGAGAACAAGCTCCGCTTTGGGTGGGAAACACCTAAGGCTTGTTCTTGGAAGACTGTTCATTCTTGGAAGAGGAAGAACACTTGAGGAAGAAGAAGATAATGGAGGAGAAGAAGGAGCTTCAACGCCAAATTTGTTTCTCTCTTTCCTTTTAGTTTTTCTTTCTTTGATGGTTATATTTACACTTTCCATTTTATGTAGTTAGTTTTCTTTGGGTTTAAATGTAGCCAAAGACATGTTTATATGAATCTCTCTTAATTTATATTGATTGATGTTTTATTTCATATTTATGTTGATTATTTCATTTGGATCTTAATGATTGTGGGTATTTGGCCAATATTTGCATGATTTGTGGTTTGATTCAAAGTTTGAGAAGTGAGTTAAAATTATACTATGGATGATTTACCATCTAATTATAATGAGATAGAGATATAAGTGAGATTAGGTGTGGTATTAAGATTTATAGGGTTCAATGCATCCTTAGTTATGATGGTTTGAGCGGAGATCTTGATATAACCTTTTCTAAGGGTAGTGTGCGGATGATCGAGAGAGATTCGAATATACATTAGTGAAATTGTCATCTTCATGATGGAATTGATCATCAATTAATTAGGTTAGGAGGGTCATACATCATTGTTTAGGTGAAATATATGCCCTAAGGCTTTTTAGTCATTATATAGTCATTCTTGCATGCATAGATTAATGTCATTGAGTTTTTCTATAGATTTTCTATAAAAGTCGAGAAAATTAGAAATTTTCAGGAAAAATGGAAAAAAAAAAAGAAATAATAATAATAATAAATTGCTAGAATGGTTCAGGGAAGTTTGAAAAATTATCTAAATCTCAAATGACGAAACGGACTTCACATTGGATTCGTCTCGCAAAATCTAGTTACCAAAAAAAAAATCGTTTAATTCCGAGACACTCGGATTTTTCATGATTTTCGAAGTAACGGGTGTCTAGTGACTCCTAGGGATGAGATTTTACCGAGTCTAAGTGTTAGTGTAGCGCCCCTAATTTTGAGTCTTTTTTTTGAGCCGGTGTCCATGAGCAGTGTTCGTGTGCATTGTTCATGAATAGTGACTCAAGCGGTGCATAACAGCATGCCTTGTCGCGAGTTCTACTCGTGTGCAGTGCGTGCACTGCTAGCCTCATCCGTGCCTTTGGGTGTGTTGTCGCGATAATGCCCCGAAAATACCCTAAAATTTTATAATAATTTTATTATATATTAGAATTGAGCCAAACTTGGGTTTCAGGAAATGGTAGACAAATAAACCCAAGTGAAAAGAGTGGAATTGGAAATTTGTAAAAATGAGGACCTAAGGTCTCTAATGAGAATGAGATTAAATGCCAAGGGAAATGAAGAGTTAAAATGTCAAAAATGAGAAATGAGATTTATTGTGTAAGCTAAACAAGGCTTTAAGGAAATAAAGACTTAAAGACCAAAAGTGGTCTAAGGGCTCATTTCAGCAAAACGTTTTTGAGAGCAAAGAGAGAGAGGAGAAAGCTAGGGTTTTGGAAGGAAGTGATTTTGGGTGGGAGATCTTATCATTTTGGTGCATAGTGATCGAAGGAAGAAAAAGGCTAGAACACAAAATCTGAGAGATTTCAAGGTAAGAACCAAACCCTAGATTTCTTTAAATGATGTTGGGTTAGAAAAACCCTAATCCATCCATGGGTTTTTCTCATGGTTGGTTTAGGATGACTTTAGAATGTTATTGAGAGTGACTCCCATGATTTGTTTTGATATTTTGAGTGATTTTTGGAGAAAATCGCAAAAAGGAAAAATTGGGCAAACACGGGCTCCTACGCCATAGCGTAGGGAACCCACACAACAGCGTAGCCTTACGCCACAGCGTGGGGTGCCCTCGTTGCGGAGAGGCCGAGGTGCCGAAATGGCACCCCCTTGGGTACACTACGATGTAGACACTGTTCACTGAGAGCAAATTTTGGATTTTTGTTCCGAAAGTCTCGGATTCGTACACCGATAGTTTAAGGACCCTATTAAATGATGAATAGGGGTTCAAATAAGGATAAAACTAAATGAAAAATGTACCGTACCTCGTCGCCTCGGCGAAGTGGAGTTCGTCTTTGGGCAGACTTAGTGTCTTAACCCAAAACTGTTAACGAAAATTAATTGTCATTCACTACAAATGTGTAATAATTGTTTATCCACTAAGAGTGGCGTAATTGTTATTGACAAGGGACGGGT
Organism: Tetrastigma voinierianum; assembly: GCA_016808115.1. NCBI lineage: Eukaryota > Viridiplantae > Streptophyta > Magnoliopsida > Vitales > Vitaceae > Tetrastigma > Tetrastigma voinierianum. The sequence goes on along the minus strand of JAEQBH010006495.1, from coordinate 32,190 downwards.
GAGGATCACCTAACCTAGGACCGAGATCAAAGGGAACAAAACGTGAGCCGACAACTTCGGTTTGTTCATTGACCCTTTATCCTTATTTAAAGTGTTTTGGTAGTTTACCAAATAAATCTGAAATGATTATATGGAATGAGTGTATCTTTGAAATGATATTACGAAAGTGCATATGTATTTGAAAATGTGATATTTGAAATGTTGACAATTAATTGCATGCAGTGATTAATTGAATTATAAGCGAATTGGTCGAAGATTCTTGGCATCGCAGAATTGAATCGATATCACAGAACGACCAACATGGATTACCAGCGAATCGTCATGAAAGCTGACGAAATTGTCGATGTCCAGCGGAGGATGCAATCGACATCCGTCATGATGGTGTATGGCATTGAAATATCACTTGGCGGAATGCCAATCGACATTCGTCTTGATGGCATATGGCATTTAAATACCACATGTCGGGGTGCACCAATCGGCATCCGGCATGATGGGAGACCGAAATTGTGAAATGTGTAAGCACATTACCGAATGATAAAAATGATGAGATTCATCGAACGGAATCCGTCATGAATGTGAATTGTATAGACAAAGTGAGATAACAAACTTTGATCAATGAAAATGAGATTTGTAAACTAAATACGTCCTTAAAAGTATATGTTTGAATCTCGTGATTTGGGGATTAAATGATTTGTTGCATGTGGAATTGCATATTTAAGATATGATCATTGATTTGTAAAGTGAAGCATGTGAAAATGAATAAGCATGAGTATAGTTTGATATAAAGGCATGGTTTATGATAAATGCATGTCATGATAAATGAAAATTGGAATAGGAGTGTATAGAACCACTAAGCATGAAAATGTAGCGTATAGTTACTGTTATCTTGTGAGTTTTGAGTAAACGAGGAAAGAGGCAAGATCGAAGCGCGAGTCATAGAAAGTTGTAGGCGTATAGTATATACCCCCTTCATATGCATATCATTTCTTTTTGAACATGTGAGATTTTTTTGAACAAGAGAGTTGAACTCTGAACCATTGTTTTGTATATCATTTTGTAAAGGCATTTGAAAATGTTTTTGGGCCTACCATTTGAAAATGCTTCCGCGTAATTGAAAACACTAAAATGAAATGACATAAATAAAATGTTTATGGGAGAATATAAATGAAAACGGTGGGAGTAAATCGGGCTCCGGTTTGGATCCGCCCTTCGGGTTGAGCTAAGGATTACGGTGTGAACACTTTTCTGAAAAAGCGACAAACAAATGAAAAATAAACAAAGAATTAAGCAGCGAGCATCCACCGGAGCCCGGTTCGGATCCACTAATCGGGTCGGACTGGAAAGAGGTGCTTTGTTGCACGCTGTGGTGCCTTGTCGTGTGGGCGTTGTGCGCCACCCTAAAGTCTGTCACGACATAATGTTCTCTATTGTGACCACAGGCCCGATACGCCACGTCTCGGCGAGAGGGGGTCTTTGTCGCGACCTGTTTGCTCGGTCCATTTAACCACTATCGCAGCGTGTATTTCCTATCGTGACACGGGGCCATCAATTCTCTGTCGCGACAAAGAGGTCCTTGTTGCGACCCAAACCTCCCATCTTGCCTGGGAACCCTGTCACGACATAACAATCCTTGTCGCGACATAGCTAGCCACTACCACGAAGGCCCGTGTTGCGACCTGGTGGACTAGATGCGCGACATAAAATCCACCATCTCCCTATCGGGACCTCGCTCCTGCACCGCGGCAGGCCCTTGTCGTCGCCCGGGGCGCCTGTGTCGCGTGCTCTGGCATTATCGTGTGAGCTACTATGCGCATAGGCGCTCTGTCATGTGTTCATGCACTCCTATCATGTGGGCAACGCCCTTCTTGTGGCGACCCAAGACTGGAAATGGGCAGTAGCCCACCCCAATTGATTCCTTACACTATTTCTTTTCTTTTTTTTCCTTTTTGTTTTACATACTGTAAAACCAACAAAAATTAGCCTTATTCCTACAAAGGCCATTTGAACTGAAAACTTGCCAAAATGTATTTATCATTAAAAAATGAGTTTAATTGCAACTCTTCGTTCTTTACACAGTACAAAAACTGGGTTTTCTACCCATAAATTTACATTATATTAAAATGAGGCCTAATCTGGCCTTTTCTTTGCCACTAAGTCCCCGGATGCGTCCCATCCCTAGGTGCAGTTTCAGTATCTTAAATTGTTATTCCTATGATGGGGTGAGCAATGCAAAGTATTCAAATTATCCTACAAGGGCTACTCCCCTCCTACAATGCGCATGCAATGGCACACCACAATCATCCACATTCCATACAATTTGAAATTTACACATGGAATGCTTTATATCATGCATGAGATGAAACCACTCACGACATACCCCGAGTCCCGACCAACTCCCTCACACTTGCAAAGCCTAGTGTGAAACCTAGTCATTGGTGTTCCACCTAGTGACTCACTCATTGGATCGACCTCCAATACACATTTGAACCATTATCAAATTCCATGTGTTCATGTATTTATGGGCCGCGTCTTTTTGAGGTCACACCGCAGGATCAACATACGCCTTCCGACATTTTTACGGACTTTCACCGCCGGAGATCATGTCTAACCGCATGTGAATTTGGGACTTCCACCTTAGGGGGGATCTACCCCAATTTGCTCAGCCTAACACAAGTGATTTTTATTATTATTTATTTCTTTGTTTCCAATTATGGATCGTGGGTCACGACCTTGGACGTTGTCCCGTTCGAACCATACACCCATTCACAGTATGGTTAATTCAACATCACAATTCTCTACCTTTTGAGCTCAATGCGATGTTACATGCCTATAGATCTGTCTTGCGATTCATATATTCAATTCTCATGTTTCATACACAATTATATTTCATATAATTCCAAAAATCATGTTAGCACATCAATTTAGCATGCATCAACAATCTCATTCTCCACACATCCAACATGTTATTCATATCAAGAAATAACATGCATGCAAGCAATTTCACTTGGATAATTTAGGTCAAAATCGATTCTGTTGTTTTAAACGATCCCAGATCAAGTCGTGGTGTCAGACGATCCCTCATCAAACATTCAGTCTCATTTCTTTGAGATTGAAATACACAACTGTCCTTGCCCTTACAACTCCCAAAACCATTTTCATTGTATTTTAAACAAGAATAACAGAGTAGGAGAACACTCCTACCTCTTGGAGTTTTTCGAAACTCCACAACTCCGGTCTCTATGTGAAGCCCTTGCAGTGAGGAAGAACTCTTCCTCTTGCTTCGCCTAAAATCTCTGGTCCGATCGCCGGGAAATCTAAAGAGAAGGTTGTGTCTCTCTCTCTAAAACTCTCTTTTTCCTTCCTTTTCTTTTACGATTTCCTTTTCCACCCCCTCTCCCATCCAGCCGTTTAGTCAGTAGAGTGTACTTGTGCACATGTCAACCTATCATTGGCTCATTTGGATTACATTATCCCGCTATCCATACGCTTTGGATTTCCATCCAATCCATGGTGCCACATGTAATCCACTGGCCCCACTTGAGCTCATTGTTTGAGGCATACTGCACTTGACACGTGGCGCATTGTGAGCCACTGCGGCTCAAAAACGTGAAATTCGATCATCTTAATTCAACGAAATTCAACGTAGTAGCTAGATTTGAGAAGAATTAAATTACAAGGTCCGCTTGGGCCATCCGAGAACTAGAAAAATTCTGGATCTTCAACCGAAATTACCGTTTTACCTTTCTCAAGAAATTTGAATTTCGGTTTTACATTCTTCCCTTAAAAGAATTTCATCCTGTACCCATGCATCACATCAACTCACATGCATATGCACCGGCACTACGCCATGCATGTAAACTAGCTCATTCATTGGCCAAACGATCTACTACGTACCTTCATCCCTAAACAAGAAGGGATAGGTGGCCCGCATCGTGTCCTCGCGCTCCCACGTTGACTCCTCCACTCCACAGTGAATCCACAGCACTTTCACTAGCCTCACGGTCTTGTATCACAAAACCTGATCCTGGCTATCCATAATGTGCACTGGTCCGTCCTTTAAGGTCCCATATGTGTCAACTGTAATTTCTCCCCAATTCACTACATGAACTGGATCTGAAGTATACTTCCGGAGCATGGAGATGTGGAACACCTCATGGACACCTAACATGCTAGGCGGTAAAGCCAAACGGTACGCTACAGTGCCCACCCTCTCGAGTATCTCGAAGGGCTCGATGAACCTCAGCGACAACTTTCCTCGCCTACCGAACCTGACCACTCCTCTCTTAGGCATCACCTTCAAGAAGACATGATCGCTAACCTCAAACTCTAGGGGTTGGAGTCATTTGTTAGCGTAGCTCTTTTTTCGGCTCTGAGCCATGAGAACACGCTGCCGTATAAGGCTCACCTTCTCAGAGGTGTCTCTAATCAAATTAGGACCAATGATGGAGCTTTCTCCCACCTCTGTCTAGCAAATCGGTGATCGGCATGACCTCCTATTCAAAGCCTCATAGGGTGCAATCTGTATACTTGCCTGATAACTGTTGTTATAGGAGAATTCCACTAAGGGCAAGTGCTATTCCCAGCTACCCTTATGATCTAGGACGCATGCTCTCAGCATGTCCTCTAAAATCTATATGGTCCTCTCCGACTGACCACATGTCTGAGGATGAAATGTTGTACTCATCGTCAACCGTGTCCCCATAGACTTTTGGAAGCTCTTCCAAAAGTGCGCCGTAAATCTCGGGTCTCTATTCGACACTATGGATATTGGCACTCCATGTAGCTAGACTATCTCTCAGATATACAACCGGAAAAATTCCTCCAATGTGAAGGCCATCCACACGGCTAGGAAATGTGCCAAATTCGTGAACTGGTCTACTATCACCCATACTACACCATGCCTCCGCAGTGTCCGTGGAAAGTGGGTCACAAAATCCACCGTGATCGCTGATCCCACTTCCACCAAACACTCCCACGGCTGGAGTAACCCGCGAGCTTCTAAGGCTCGCCTCTTAACCTATTGACACGCGGGAGACAATCAAGCAGAACCCAAGGTCTCCGACGTGCCGCTTCCTTCCGCTCCAATAATACTAGCGACGAAGGTCACGATACATCTTCGTGCCACCTGGATGCACAACGAATTAGGAGAAATGGAACTCCCTGAGGATCTCCTCCCTTAAATCCGTCGACTGGGGGACCACAACCCATCCCCTATACCGAAGACTACCATCTATGCGGATGGTCCAACCTTCGCCACACGCACTGATCAACACTCGTACTCAGCCGGACACTATCTCACATCCCGCCCTAGGACTCGATCACTCTACCTCAAGAGGACGTGCAATACTAAACTCCCAACGCACCTGAGCCTCGCCGCTATACTCGTAATCCAAACTGCCCCATAGTCTCTAGCATCTGCCACTCCCGGGAAGCTATACTAGACATAGCCCTATGATCTCCGACCGAAAGGGCATCAGCCACCGCAGATTTGCCTTACCAGGAGGGTAATGCAAGCTGAAGTCATAATCCTCTAGGAACTCCATCCACCCGCGTTGCCTCATATTGAGGTCCTGTTGCGTGAAGATATATTTCAAACTTTTATGGTCTGAAAACACTTCGAATTGCTCTCCGTATAAGTAGTGGTGCCAAATATTCAAGGCAAAGACTGTGGCCGCTAACTCTATGTCATGTGTGGGGTAGTTCTTCTCATGATTCTTTAGTTATCTAGAACCATAAGATAAAGAATCTCCACTCGGGATTAGAACGCATCCCATCCCACTTCGAGGCATCAAAATATGCCACCGGTTTACCCCCGCCCTCTCCGAGGCTATCGCACAGAGCCGGCAAGCCCCTCTCTTCAACTCCTAGAAATGCCTCGCACAGGTCATTCCACTTGAACTTGACCTCCTTCCAAAGTTAGCTCATCATAAAAATAGCAGTCTGATAAATCCTTGATAAACCTCCTGTAATATCCTGCCAATCCCAAGAAATTGCGTATCTTGAAGACTGACTTTAGTCTCTCCCAACTCATCACAAGCTCGACCTTCTCGGGACACTCCTGAAGTTGACACCACGTGCCTCCAAAAACCTCACCTCAGTAAGCCAAAACTCACACTTACTGAACTTGACGTACAACCGATGGTCTCTCAACAACAAACTGATCCAAATAGGTCAAACACCCTGGGCGCATGAGATCCATGAATGCTGCTGGCACATTCGTCAACCCGAAGGGCATCACCGTGAACTCAAAGTGCCCATACCACGTCCTAAACGTGTCTTAGGGATATTTTCCTCCCTAACCCTCAGTTGATGGTAACCCATGCAAAGGTCTATCTTGGAGTAGACTTGCGCTCCCCTCAGTTGATCGAATAAGTCATCAATCCTTAGTAATGGATACCGATTCTTGATCGTAATCCTGTTCAACTGTCGGTAGTCAATGCATAGTAGAAGGGTCTTGTCTTTCTTCTTCGCAAACAAAGCCTGAGTGCCCCGTGGTGAAGTGCTCGGTCTAATAAAACCCTTATCCAACAACTCCTGTAGTTGAACCTTGAGTTCTTGCAACTCAACTGGTGCCATCCTATGCGGAGTCATAGAGATGGGTGATGTGCCAGGGTGTAACTCGATATGGAATTCTACATCCCTATGCGGAGGTAATCCCGATAGCTCATCCGAAAAAATATCCACGTACTCGCCTACCACTCGAGGCAGATCCAAGTCCTATCTCACCTCGTCCTCTAGGGTAAGGCTTGCTAGCCAACCCATCAACTTCTCGTGCCATCTAGAGTAGTACTACCGAGGCAAACATTATGTCTGTCCCCCTGAAACGTAACACGAGTACCGTCCTATGTGTAGGCGGTAACCCTCCTACATTCACAATCGATGACGACCTGATATGCCACTAACCAGTCCATCCCAAGGATGACATCGAACTCTGACATGTCTATGACCCTCAGGTCCACTGTGAGCAAAATCCCAGAGATCTCTATCTCGCAACCCCGACATATCATATCTATACTCACCCTAGTCCCTAAGGGAGAACTCACATACAGGGGCTTCTCCAAGGTCTCGACCTCTAAGCCCAACTCTCTCACGATTGATGTAGCGATGAATGAATGCGATGCACCAAAGTCAAATAACACCCTTGCCCATAGGCGAGATAGAAAGAACGTACCTTGTATGACTGGCTGATCCATTGGCTCAATAGGTGGTATGATGGCATATACACACCCCTAAATCCCCCGATGTCCCTACTGCGCCCCGTCCTGACCGACTCCATAACTCCGCCCCTATGGCTTGTCTTTGCGTAGGGAGGTGCTTGTGCAAAGACCCTAGATCGATACTAGTTCCTCCGACCTGCATTGGGCAGAGGAATAAAACTACGTCCAAGCCGCCTCTACTAATGACTCCGGGATCTGCCGTCCCGAAATCCCGGGATCCTTGTCTCCAAGGGCAATCCCGCTCATATGTCCAGCCGGCGGCGTAAAATAACGTATAGCCTATCCGCCCGATTAGGAACCATGATCTCGCTCGGCCTGTATGACCGTGAGCTCGAAACCCACGCGAACTAGATTCCTGGGGCCTTCTTTCCTAAATGGAAGACGACGGCTCCCTTCTACATCGACACCCGCATCTCGATGCTCCAGGCGTCTCTCTATCTCTCTTCTATGGTCATAGTCGTCCCAACCATAGAGCTCCAGGTCCCGAGGGCGAGTCCTACAATCTCACTCGAATGGACAACTTTAACCCATTCTCAAATCTCCTCACCTTTGCCATATTCGTGGCCATGTAGTCATTAGCAAAACAGGCTAACTCAGTAAACTTAGCCACGTACTTTATCACTGTCATCGTTCCCTGCCTCAGCTTTAGGAACTCCTAGGCCTTTGCATGTCTAGCAGTTGGCTCCGAACATCACCCATGAAGAGCCTGGTGGAACCCATTCAAGTCATTGCCTCTAAGTCCCTAGAGGTCTTAGCCCATTCCCACCATATATGGGATTCACCCTCTAACTTAAATGTAGTTAGTTCGATCCTTGTGGCATCGAAGGTGATCCCCATGGCCTCTAAAACCCTCTCAACTTGCAGGAACCAATGGTCGGCTAGCATCGGATCCCCTCCTCCCCTGAATGATGGAGGATGGTGTGCCATAAACCTTGGAGTTCACTCGATCCTCCCTGACCCCTAGCTGTACTAGCTCCGTGCAATGGCGTGGCTGTGAATACCCACTCGCCTACAAAGGCCTCGTCGATCAAAATAAAGCAGGCCTCGACTAGCACCTCGTGCACGACCTTTACGTCGCCGTCCTCCACTTGCCATATACACATGTCAAATGGAAAGTTTAGTTTTAATAAAGTATCTCAAGGGTGTAAATATAGCCCCGAGACACTATTCAAGCACCGAAAAAATAAAAATAATAAAAAAAATTTCATGCACAATGTCAAGGCATTCTTAGGTAATGCAAGATAAACATTACATGTATTAAGTCATACACAATTTTTTTTTTTTTTTACAGCTTAGGGTCCCACTGGACTAAATTCAATTTTTTTTAGAAACCCCGTGAACAATGTTCATGAACAGTAGCTCAAACAGTGCCCAGTTGGCTATTGCAAGAAACTTATCGAGATAGAGAACTCTCTCGGTCACGATGTGTGGTTTCCTTCATGCGGAAGTGGCGCGCCCTCGCGACCAAAATCCTTGTCGCGCGCGGCAGCCGCGCTTGGCGTCGCGGTGTGTCGCACGCGACCGCCGCGCCTTTATCACCGCCCAAATACCGTCGAAGCCGCCACCACCCCGTCGCGAACTTAAAAATCTCGATGTCGATCGAAACATCCCCGCCATGACTAAACTCTGGCCGCCAATTCAAACTTCATGTCGCAACCCAGTTTCTCGTGGCACCTGACACTCCCTTTGTCGCAATGATAAAAACATCGTGATAAGAACCCTACCAAGACAAAACTTGGTCGCGACCTAAAAATCGATGTCGTGACCCAAAGTATCCCAGCCAACACATCTCTTGGTTGCGACATAAAAACCCATGTTGCGACCTAGGATTTCCTTCAACCTATTCAACTTATGTCGCGACATGCAAAATTTATGTCGTGACACACCAAATTTTCCCGCCACGACGATCGGTTCAGTCACGACCTAAAAATTCCTCTTATCGCGACCAAACTTTTTCCCATTTCTGCCTAGCTCCGTCGCGACCCAAAATTTCAAGTCTCACCTTACTTTCCATTTCTTCCATTTTCTCGCAGCTCTTCTGCCGCGACCGAAAATCCCGGGCCGCAACCAAGAATTTCTCCTGGCTAAATTTCGGGCCGCAACATAGAAAGATTTCTATTTCTGAACACGACCTCTCCCTAAGACTCCAACCCTATCGTGACATAACACTTTGTCACAGAACACATGTTCTTCCTATCGTTGCTCCCGTCATGCCCAAACCATGTAATAACATAGTCTTTTCTGTTGCAACATAGTTGCAACAGAAAGTCACAAAATTTTCTATCGTGACATGAAACTCTTTGTCACGACCTTGCTTCTGCCAGTAGATTTCTTAGCCCTTCCTTGCACTTCCAGCACCTGGAAATATATTTTTCACTTATTTCTGGACTATTCCTCAAACCCCTAAGGTTATATTTTCTCAACCGTAGTGTTCAACATTTTCCTATATGTTATTTACCAAGCATACAATCACACAACATATATAACACAAAATCATGCAACAATCACCAGAAAGCAGAATGAATGCATGATCTAACCCGTGCCCCTCGAGTCCTAGGTAACCGTATACCTAACTTCCTGATACTAAGCTATAACTCTAGTATCCGACATCGAGCTCTAGGTATTTATAAACCTAAGCTCTGAAACCAAGTTGTGACGTTTGTACCCACATTGAGTTCCAGGCAATTCGTATGCCTTAGCTCTGATACCATGCTGTGACACCCCAATTTTCGTAGGTCGTTTTTTTTTTTTTTTTTTTTTTTAACAATGTCCATGAATTGTGTTCGTGTACAGTGCTCATGAATAGTGACCCAAATAGTGCATAACACCGTACCGGTCGTGAGGTTGGGTGTCGTGGTGTACAAAGGCGCAGGACCGAGCTCTATCGCGCACACTAGGTGCGCTGTCGTGCGCACTACGCTCTTTATCGTGCGCTGTGGTGCCCTGTCGTGCTCTCGCTGCGCTCTATCGCGTGTGCGTTGCGCGCCACCTTGAAGTCTGTCGCGAAGGAATGTTCTATATTGTGACACAGGGCCAACACGCCTCTGTCACGACAGAGGAGTCTCTATCGCGACCCTAGCTACTCAGTCCCAACCCTAACCCTGTCGCGACATAGCATTTCCTGTCACGACATGGGGCCATCAATTCTCAATCACGACAGAGAGGTCCCTGTCGCGACCCAAACCTCCTTGCTTGCCTAGGAACCTTGTCACGACATAACGATCCTTGTCGTAACACAGCCGCCCACTGCCACCGAAGGCCCATGTCGCGACGCAGTGGACCAGGTTGCGACATGAAATCCACTATCTCCTCGTCGTGATTAAACTCCTATCGCGACGCAGCTCGCAGCGCCTGTGAGCCATGTTGCACTAGCGTGTTGGCGCTGTCGCGGCGCCGCTTGCCGCTTTTGCAGGCGTTCGCCGCGGGCGCGACATGCACGCCGCCATGCACGCAATGTAACACCCTGCAATACAAATTTCTAGTCATTTTCGACATGTTTAGGTATTTGTAAGCCTAATTTGACTGCTTCATGAGTCAAATGCTAAACCGAAACGAGAGACCTGAAAGTTACAAAACTTAAGGACAATTGTAATGGTCCAAAAGGGGCTTAAAAGTCCTAATGAAAAGATTTGAGGCCAAAGAAGAAATAATAGGAATGGCTGTATAATTCCTAAAATATGAGAGGCCAAAATACAATAAAAAGGAATTGAAATACAAATGGCCAATAGTTGGGGGACAAAATGCAATTATGATAAGAACCTGGGGTGGTTTTTGATGGCCAAACAAGGCCTTAATAAAATCTGGATTTAAAAGACCAAATTGCCCCATTCGGGGAGAGGAACAAATTGTGAAGAGAGAAGAAGAGAGAGTAAGAGGGAAGGAATATAGGAAGAGGAAGAGGAAGAGAAGCCAAGATCAAGCCCACAAGGTATGGAAACTGAATTATGTATGGATTCTATGAGATTATGTATGAATTTCCATGCTTTGATGGTTATAATCTTGCCCAAATCTAGTAGTTTTGCTGTGTGGTTTCATCTTAACCCAAAATTTATGTCAAGTAAGGTGGGTAAAACCTCATGGCACTAGATGAGTATGGAATCTCCTTGTGTGGATGGATTCATGGTTTAATTATGAGAAATTGTTAGCTTAGAACAAACCTCTAACAAATCTTGGTATTTTGGTGTGTATATGGTGAAACCCATATTATTAGAATTATATTGGGAGAGATTTATGCAAAGGTTTTGAAAGTAGATAAGAATTGAAAGATGATTTGAGTATAATTGAGGTCACAAGATGTATTGGAAATGATTATGAAGTATAGATTTGGTTTGGGATGGAAAAGTGCATGAAAAATGGGAGAAATCACACATTCTGGGCACTTTTCGAGGACTCCTACCGGTAGAAGTTGAACTCGTACTGGTAACTGTCTCCCATGTCCCACCGCAGAACTTAGGTTCCTACCGGTACAACCCGCTACTGCTCCCAATTTCGACCAGTTTTCATAATTCTAGCCTACAACTTGCCTACTTCATCCGATTTGAGTGATTCAAGTGGCTACGAAAACTAGACTTCAAGGAGAACAAAACCTATTTTTATAGGTATCTCCCAAATTATGACTCTAGATAGCTTAAAATCTGCCGTGCGTGGCTATGCGCCCATTTCGCCGCTGATTATAGAGTAGTCCGAGTTGCTTCGACGATCCGAGTTTCTGTCTGACGGTGATTCCAATTGAAATGAACCCTTATCACCTTAGATTTAAAGGAGCAATAAATAACCAGTGTCAAATATGGAGAAAAATGTACTGGAAAATTAATATCGCAAACTATCCTCGGTAAAATCGGTAACCGAATTAGTTGGGCATGAAATGCCATAACTTGAGCTCGACGATCCGATTGATTGATTCCAATTCCTAAGAAAAATATATTCATAGAGGGACTAGAATACATGAATGATGTGTGGATATGACATCATATCGCATTAAGATCCGAAATGCCATACGGAAATAGGCATGAAACCCGAATATTATATGAAACCCGAAACGAATCAAACATGAACATGAACATGAAAAACAATATGTCATGATCACAGAATGTGATTAAGATGGCTTATAAGTTATGAGAGATATATGATCATATGACTACCTAGGACCAAAGAATGAATGAGTGGACGTCCTGTTGGTGCTTCTCAAGATCATAGTGCTTCGGCACTCCCGCGGTGCTACGGCACTCCCGCCGCTGGTTAGCCACGCTTTGATCGCGCTCCAAGACTCCCGCCGGTGCTACGACACTCCCGCATGAGCAGTACGCGGATTGGTGCTCCCACTTCAAGCAGCACAAGACTTGCCGCGTGAGCAGCGCATCGCTTCGATTGCGTTCACACTCCTCGTCAGCTACGACACTCATGGTATTGTACCTTCGGTACTTATTATACTACGCTCCTACTCAGCTCTTAGGGATCGGGTCTAGGTAGTCGATAGACATATGATAAGACATCGAATTAAGAATAAGTGTAAAGATCTAAACGCACCAGATCCGATCTGCCTCCAGAGCATCGACGGGTACCCCTCAGATTCGATAAGTTCCCTGTCTCAGATAAGTTTCAGAGTACCCACGTACCCCGTATCTCGATAAGTCCCGCTTCGAATAGTTATGTAGTACCTACGGGTACTCCCGCCTTCGACAGAGCCCGTGAGTACCTACGGGCACCCCGCATTCAAAAATGTTCCCATTGTACCTACTCAATTCCTGATTAATTGCCCTGTTCTGCCTTCGATGAAGTTCTCGCAGTACCTAAGGGTACTGCCTCGATTAACTCCTCGTCCTACTAAGTCCATGACCGATAAGTTCCGTAGCACCTAAGGGTACTCTTGTATTTGAATAAGTCCTGTAGTACCTACGGTACTCATGTATCATCCGAATAAGTCCCTCCTCCGATTAAGTCCCGTCTCTAAGTTCTGTAGCACCTACTGTACTCCCGTATTCGATTAAGTTCCTCGTAGTACCTATGTAAGTACTGCATTTCATCAAGTTCCAGAAGACTAAGGGCAATTCTTGTCTCAAGAACATAAGTATAAGTCTCCAAGACAAGTATAAGTTCCTGTATTACCCACTCGTACTCTCAGACGGTAAAGCAAGTGCAAGTTCTCAGAAAATAAGAGCAAGTCCAACAGACCTATGGGTACTTCCGTATAATGAACTGATTTGTACCCCACGTAAGACACGTCCGGTGATCCGTATAAGTCCGATCCGACCTGTATGTGATATGATCCCGGACCGCTCCGACTCATCGTACCTACCGTACCTTCGCAAAAGAATAAGATATCCAAATACAAGAATCGCTTCCATGTGAACACAAGTATAAGATCTCAGAAGACAAGAATAAGTCCCAGACACAAATATAAGTTCCTCAAGACAAGTATAAGTTCATTAATATACATGTAAGATCCGAAATACATGTGGCAAAGTTTTGTAATATATGTATAAATCCGAAATACATGTACATGCTTCAGAATACTGTGGATAAGATCCGAAATACCAGAATAAACTCTGTAGTACAAGTAGAAGATCAGTAAGATAAGGATAGGCTCAGAGGCTGCTATAAGATACTAAGTACTAATATAATTTCTCAGAATACCTACGCACTTCCGCATAAGCCCTGATAATGATAAATTCCAGAGTACCTACGTACCCGCATAAGTATAGGTACACGTTAACCTAGTTCTTGTTAGATATGATACCAACACAAGTTGGCATCGTAAATTTACATTTGATCAAGTAAGTACTTACTGTACCCCGTATAAGATTAAGTTCCGCAAATCCAAGATAATATCCGCATCTCTATGATACCCACGGTACCCTCCGAACAAGTGTGTAAACTATAGGATAAGTATAAGTTCTGTAAACTCCTACGGGAGATCAGAGATATAAGCTCAAGACAAGATAATGTAGAAACCGAATATGAATAAGATCCGACCGCTATAAGTATAAGACCCTGATAAGAATAAGTTTGTCATGAGTATAAGATCCAATAAGGATAAGTCTCGCTATAAGTAAAATTTTATAAGTATATGATTGTTATAAGTATGTTCAAGATCGCTTATAAGGAATCAATAAGCAAGATGGATCCCGGCTGAGACATAAGCATCTCCGTTAAAAGTCACAAGGCAAGGCAGACAGAATTATTTTGATGACACAAATAGGAACCCACCTGAACCCGGAAAATCATGAGTTATGTAAAAGAGATGAATTGATGCCTTGCCATTGCATGTTCCAGTTTTCGAATATGAACTGAACTATATATTGGCTTATATGATTCATGATGATTTTGATATTCGCTTTCTGCTTATAAGTTTACGATTCGCCTAAATGCATGTGCACGTGATAAGTTATAAGATATGCTTCCTAATAAGCGTGAAAGCTAGCACTGTGTTTTAACTGTAGAAAGCCAGGAGAAGACATTCAAGACTTCTCGTATACGCCAGCCGACACACCAGGAAGGGTTCACTACATGTAGGTTCCGTGCTCTGATTTGTAAATGTAAAAGTAAAGTTTTGTATTTGTAAATGGGACTCAGTTATGTGTATAGATTTTGATGGACACCACTCCGGTGGTAGTTCTTTTGATTCATATGTGCTGTGGGCCATACCCACAAAGCCGCTGGCTTTAAAAAAAAAAAAAAAAATCAGTCAAGAGTCCGGGGCCCCGAGTCTCGTCCCTAAATCCGGCGTGACACGCAACGCCCTTCCTGTTGTGACCCAAGACTGGAAATGGGCAGTAGCCCACCTCAATTGATCCCTTGCACTATTTTTATTTTTTATTTTTTTTCCATTTTGTTCTACATACTGTAAAACCAACAAAACCTTATCTTGGCTAAAGGCCATTTGAACCTTGAAAATCCTGCCAAATGTATTTATCATTAAAAGAAAAGAGTTTAATTGGGTAACTCTCGTTTCACAAAGATAAAAATCGGGTTTTCTACCTAGAAATTTACATTATATTAAAAACAGGCCTAGCACTGGCCTTTTGCCATGTCCCCGGGATGTGTCCCATCCCTAGGTGCACCTTCAGTAAGTAAAATTGTTATTCCCACGACGGGGTGAGCAATGCTCAGTAGTCAAATTATCCTACAAGTGTTGGCCCTCCTAAAATGCTTACAATGGCACACTACAATCATCCACATTTCATACAATTTGCAATTTACACATGGAATGCTTCTTTATATCATGCAAGGATGAAACTAATTCACGATACATCCCCAAAGTCCCACCGACTTCTATGACTGCAAAGCCAAGGGGTGAAACTTAGTCATCGTACTCCACCTAATGACTCACACTCATTGGACTAACCACCACACACATTTGAATCGTTATCAAATTCCCGCTTGCTTATGTGCATTAATGGTCACGTTTTGGGGTTACAATCAGAGGGAGCGACGACGCCTTTCACATTTTTATGAAACTTTCACACCCGAGATCAAGGTTCACTCGCGATGCACTCGGCATTTCCACCCTGTGGGGATCTAATTCACCTGCTTAGCCCAACACACCGAATTTTATTATTATTTATATCTTTGTTTCCAATTATAGACTGGTCTCACTCGACGCTGTCCCATTTTCGAGCCCATCACACCATTCACCAAGAATGGTGAATTCAACATCACAATTCTCTCGTGACCCGACTCGGGAGCGCGATGTTACTTGCTCTAGTTGAATGCAATCATGCTAATTCATATATTCAATTCTCATGTTTCATACGCAATTATATCATATAATTCAAACAATCGCGTTAACAGCGAATTTAGCTTGCAACAACAATCTCATTCTCCACACATCAAACATGCTATTCATATCAAGCAATAACATGCAAGCAATTTCACCTGGACAATTTTAGTCCAAAATCTGTTTCGGACTATTTTAAATAGCCCCAATCATTTGACCGTCCAAGGATACCATCGCTACTCAGTCCCATTCTTCGGATCGAAATACACCGCCGCTCCCTACCACACCCCAAAACCATTTACTGTATTTAAACAAGAATAACCGAGTAGGAGAACACTCCTACCTCTTTGAGTTTGTCAAAACTCCACAACTCAGGTCTCTATGCGAAGCCCTTGTAGTGAGGATGAACTCTTCCTCTTACTTCACCTGAAACCGCCAGTCTGATCGCCGGGAAGTCTAGAGAGAAGGTGGTGTCTCTCTCTCTAAAACTCTATCTTTTTCCTTCCTTTTATTTTTATGTTCCTTTTTCCCCCTCCTCTCCATCCCACTGCTTTCACAAAAGTCGCTGGCAGAGTACTTGCCACATGTCACCTATCACTCATTCCTGATTACCTTATCCCTTTATCTATCTACTTTGATTTACATCCAATCCCATTGCCACTCTTGGCTCCTGCCGGTCCCACTGAGATCGCTGAGGCATCTCGTGACTTGACACGTGGCGTATTGTGAAGCCACCACTGCAGCCGCGTCCCTGCCACTCTGAGGCTCTAAAAACATGCCAGAAATTCACTATCTTGAAATTCAACGAAATTTGATGTGGTAGCTATATTTCATGAGACGAATTCAACGACGAGGTCCTTTTCGTTATCCGAGATCTAGAGAAATTCCGGATCTTCAACCGAAATTAAAGTTTTACAATTTCTCAGGAATTTTGAATTTCCTCGGGTTTTACAGTTAGGAAATAACTAAAGTTAATTTTATTTAAAATAAGTTGAACTTGAATCATAACCGAAAATAAATTGTTTCGGGTAGGAACGGATCCGAGCGAGGATCGCATGACATGTGGCATGTTAAGAGCCACCCATTGAATTTAAGTAAGGTAAAAGGGTAAGATATGAGGCCTGAAGGAGCCCCATTTTCTTCCAATTTTCACGAGAGAGTAGGAGAAGAGAAAGAGAAAAAATCTCCACCTTCTCTCACGATCTACTTCTGAGATCGAGTAGCTCCGCTTCCTAAGGACTAAGAAATAAAGTCCATCTACGCGACGAGGGCTACGTGTGGGTATCGAAAACACAGGATTTCATCGAGGATTCAAGCGAGGAGTCCGTAAATAAAGGTTTCGGTGTTTAGAAGGTCCACTAACTTCCTGCAGTTTCTACGCTCCAAGAGGTAGGGATCCTTCCTACTTGGCTTATTTTCCTTCAAGGGGCTGTTATTGAGTTGTAATGCCCTAAGGGACTGCTTTGGCTGTTTTTTTCCCTAAGGCTATTTGGCAAAACAATGCTGCAGAAAAGCGCTTGACCATTTAAGATAGTTCAAATTTTTGGAGGCTGATTTTCTATTGGGAAAAAGTGAGAATTGGACTAGTATCCTTCACGAAATTTTAGATCTATCTCGAGAACTCATGTTAGGCTTTTGAATCAACCAAAGCGCACTTCATAACTCAAGCATGGTCCATTTTCCTGACTCACAAGCCAAATCTGTTTTTGGCTCTAACTTCACTGCCTAGGAATTTTGGAACTAGATTTCGTTAGGAAAAGTGAGAATTTGGACTACTATCCTTCAAGGTAATTGTATCTTTATATGAGACCTTGATGTTAGGCTTTTGAATCACCCAAATCGGACCTCTATAACTTAAGTTATGGTCCATTTGCGGGACCTGCTTATAGCTTAGGTTATTAATCATATATGTCCGCATTTCGCCACAATCAGAATATGATCAGAGCATAATGCCTCTGGAATTGAGCGATATACTTATTGAAAAACCTAGGTGGAAGTCTAATTGTGTGTTCTAATGGTTTGTCTTATGATGTGTTTGTTTATGAACAAGGCCATTGCATGGTTTGGTTGTAGGCTATTTATGGACATGGTGTCACAATTAAAGCCTGTAGTATAATGTGTCATCGTCACGGGTGATGATTTTGTAGATGTCAATATATGTGTATAATATATCATTACAAAATGTGGTTTATTTGGAAAACTGTATGTTAATCGATGATTATTCAAATGATGCATGGGTATTATGCAGCGGTTTAAACAAAACCATAACACTCATCATATATATGGCATGGTAAGGTATGAATGGCATAATCAGACGAGTGGCGCATGGTGGACATCGCATTAAATGGGTGCTTGTACATAGTTATAACCATTCATCGTTCTTGGTGAGTGGGTGGTGAAGAAAGCTCGATACTTTGGACTACATCGATGAAGTTTCACGAGTGCATTTCATAGCACGATTGCGGAGTTTATTGGAAGCGTCGATACTTTTGATTAAAGCGGTTTATCGGCTTGTCAATGCTTTTAAATAAAGTACATTTGTCGGAACTATCGATGCTTTTGAATAAAAATTTGTTTGTGGAATTGTCACATGACTTTGAATAAAAGCGGTTTTATCGGAGGGATGTCGATGAGTTTTAAAGCAAAAACACCGCGGAACTTGGTAAAAGCAAGTTGATATCGGAGGTGTCAATGGATTTTGATTTATAAAACAAAAATCTTTTTGTTTTGGAAAAATGGTCATTAGTGGAACGCCGTATGATTTAATAATGGCATATCGTGTGTGAGTCGGTGAGGGTTCGGGACATAGGACGAGGAATTGGTCAAATTCTCATCCATGGCATGTAGACATTTGAGCAGGAATGTGTATGTTTTTACTTGAATGTGTGAAATGGCATTATGTGTGAACTTAGGTGGGGAGTAGCCCTTGTAGGAATTATTCTCTATTGGGCATTGCTCACCTCGTCGTGGGACCCGCTTTCAGGTATAGGGAGTATGTAGGTGAACGATGCTCACTTGAGGCTGCAGTTATGAAGAAAATCGGGTTGTGGCTTGTAATCAATTTGTTGTAAAACTGGAACAAATAGTTATAACTTATATTTTGTGTAAAGAATTGTAAAAAAATACTTTGGAAGAACACTTGGTGTTCTAATTTGTAATATTTGTACCCAGAGTGTTGTAATTAAACTCTTGAGGGTATGGTAAGTGGTCTTGCATGTTCTGTAATATATGGATGAGTGGGCCCAGTGGTACTTGCCATCGCATAATTGAACCCAGTGAGGTCATTGTATTATATTGGGCCATGTTACTAGGTTTTGTACAGGTTGTATTTTGGGTAGAGATCCCCGTACAAAGGAGACTCTATCCAATTTTTGTTCAATCATGGGTCTCGGAAAAGGGGACACGGTGATGTGGTGTCAGGTTACCCGACATCCACGAGTCTTCCGTGGGTTGACGGGTTGTCAATGGAGCCCCAGGTTTTGGGGCGTCACATTTTCCACCATCCAAATAGAGCATAGGCTAGATTAGAGTCGGTATTTAGTAAACCAATTCTCCATGGGAACGACACTCACTTATCATTATATTACTTGAGGCGACGCGTGCACTTGCGCACATAGGCGTACACATTTTACATAGCACAAATCGACCTATCATCGGTCGAACAAACAATTAGATCGGTTGAACAACCATGGATTGCGACAGCCATCGGTTCAATAATAAAAGCGTAGGCAAATAACTTTTAGGTTTTCATCGAGCCTTCCCTCAAATCAAGATTTCCTTCACTGTGTTCGGGCACATGCCTTACGTGAGGCACCATCTGCCAAAGGGTCTACTAGGCTCATTCTGTTCAACTTCCACTTGCACGGTTAAGCCTCAACCCAGCTTTGATACCACTTGTTAGGAAACTCCATGGACCCTTCTCAATCCACATTGGTATGACATTGTCCACTTTGGGCCTAAGCTTTTCTCTGAAAAGGTCTCATACTAATTGGACGTTATCCTTACTTATATACTCATAAGTCCTCCCATTCCAAACCCGATGTGGGACATTGCAAGACTTTAGGTACACACCCAATAAACATGAATGCGATTAGACTATGTGCATAATGCATATAATTTCACCTATCATTTTGTATTTGTTTTGGGGTTGATGTGTTGAAGCTCATCCTCATTTCTTTTCAGTGGGATGGTATTTCCTATGGAAATTGTTATTTCCTACTTCCAAAAGATAAATATATTTATACATTACATATTTAGTTAGGTATTCGGGTTGGAGACAGGTAGGAGGATATACTCAGACCCGTTCCCATCCCCGGATTCAAAAATCTCCGAACCCAATTACTCTAATATTTAATTGAGTCTAAAATGTTCGTTCATACCTTCTTCCTCCATTGGGATCGGGTATCGGATTTGGAGGAAAGTGACATCTCATCA
Source organism: Tetrastigma voinierianum (assembly GCA_016808115.1). NCBI lineage: Eukaryota > Viridiplantae > Streptophyta > Magnoliopsida > Vitales > Vitaceae > Tetrastigma > Tetrastigma voinierianum. Next base: position 11,823 of record JAEQBH010006495.1, on the reverse strand, counting down.
TCACAAGTCATAATTTCTTTGCCTCATGATGGTACAAAGAAACCGAGATCTGATATTGAAGAATATGTCTAGGTCAAGTCACAAACCATGGACTCCCAGCAGAATGGGGTTGGAAAAGTATGAAATGAAGCTGGTCGAGGTTCGATTACATATTGCTTGCTGATAGCATTCGACAACAATTTCCTCACCTTCACGGCTATGGCTCTCCACATAAATCACGGTGCGTAAATTCTCTAGTTGTTTTTTTTTTTGTGAAGGAAGCTACATATGAAAAAAACCTACATAATCTATTAAATGAAGAACCACAATGTCGTGAGCAATTTTTAAAACATCTTTAGGAAAGTTTGATACAAATGCCAGAATAATATTGCCAGTACTTTTCTTAAGCTAAACAATCTGTGTTCTATTTAGCTAATTAAATATGACTATAATTATGAATACTTAAATCATGAAAGTCTTTGAGTAATATATTAATAACATAATTTAAGACTGAATAAAGGTATCTTTTTTTGTTTTAATAGTCTATAATTCCTTTGAATCTATTGTCTCTAAATCTAAAACCATTATTTTTGCGGCTAAATAAAATATCTTTAAAGTTGGCATTCATTTATATTATTAAAGTATTACTGAATTTTTCTTATATCATTTTAATAGTTCCATTAGAGTTTCTAATAACCCATCCTGAAGCATTAGACAACAATTTCCTCACCTTGATAGCATCTCGCTCTCCACAGAAATGCAAGTCTACAAAATTCTCCAATTGCATTTCATATTTTTTCTTCAACTAGCTAAAATACATTGCTATTTTTGGAAGCTTTGATGCATAAGCTGCAATTAAAGAACATAAAGATAAAGAAATCAACATGAAATTATACGAAGGTTTTAAATGGTTGGTTAATATTTCATCCACGTGTTACCAGCAATTAGGAAAAATGACAATCATAAACCTATATACTCCTATGCTCAGAAAATATCTTACCGAAACTCTTCAATACATAAAACCCTTTTATCTCTCTTATGCAGACCAGCCTTTTACATTAATCATCTTATAGATTTTCCCCTCAGGCCCTAGAATATTTATAGGGATATCCCTAACAATTTTACTTATTCTATGAGGAAACATAATATTACAATAATATAACAAATAGGAATTATCTAAAGGAAAAATACTAATTAGGAATTTGAGACATTCTAACATGGTGATGTTGCCATTATTTACGGGAAATTGATAGAAAAAATTTATATCAAGCTGGAAGTTGTACTACAGGATGTGAAGGCAAGCCCAGGAAGTATAATGGCTTCATGGATAAGAGTCTTGGCTGGAAAATCTGACGAACTATCGTTCATTAACCTAGGATGTGACCAGCGAAGCTTCTTAGATGAGCATTGGTTCTGACATGATTTTCTCATCAATGGCATGAAGGTACAACCACAAGAAGAATGATGGTCAGATATTTAAGTGTCTACCAGACCAGATTTTGTGATAGGGTTCTTTGCGGATTAGTTGTTAATTGAAAGTCAATAAACAACTCATATGGGGCGATCCATATGGATTGAAATTCTTCGAAATAAATTCAAAGTGTTCGTGGGGTTCATGTTTTGTCAATGAGTAGGGTCATGTTTGTGGTGGGATGTGACAATTAGGACTTATTGTTTGTTCCTTCAACATATTGCAAGTAATGAAAAAGGGAAGATTTTGCATCAAACAAGTTTACGGTTTTTTAATTCTTTTCCCTAAAGCAAAATTCTATTAAGACTTTAATTGGGACTATCATTGATGTTGTTTCATTCATCCATAACAAGGAAAGAATAAAAATCCCAGGCTGGCTTTGAAGGCCTCTAAACAAATTCTAGATCATTGGTAGGGTCGGTGTTAGCTAGACAAATTGAAGCACTCTTGATTAGATGTCCAGGCATCTTGATTACAAGGCATGAGAAACTCATGCCCAGGCCTTTGACCGCCGTGACCTAATCGTCGAATGGGCGGGGATCAGCTTGAGGAAGCGATGAGTGCCCTCTAGCCGAAAGCACCGAGTTCTTGGGTGTTGGAGATGAGTCAAACATAGTGGTTTAGAGTGAATTGGTTTTCCAGACCCAAATACCTGTAAAACACCATAAACTATCTTTGGCATCCTTTCATTTGGAAGGTAGACGAATAATGGAGTAGCAATAGTTCGTGAGACATATCATGAGGAAGGGTTGTCACTTGGGGTAATACATTTTGAAAGAATTATGGTCTCGTTTTGGTCTTACTGATTGTGAGGACTTTGATGAAGCATTATCAAAATTGAACAAAAGGCTCCTACGAGATTATAAAGTTTGAGAGGTTGTAGTTGATGGATCGTTCAAAGGCTCTGAATTTTATTATGGGATTGAGCGGAGTTATTGAAGATTATAGATGTTATTAAAGAAACATTGAAGGAAGCCATTAGTTTTAATGAGATGAAGGATTAGTCATTGATTGACAAAAAGAAGCTGCCCATGTCAACACTTCAAGCATGTAAGTATTCTGACATGACGCTCATTGGAAGATATCAAAACAACGAACTTCCGAAGCATTAGCTGAATTGTGATGAGAAGATTCATCGGGACATAAATAAAGGTCCACAAGCGAAAAAACAGTGTTGGATGGTGACAGGGATCTAAGGAAGTGATGCAAGTGTGGGGAGTTACATCACGTATTCGCATTCAGCCTTGAGGACAAGGTTTCTCTTGAAGAGAGGGTAATGATAGAGTTTGTTTTGTGAGTTAGTTTGTTAATTGAAGAAATAAATAAAACATTTTTCATATGGGCGTAACGAATGAGGTCCTACACAGAAGCCAATTAAAATAATAAGTGAGGATCGCGTTTGTTAAGTGGTAAGGGTCATGTTTGTTGACATGAAAGAGGTATGAGTTGAACTTTATTATAAAATAGAAACCTGTTTATTAGAAAAATGAGTTAAATTGCAAATATAGAACACATTTGTTTGGAAAGATGAGTTTAAGCTAAATTAGATATTGATATAAATATCAAAAATTCAAAATATTGAAAATACAAGATTGTCGAATTAAGAACTTGTTTATTAAAAAGATGAGTTCAATACAAATTAAGTATTTGTTTGTTAAAAAAATGAGCACAGTGTAAATATAGAACTCGTATGTTACAAAAACGAGTTTAATAAAAATTTTGAACTCGTTTGTTGAAAAGATGAATTTGTTTGTATCTTTTTTGGCATGGAACATGAAGCTATAGTAATTTCTTCTTCTTCTAGCTATATTATTTTTCAAATTATTTTTAATATCCAGTAAGATTCTACTGGATAATCTTTTAAAGCAGAACAATATAAATCATTTTTCTGATTTGTAAGTTTTATAGGAAAAATCAGTTAATTTGAAATATAAACCATCAGTAATTTAAATTGCAGGAGTTGTCAATATAATCAAATTGGAACCTCATCTGCTGGTAATCATATTTTCTAATTTTTTGACAATGAAAGACTAATTTGAAATAAATTTGAATGATAAATTCAAATATTTGTGAGTAACTTAAGCTTTCTCAACCTTAACTAGGGCAATTATTTCTAATGTAAAATAAGATCTTTGGAAAGTATGTTAGTGGCCTAGGGAAATAATTAAGAAAAGAGGAAACCAAACTTTGCTTTAACCCAAATTTGCTGTTTTTGGGAAGAATCTCATTCTAGTGTTTAGAACACAAATCTTTATATGTAATGGACTGGCCAAGGTGGTACACGTATTAATACTAACATTTTGGCAGGACGTAATGGACTTCAACTAATTGAAAGACAGTGGGATCCATCGTTGACGCTTTTTCACTCTCTATATTTCTCCTCTATAACCATATCTGTTTTGTTAAAAAATATTTCATTTTTTAAATACATTTCATATCTTTTTAAAGCAATCTTATTTCTGTTTCTCAAATTTTTGATATTAGGCAGAAAATTTATTTATTTTATAAATTATTTCTTATTTTTAGTTTTTTATTTAAATTTTATTTTGTTTTAATATGTAGTTTCATGTTAAAATAAATTAAAATTACTAATATAAATGTAACATTTGGTATTTTAAAAGGAAAGAAACGAGTATTAATATATTAATGTGTAAATAAAGAATAATATTTATTAATATTAGTATATATTTAGAATTTTGTAGATCTAAAACTTAAATTTTTAGTTGTATGTGGTTATCTCAATTTTTTAAATTTGCGCCACATTTCCTTGGTCTTCAGGCTATTAAATTTTTACCATCATTACATGCTTTTAAATTAAATAAATGAGTGACCTTCTTATATACTGAAGTGGAATAAATTTAGTAGAAATAGACAAATCTTTGATACTAGTAAAGATGACCAATTATTGTGTGGTATTCCCAGATTAAGTTGTACTTAGATCGACACATGGAAATAAGTATATATTGTGATATCATGAGTAAAAATGGCCACGTCGGGCCTAACCATCATCACTCACCAAGTCATCATTTATACAAAAAGAATTTAATTACAATTTATTTTGATTCATTCTATCCAAAAGTGAGGTCTCTTGTGAGAATTTTACAAAAAACAGATAAGGCCAATGCTGAGCCATTTAACGCTCACAAGGCTGAGTTAGTCCATACAAGTCCGCCTTGATTGCACAGAAGTGATTTTCCTCGACTTGAGGTGAACAATATGGTAATAGAGATTATTCTACGTGGGTTCTTTCAAAACAGTGTTCCAGCTGGTAGCTGCCGACATTCAACAACTAATACGATATGTGTCGTCGTATATTAACTAGCAAATTCTGTCACATCGGCATGTATTTATTCATAGAAATAACATAAGGATTATCACGCGAGCAATATCTATTCAAACCGATTCGTCTTGGGCGCCCACAAAATCTGTGATTATATTTGTTATCCTTGAAATAACACAACATACCTGAAACCACACAAACGGTCGGTAAGTGTCGGCTCTCTCGGGATTTTATTACTCGGTCCAAAATGCGACGAGTACGACCGTGGCGTAAATCATAAATCCATTAAGTGACATGCGGTAAAAACAGTAAGAAAACTCCTTTCGGAGTTTAAAAGCTCCTAGCCCGATACCAGCCCTTTGGTGGGGCTTTAACTTCTTTGTTGGGAGCCGGCGGTCCGATCTTTGGGGAATTTTGAGAAGAGGTGAAGCCTGCAAATCCCTCTTTTCTCTCTCCCTATCCACGGTTTGTTCATCTCCCTCTGGCCCCGGATTTAGGTGTTGGTCAAAGATTACTCTATACAGCACACCAAATGTCGATCATCTGTTTGCTGGGATTAACTGTATTATAGTTTCTTTTTTTGGATTTACTATAATGACGATGACATTCATATTGTAGCGCCAGTCTCATGTTTTGACTAACCACATGACACGTGGCTTTATTAGTAAATTTCGAAATGTCAGTGTCATAATTCTTACTCCAGCGTGAAATTTAAGTATCTTGATTAATGAAGTCGAGCATGAGTAACTAGATTTTGCGAGATGATTCCAGCGGTGAAGTGTTCATCATCCGATAACTCTAGAAAAATATTGTTTCATTAAATTACTGCATTTTATCTTACCAAATGCGGACTTTTGGGGTTTCACAGTGTAAAAAAAAAATACACAATAAATTTTTATTATAACTTTAAAAACTAAATAATCTAATACATATTATAACATCTAAATTTAATATTAATAAGATCTTTAAAATTATACATTTAATTTGGGTGATAAATTAAAATATAATTTTAGGTTGCAAATTAATACCATCAATTTTAGTACCAAACATATAAATTCTGAGAATAAATTACAAATTATTTTAGGTTATATAATATACATTAATTTTATGTTTATAAATTATGCTTTAATTCTAGGCTATTGAAATCGAAAATTTAAATTACACATCAATTTATCTTTAAAAATTTATGCCTTATTTGAGAGTTACGTATGTGAAACCCTAAGAAAATCCTAAATTTTCTAGGAAGAAAACTGGTGATTGAGTTAAAAATGCAGATTTTCTAGATCTCAGTTGGTAAATGGACTACCAGTTGAAATTGTCTCGTGAAATCTAGATACCATCAGTTGATTGAAATTTAGAATGATTGAAATTTCGCATTGAAGTAGCAGGGACAATCTGGACACTTGACATGTGTGAGTGGCTCATAACGCGCCACGTGTCAAGTGTGAGATGAGTCACCAATGGCTCAATGGGTCTGGGAGACATGGCATCCTTCTGTGGGGACCAATCAGAGTGACGGATAAATGGGTAGGGGTAATCGAGCCAACCAATGATAGGTTGACATGTGCAGTGAAGGACATCTCAACCAGGCCGAGCTGACAATCGGTTTAGGAGAAGGAAGGGAAAAGAGAAGAGGGAGAGAGTTTTAAGAGGGCTCTGCCTTCTCTAATTTTCAATGATGGACGTGAGTTACTTGCGAGACAGAAGGAAAGTGCTTCCTGGCGGCAGAGCTACCAGTATCAGACCAGGAAGTTTGTGGAGTTTACCGACCAAATTCCAAGAGTGGGGTTTTCTCTGCGGTTTGTCTTTGGCTGTGTCGATTTATGGATGTTTTGGGGCTGATAATTCGTTCATTGGTTAAAAATTGAGATGAATTAACGTTTGAAATCCACCAGAGTTGTCCTTGACGGTCTTAAGACTAAGTATTGAGGCGCTGTTCATATATGACTTTGTGTCCTTTGTTGTGTTTATTGTTGTGAATGAATAACATATTTGTTTGTAATGTAAATTTTGTTAATATATATGCATGGCGATATCATTACTCTCTTCAAAATCTTGAAATAACATATTTGCAACCATGTACCTTTGAGGCGCTTTAGAATGTAGGGTGAGATTATATAGGAGGGTTGTCGGATAATTAATTATGGGTGACCATAAATTATAATGGATGGTTGTCCGACCTTCATCTCGAAGGATGCCTAATAAATTCATGTGGAAGTTGTCTAAAGTAGATTATCGGAATATGTCCACCCTATTATATCGGAGGATTGATACGGGATAAAGTAATATATCTGTTTAAAGCGGTTTTCATACATGGAAAATAAATGAGGTGTTAGGACTAGGCATAGGAGGGAGACATGTAGATATTTGGAGTGAAGTCATGTATTTTGAATGTGTGGTTTACCAGTATGACCTTGTGAGAGATGTCATATAGAGAAAATTCTTCTGGGCATTTAGTGCTACAGTCATTAGAATAACAATTTTAAATTATCAAAATTTTTAGGGGATGGGACATTGAGGCCTTAGGCGAAAGATGGCGGATTTGGACTTATTTCTATATTTTGTAAAAATCTGGGTAGAAGACCTAGTTTTTATGTTTGTATTAAAAAGAAAAATTAGAAATTAAATTCCTTTTTGTATAATAGATATATTTGTTGAGTTTCCAGGTTCGATGTAGCATAGCAATAAGAAATTCTCTTGGAGTTTTAAATCATGTATGGAAGAAAAAGTCACGAAAGATTAAATAAATTAGGCTACTTTCTTTCTCGGCTACAGGTCAGCGACAACGCAAGTAGTGTCATGACAGGAAAAGAGTGTGGTATGCATGTGTATGCTGGCGCATGACGAAAAAGCGCATACGCGGCGAAATTTGTGGCCCTCGCCAGCAATGGAAGAAGCGTGCCCAAACAACTCAAATATTATGAAGGCCTAAATCTTTGTTGCACACAACCAGAAAATTCATCGCGCGTGCGAGGCTTTTCTTCAACAGGTATTGGTTCTGCTGCCCAGCATGGTCCGAGGAGTTTAAACATGGGTTTTTAGTTTTACAAGGTTTGGTGCTGGCTGCCAAGTGATCTCACGTGAGATTTTGACAAAGCTGAGAGAGATGGTGCGTGGCAAATTGGCGTTGAAGCTCAGTGATGAATGAGAAACTATGTCGCGATAAATTCTTTGTTGATATCATGACGGCACCAATTATCTTGAGGTGAAATACAATGTTCTACGAAAAAGCCAAATAGATGAAATTTCACAAGCTATTTGAAGAAATCACATCCATTAAATAGAATATGACGGTTTGACGAAATATTCTATTAAGTGTTGTACGAAAAAATAACGAAAATTTTCCATGTATTTTGCGTGGAAATTTCTTCAATTATATATATTTTCCTTATAATTTTGGTTTAATTGGAGGACAATTGTGTTGCCATGAATAATGCTTGAGTGTCAGCTAATTAGCTGGGAAAAATTCTCATCACTTACATTACATTTAGAGAAATAGCTACGAATTCATCTATTCAAGTTTAGCTAGGGACAATTCCATCACTATACTTACCAATAAATTTTGAAGAAAACAGCTACAGATTTGTACAGCAACTAATTTAACAAACTAATTTAACTAGTGAATTTCGTCACTATTTTTCATCAATTGTGAAAATAACTACATGTAATGGATCAGTTATGGCTATTTTTCACTACTATTAAAAAAAATTCAGAATACATACTTTTACATTTTATATTACTAATGATAAAAACATATACTAAGCAAAATTTTTTAATTAACCATAAGTCCAAGCGGTAAAAAATTAATATGATACAATAGTGTGTGTGTAAGAAATAACATAGGTCTCTAATAATCTAAGCCTAAATTTATTATCCACTCATCATTAGTGGTGGATCTGCGTTTGGGTAATCAGTGGTGGGTGCTCTTCTGAACTTCAGTGTCCCCATGCCTTCAGCATCAAGGCCGCTAGCGTAATTATCCAGTTATCTGATTGCGCATTGCGTGTGTTGTTTCAACATCTATTGTTAATTTCTTATATAACTGCGTTCGTCGCGAAAAGAGTAATGTAGCGTCAGCCTCTTTCATTTATGTGCCCATAAGCGCAATACGATTCATTTGTTTCCATTTTCGTTTGCTTTCATTTGCCTCATCCACTACTGTGAAGACCAAACGTTGCGCTGAACAAAAAAGCCACTCCCTTAGTAGATGTCGTACACTCAACGCTGGAAGCCTCCACGAGATCTCCAAATAGATAGGATCATAGTCCAATTGGTTGAAGATCCCATAGTCAATTGGTCAAGATCCATAGAACCCCAACTCGGGTCAGAGCGCTATCACATCGCCTCCTCCACGAGGGTCCTTGATAAAATAGAAAATAAATTACAAAGTAGATATAAATAAATTAAATATTCTAATATTTTTTCATATACTTAACTTTCAACATTTACCGCACTAGTCAAATAGTTTATTAATATAAGAGATACTTACAAAGAATCATCCGAGACTTGGTTGTCAAAATAAATCAAGCATCTCGCTTTCTTCACATGCATCTTCTCGAAGATCTCATAAAAATTCGGGATCTCACCTAATTTCTAGCCTCTAAAGTATGAATTTATTAATTCAAAATAAATATATGTTACAAGTAAATTAGAGAATACATTATTTAAAATTTGTGCGCTTAATAACTAATAAAATGTGTTATCTAAAATTTTAAGTCATATTTAAAAAAATGACAAGGGAAAGAAAATTTTAGCCAAAATTGTACAACCATGCAAAGGTTTGAATTTTTTGGACTATTAGGCTAACTGCTAAATATTTAAATGTTTTAAAGTTAAAAATGTTACCAAATCTCGAGCGTGCTCAATGGTCGACTTTGACCCTCTTGTGTGGCGAGACATGTTAATTCCGGTCCACTACCTCAAATCCATTTGCTTGCCGCTATCTTTGATTTTTTTCTTCACTTCTGGCTCATCCCAGTACTGAAGCCACTTTGGCCACTCATCCACAGGTATAAAATCAGGCCTATCTCTTACAATCTTCAATTTATGGACAAAGTCTGAGTATCGTTCGGCAGCTTTGCTCTCCCACAATGACTTTATCTATCCATTAAATCGGGGTGCCCATGAACATTGATTCTGTATATAAAAAAAAACACAAACAAAGTGAGGGGACCTAACCCGAGTTTCCTTTTCCTAACTCTGGGACCCTTCCAAGATTCCCACGGATTCGAAAAAAACAAACCTTTATTCGCTTAAACCTTTTTAAAAGTGAACTGCGGTTTGAATTCATTTATAGCAGCTACGTTTTCCATTAAAATCTTATGAAACATGGCGGGAAATTTTTTTAAACATTAAACCCTTTGAGAAAATCGCAGTTTCCTCTGCTTTTTCTGATGTCCCCATTTACAACACTTGTAATAAAACAATTTAATTTACTCCACATCCAACTACGGGACATCAAGTCCACCACAACCAATTTCAAATCAATCTTTTAAAACTTTATAATCATTTTCTGAACACTATAGATATATAACAATCTTTTAAAACTTATATACAAGCATAAAATAAAAGGCTGTACAAGTATCATTTAAAACGAAAATTATACTTTGTTAAAAGATGGCCGCCACGTGAGGCTGAGTGTCACCGCCCTGAGGATGTTCGAATCGTGCACGCCGGGGCCGCACCGAAAGCATTTTATAAAACATTTGGAAAAAAGGGTGAGCTTTACGGAGCTCAAGGAGAGTACGGGGCTTCATAGGAAAACAATGTTTCAACATAGTTCAAATACTATGTGTAAAACATTTGTATAAGATCTCATTTCCATAAACATTCACTTTGCATTCTTTTCCTTTCTATTCAAATACAACGTATAAAACAATTGTATAAACATATCATTTCCATAAACATTTGCTTTACTTTCTTTTCCATATATATCAAATACAATGTGTAAAACAATTGTATAAACATATCATTTTCATAAACATTTGCTTTACTTTCTTTTCCATATAGATTAAATACAATGTGTAAAACAGTTGTATAAACATATCTTTTCAATATACTTTCTTTCCTTTTTGAACTGGCCATCCACGAACCCGCATACCGTTAACCAACATTGGTTCATGAAAGAAGCTCCAAGGAAACAGTCTTACGATCACTGGTGGCCCAAAAAGGAACCTTCGAGAAATCGTGCCATACCGTTAACCACCGTGGGCCCATGAAAGAACTTCCATGAGGAAACAAGCCTACGATCAACGACGGTCCAAAAGGAACATTGGGAGCAAATCGCGGCTATTCTTTTAAATACCATTGCACTATGTGTAATAAATCACATTATGCGTTGGTAAACTTTTCGCATTTTTACACGTGTATGGCAAGATGCATCACTCTTCCTTCTCTAAAAAAAAATCCTAACCCTTTCCCATGTACTGGCGCACGCTGCAGTTAATTTAGTTGACTTTCCTTAACCTTATCTTTGTAAATATAGGTAACTATGGATTCAAACATTTTAAAATATACATTCAAAACATTTCATTATGGAAAACCATAAATCATGCTTTATAAAACTATGGAAACCATAATCATTTCATATTTTCTGAACATAATTTAAAGTCAAGAAAACCACATTTTTTTTTATTTGAACATTTATAGCATAGATATGAAAACACATACATTGGCAAAAATTAATATATATATATATATATATTTTCATAAACATATACATTTTTCCTCACCTTGTTATTTGGGTTCTTTCCTCCTTTAAAACTTTCCACCTTGTCCTTAATCGCTTCCTACAAGGCACATTATCCATAAAATCATACATTCATACCTTAATCTTGTTCATTTATACCATTAACTATACTATATTTTCCAACAACCCTTAATCATTTAATCACTTCCAATTGATTAAAATCAATTGAACTCAACCTCTTTTGTTGTTATGATTTTCTTATTCTAACTCATGGCAATTACTACTCCATATAATAGCTCACAACATGCCATGAAATGGTAATACCAAAACCTGGCTATTCACTATTCATTTACGTGTTTACTATTCTATGCACTATGCACTATGCACTATTTATACGTATTCATA